>CM055903.1:69140079-69557901 GCA_029582155.1 Panopea generosa | reverse complement strand
GTGCTTGTAGGGAAATGGCAATAAAATAAAAAAAAATTCCGCAGGTTGATCAATTTTCGCCATTTTTTCTTTTTTTTTAGAGGTTTTTATTAAAAATAAGGGCCATATGGCTTTAAATAGCCCACAGAATGTTCTACTCAGAATTTTAAGTGCATTTAAGTGAAATACAGCGGAATGATGATAGATATGTTAAATTTTGACAAAATATACTGTTTTATTTTATTTTAAGGTACCGTATAAGGCCATTTTAGGAAAATTTGGTTAAAATACCAGGTTCAGTTTGTCGCGATAACTTGCGCCTTGTCCGCTGAAATCGCACACTCAAGAACCATTGAAAACACTAGAAATGATCTTAATTGCATTGGGAAACAAAAATACACATGAAATAGTAGGTTTAAGAACTGATTTTGAATTCCAAGCTCAAAATATATGTACTTAGGTACTGAATTTGGATTTTGAGCTGAAAATGGCCCACTTTTGACATTTTTTTCATTTTTATCCACTCAGAACCAGCATGCCATGCCATATTATATAGCAATTTTTCACATTTAACCTCTTTTATTGTGCAGTTATAAGTAGAGCCAGTTGAATAGTTGCAATAATGGGTGCCTGGTTGTATCTATTGCACTTCAATGTTGCTAAATCACTTCACAATCTAAACATATTACATTCAAGAAATACTTGAGTTATATAATTTTGGAAATATTTTCCATTTTGCCCTATCTTGTCTGACATTTTTTTTACTTAAATGTAACATTTGATGGATAATTTGTAAATAGAATGTTGTAGTGCAAGAAAATTGTGGGTTTTGTGCCCCAAATTCCCTAGAAATGGTAATAATTGTGATTTACTACTAAAAATTATGAATTTTCATGCTTGACTGATTTTGATATAATTTCTGTCATCTTTACATATTTTTTAATATAAGACATAGAAAAGGATGTATACCCATTCCACTGGATTAAAGAAATATTAAACCACTAAATAAATATGACATTTCTTCTATCTTGGTAACCGATGTTCCGAAAGGCTCTCTTTCTACCGGAAAGTGTGTAATCCAAATGTAATCCTTTAACCGAAGCGACAGTGAAATTTTACGAAATGGTTTAATTTATCATTCCGTTGTTAATTTTATTCGATCAAATGCATTCGACAACTTCTTTATAAAAATATCAACACATTTATTATGAAATTAGAGCAAATGGTCAATTTAGCCTTTTTTCATATAATTTTAGTGGGTGGGGTATGAAATTATCATGTATACACATTTTTTATGCAAAGGAATCTTAAAAGTTGATATGCAAAGCTATCATTACATGTTTATATACCTGTTTCCATAATTATATAAAAAAACAAGAATGATTAGATCAAATATTGTAGGTCAAGTGTCTAAGTAAATTTGAACTGAAGTACAGTTTTGTCATTGGGAATTTGGTAAAATTATGTATACTTTTTTGTGCCTGGAAAAGGCCACATTTTCATCAAATTATGTAGCAGAAAAATAAAAATGGTATCATTTTGTTCAGAAATATTTATTCTATGAATTTGCATCAGTGGAATAATAAAAAAGCGAAATTAAATGCCCCTTTAGGTCAGCTACCACCATTGAGACGAGCTCTCTGATTGGCTGAAAAAAGTATAGGGATGTTCAGGGCATATATTTTTATAGTAAGCTTAATTGTGGTTGGATGAAAATGTGAAACTGGCAAATGATCACAATAAAATATAAGTTTATTATGTTTGTGTCAATAAAAAATTAGAATTATGTTTCTGTGACTGTCTTAATTCATTTTATCAAGGAAACTGCATGGAAAGTAAAATTGGTGAAATTTACTTTTTTTCATGCTGAAAGTGGGGGTACCCAACTTCAGGGGGCAAAAAGTGGTAAAAAGTGGTACTTTTGACCCCATTTTGGGGACATTTTTATTTGAGTCTAGGACAGTACTTTAATATGATATAGGACTTTTTGGTCCGCCAATGTTAGAAAATGTGAAAATTTGGTCAAACGTTATAATGTAAGTCTATGGAAAACGCAATGGTGGTAGCTGACCTAAACAACCGCGACAACATTTTCTAAATTTTCATCGCATTAGCTTCTTTTTTTCTGTAAATAGTGCAACTGGGGTGCTTGTAGGGAAATGGCAATAAAATAAAAAAAAATTCCGCAGGTTGATCAATTTTCGCCATTTTTTCTTTTTTTTTAGAGGTTTTTATTAAAAATAAGGGCCATATGGCTTTAAATAGCCCACAGAATGTTCTACTCAGAATTTTAAGTGCATTTAAGTGAAATACAGCGGAATGATGATAGATATGTTAAATTTTGACAAAATATACTGTTTTATTTTATTTTAAGGTACCGTATAAGGCCATTTTAGGAAAATTTGGTTAAAATACCAGGTTCAGTTTGTCGCGATAACTTGCGCCTTGTCCGCTGAAATCGCACACTCAAGAACCATTGAAAACACTAGAAATGATCTTAATTGCATTGGGAAACAAAAATACACATGAAATAGTAGGTTTAAGAACTGATTTTGAATTCCAAGCTCAAAATATATGTACTTAGGTACTGAATTTGGATTTTGAGCTGAAAATGGCCCACTTTTGACATTTTTTTCATTTTTATCCACTCAGAACCAGCATGCCATGCCATATTATATAGCAATTTTTCACATTTAACCTCTTTTATTGTGCAGTTATAAGTAGAGCCAGTTGAATAGTTGCAATAATGGGTGCCTGGTTGTATCTATTGCACTTCAATGTTGCTAAATCACTTCACAATCTAAACATATTACATTCAAGAAATACTTGAGTTATATAATTTTGGAAATATTTTCCATTTTGCCCTATCTTGTCTGACATTTTTTTTACTTAAATGTAACATTTGATGGATAATTTGTAAATAGAATGTTGTAGTGCAAGAAAATTGTGGGTTTTGTGCCCCAAATTCCCTAGAAATGGTAATAATTGTGATTTACTACTAAAAATTATGAATTTTCATGCTTGACTGATTTTGATATAATTTCTGTCATCTTTACATATTTTTTAATATAAGACATAGAAAAGGATGTATACCCATTCCACTGGATTAAAGAAATATTAAACCACTAAATAAATATGACATTTCTTCTATCTTGGTAACCGATGTTCCGAAAGGCTCTCTTTCTACCGGAAAGTGTGTAATCCAAATGTAATCCTTTAACCGAAGCGACAGTGAAATTTTACGAAATGGTTTAATTTATCATTCCGTTGTTAATTTTATTCGATCAAATGCATTCGACAACTTCTTTATAAAAATATCAACACATTTATTATGAAATTAGAGCAAATGGTCAATTTAGCCTTTTTTCATATAATTTTAGTGGGTGGGGTATGAAATTATCATGTATACACATTTTTTATGCAAAGGAATCTTAAAAGTTGATATGCAAAGCTATCATTACATGTTTATATACCTGTTTCCATAATTATATAAAAAAACAAGAATGATTAGATCAAATATTGTAGGTCAAGTGTCTAAGTAAATTTGAACTGAAGTACAGTTTTGTCATTGGGAATTTGGTAAAATTATGTATACTTTTTTGTGCCTGGAAAAGGCCACATTTTCATCAAATTATGTAGCAGAAAAATAAAAATGGTATCATTTTGTTCAGAAATATTTATTCTATGAATTTGCATCAGTGGAATAATAAAAAAGCGAAATTAAATGCCCCTTTAGGTCAGCTACCACCATTGAGACGAGCTCTCTGATTGGCTGAAAAAAGTATAGGGATGTTCAGGGCATATATTTTTATAGTAAGCTTAATTGTGGTTGGATGAAAATGTGAAACTGGCAAATGATCACAATAAAATATAAGTTTATTATGTTTGTGTCAATAAAAAATTAGAATTATGTTTCTGTGACTGTCTTAATTCATTTTATCAAGGAAACTGCATGGAAAGTAAAATTGGTGAAATTTACTTTTTTTCATGCTGAAAGTGGGGGTACCCAACTTCAGGGGGCAAAAAGTGGTAAAAAGTGGTACTTTTGACCCCATTTTGGGGACATTTTTATTTGAGTCTAGGACAGTACTTTAATATGATATAGGACTTTTTGGTCCGCCAATGTTAGAAAATGTGAAAATTTGGTCAAACGTTATAATGTAAGTCTATGGAAAACGCAATGGTGGTAGCTGACCTAAACAACCGCGACAACATTTTCTAAATTTTCATCGCATTAGCTTCTTTTTTTCTGTAAATAGTGCAACTGGGGTGCTTGTAGGGAAATGGCAATAAAATAAAAAAAAATTCCGCAGGTTGATCAATTTTCGCCATTTTTTCTTTTTTTTTAGAGGTTTTTATTAAAAATAAGGGCCATATGGCTTTAAATAGCCCACAGAATGTTCTACTCAGAATTTTAAGTGCATTTAAGTGAAATACAGCGGAATGATGATAGATATGTTAAATTTTGACAAAATATACTGTTTTATTTTATTTTAAGGTACCGTATAAGGCCATTTTAGGAAAATTTGGTTAAAATACCAGGTTCAGTTTGTCGCGATAACTTGCGCCTTGTCCGCTGAAATCGCACACTCAAGAACCATTGAAAACACTAGAAATGATCTTAATTGCATTGGGAAACAAAAATACACATGAAATAGTAGGTTTAAGAACTGATTTTGAATTCCAAGCTCAAAATATATGTACTTAGGTACTGAATTTGGATTTTGAGCTGAAAATGGCCCACTTTTGACATTTTTTTCATTTTTATCCACTCAGAACCAGCATGCCATGCCATATTATATAGCAATTTTTCACATTTAACCTCTTTTATTGTGCAGTTATAAGTAGAGCCAGTTGAATAGTTGCAATAATGGGTGCCTGGTTGTATCTATTGCACTTCAATGTTGCTAAATCACTTCACAATCTAAACATATTACATTCAAGAAATACTTGAGTTATATAATTTTGGAAATATTTTCCATTTTGCCCTATCTTGTCTGACATTTTTTTTACTTAAATGTAACATTTGATGGATAATTTGTAAATAGAATGTTGTAGTGCAAGAAAATTGTGGGTTTTGTGCCCCAAATTCCCTAGAAATGGTAATAATTGTGATTTACTACTAAAAATTATGAATTTTCATGCTTGACTGATTTTGATATAATTTCTGTCATCTTTACATATTTTTTAATATAAGACATAGAAAAGGATGTATACCCATTCCACTGGATTAAAGAAATATTAAACCACTAAATAAATATGACATTTCTTCTATCTTGGTAACCGATGTTCCGAAAGGCTCTCTTTCTACCGGAAAGTGTGTAATCCAAATGTAATCCTTTAACCGAAGCGACAGTGAAATTTTACGAAATGGTTTAATTTATCATTCCGTTGTTAATTTTATTCGATCAAATGCATTCGACAACTTCTTTATAAAAATATCAACACATTTATTATGAAATTAGAGCAAATGGTCAATTTAGCCTTTTTTCATATAATTTTAGTGGGTGGGGTATGAAATTATCATGTATACACATTTTTTATGCAAAGGAATCTTAAAAGTTGATATGCAAAGCTATCATTACATGTTTATATACCTGTTTCCATAATTATATAAAAAAACAAGAATGATTAGATCAAATATTGTAGGTCAAGTGTCTAAGTAAATTTGAACTGAAGTACAGTTTTGTCATTGGGAATTTGGTAAAATTATGTATACTTTTTTGTGCCTGGAAAAGGCCACATTTTCATCAAATTATGTAGCAGAAAAATAAAAATGGTATCATTTTGTTCAGAAATATTTATTCTATGAATTTGCATCAGTGGAATAATAAAAAAGCGAAATTAAATGCCCCTTTAGGTCAGCTACCACCATTGAGACGAGCTCTCTGATTGGCTGAAAAAAGTATAGGGATGTTCAGGGCATATATTTTTATAGTAAGCTTAATTGTGGTTGGATGAAAATGTGAAACTGGCAAATGATCACAATAAAATATAAGTTTATTATGTTTGTGTCAATAAAAAATTAGAATTATGTTTCTGTGACTGTCTTAATTCATTTTATCAAGGAAACTGCATGGAAAGTAAAATTGGTGAAATTTACTTTTTTTCATGCTGAAAGTGGGGGTACCCAACTTCAGGGGGCAAAAAGTGGTAAAAAGTGGTACTTTTGACCCCATTTTGGGGACATTTTTATTTGAGTCTAGGACAGTACTTTAATATGATATAGGACTTTTTGGTCCGCCAATGTTAGAAAATGTGAAAATTTGGTCAAACGTTATAATGTAAGTCTATGGAAAACGCAATGGTGGTAGCTGACCTAAACAACCGCGACAACATTTTCTAAATTTTCATCGCATTAGCTTCTTTTTTTCTGTAAATAGTGCAACTGGGGTGCTTGTAGGGAAATGGCAATAAAATAAAAAAAAATTCCGCAGGTTGATCAATTTTCGCCATTTTTTCTTTTTTTTTAGAGGTTTTTATTAAAAATAAGGGCCATATGGCTTTAAATAGCCCACAGAATGTTCTACTCAGAATTTTAAGTGCATTTAAGTGAAATACAGCGGAATGATGATAGATATGTTAAATTTTGACAAAATATACTGTTTTATTTTATTTTAAGGTACCGTATAAGGCCATTTTAGGAAAATTTGGTTAAAATACCAGGTTCAGTTTGTCGCGATAACTTGCGCCTTGTCCGCTGAAATCGCACACTCAAGAACCATTGAAAACACTAGAAATGATCTTAATTGCATTGGGAAACAAAAATACACATGAAATAGTAGGTTTAAGAACTGATTTTGAATTCCAAGCTCAAAATATATGTACTTAGGTACTGAATTTGGATTTTGAGCTGAAAATGGCCCACTTTTGACATTTTTTTCATTTTTATCCACTCAGAACCAGCATGCCATGCCATATTATATAGCAATTTTTCACATTTAACCTCTTTTATTGTGCAGTTATAAGTAGAGCCAGTTGAATAGTTGCAATAATGGGTGCCTGGTTGTATCTATTGCACTTCAATGTTGCTAAATCACTTCACAATCTAAACATATTACATTCAAGAAATACTTGAGTTATATAATTTTGGAAATATTTTCCATTTTGCCCTATCTTGTCTGACATTTTTTTTACTTAAATGTAACATTTGATGGATAATTTGTAAATAGAATGTTGTAGTGCAAGAAAATTGTGGGTTTTGTGCCCCAAATTCCCTAGAAATGGTAATAATTGTGATTTACTACTAAAAATTATGAATTTTCATGCTTGACTGATTTTGATATAATTTCTGTCATCTTTACATATTTTTTAATATAAGACATAGAAAAGGATGTATACCCATTCCACTGGATTAAAGAAATATTAAACCACTAAATAAATATGACATTTCTTCTATCTTGGTAACCGATGTTCCGAAAGGCTCTCTTTCTACCGGAAAGTGTGTAATCCAAATGTAATCCTTTAACCGAAGCGACAGTGAAATTTTACGAAATGGTTTAATTTATCATTCCGTTGTTAATTTTATTCGATCAAATGCATTCGACAACTTCTTTATAAAAATATCAACACATTTATTATGAAATTAGAGCAAATGGTCAATTTAGCCTTTTTTCATATAATTTTAGTGGGTGGGGTATGAAATTATCATGTATACACATTTTTTATGCAAAGGAATCTTAAAAGTTGATATGCAAAGCTATCATTACATGTTTATATACCTGTTTCCATAATTATATAAAAAAACAAGAATGATTAGATCAAATATTGTAGGTCAAGTGTCTAAGTAAATTTGAACTGAAGTACAGTTTTGTCATTGGGAATTTGGTAAAATTATGTATACTTTTTTGTGCCTGGAAAAGGCCACATTTTCATCAAATTATGTAGCAGAAAAATAAAAATGGTATCATTTTGTTCAGAAATATTTATTCTATGAATTTGCATCAGTGGAATAATAAAAAAGCGAAATTAAATGCCCCTTTAGGTCAGCTACCACCATTGAGACGAGCTCTCTGATTGGCTGAAAAAAGTATAGGGATGTTCAGGGCATATATTTTTATAGTAAGCTTAATTGTGGTTGGATGAAAATGTGAAACTGGCAAATGATCACAATAAAATATAAGTTTATTATGTTTGTGTCAATAAAAAATTAGAATTATGTTTCTGTGACTGTCTTAATTCATTTTATCAAGGAAACTGCATGGAAAGTAAAATTGGTGAAATTTACTTTTTTTCATGCTGAAAGTGGGGGTACCCAACTTCAGGGGGCAAAAAGTGGTAAAAAGTGGTACTTTTGACCCCATTTTGGGGACATTTTTATTTGAGTCTAGGACAGTACTTTAATATGATATAGGACTTTTTGGTCCGCCAATGTTAGAAAATGTGAAAATTTGGTCAAACGTTATAATGTAAGTCTATGGAAAACGCAATGGTGGTAGCTGACCATATAGGAAATATATTGTTTTGCCGAAATACAGCTATTTATAAGCACTTCACAAGACTATACATTTAATAGTGACAGTTAGCGTCATTTATTAACTGAATGAATATTAACAGTACCATAGCTGGGAATTCACAATCGAGACCGCCATTTCCTTATCTGAGCTAGGGGTCCGGAACGTGCCCCGCTACATCGGACAGTTTTAAGTCCTTTCCGGCATTTCCCTGTAAATTCAGACACAATTTTTGTCATTTTTTTGTTTGTGTGCAAAATTGCGGCCTTTATAAGAATGCAATTATCATATGATTAAATAAGAGGGTTATGGACACTATGAAGACCGACTACAACTTAAAATAAATAAGTTTATTTATAATAAGTTGTTCTGATGGATCTTCTTTATTTTATCTTTTCTGACAACGTGACTAGAAATAATGCTGTGATGTGTTATTTCTGTTGTTGCTTCAGAAAATATGGCAGAGGCTTCGCCTCAATGTGGCTACGGTGTCAATTAAGTACGAACCGTTTCAAAATTCAAACTGCTGCAGAAGATGAGATGGTTGTTGCTTCTGTCATTATTTTAAAGATAGATTTAACGCTACAAGTTTCAACACAATTCAGGTCATATATAGCATATCCAGTTTTATTGGTGGAGGAAGGCCCAAGAATGAATCTAGGTACAACCACCGTCCATCCGCAAGTAACGGACAAACTTTCTCATTATAGTGATTTTGGAGCGAGCAGGGCTCGAACGATCTTTGCGGTTATAGGTAGGTGATGTTAATACGGCGCCTTAGACCACTGGGCCGCCGAGAATCCACTCGTATTGCTATAGCTTAATTGAGACCCGTGTCCAAAATCCATTGCTATACTAGTGTGTACTTTATTAAGTAAGTACTTACTTACGCTTTTAAGCGGGGCAGTAGTGTAGTGGATGGAGTGTTGGCCCCAAGCCAGACGTTCCGGTTCGATCCCAAGCTTGACCTGATACCTGTTAAAAACACAGCACTCAGTACTGGTTCTACCCATGAAATGGATTCGAGAGGGGTTCATTTAAGTCCTGAGCTGTCTTCACAATCGAGTTAAAATAAATTAGTACCAACCAAGTAAGTACTGCTTACACGTTGCCTGTGATTAAATCGCACCTGGTAAACCGCATATTACGAAATACGTAACCGCATCCAATTAGTTATTTTATCATTCCTCTTATGATATGTAACAGTATTTACATTTGGATGCAGAATGTCGAAAACACATGTGTAAATTGTGTCACTAGATCCGCCATTAGGGGGAAATACGTCAGCTAAATGCAGGACCAAAGGTATTTTTTAAAATAAAATGAGTATGTACTATGCACACGTTGGAACCGTTATTTTTGTGATTTGACTTTGTTTACATTCAATTACCGAGATGCTTTACGAGATCAGGCGTCTGTTTCACTAACATTTACTTAGATAAGTTTTGACTGGTTATATATCTTTTATATAATCAATATCAATGTAACCATATGCAGTTTTATTCGAACCAGTCTATAATCATGATCACCTGGCTGCTTTTCTGACATTTAAGTTTTAAGTATTTAAGTACATGTTGGTGAAACAGCTCCTGTTTTTTTCTTAGAATTAGGTTTTAAGTATTTAAGTTTATGTTGGTGAAACAGAAGTCACCAACATTTTCCTAAGTTTTACTTTAATACTTAAAATGTAAACCTAATTTTGACTGGTTATTTCCATATTCTATGATCCACGTCAGTGAAATAAAATCCTTTTTTTTTCTAGAGCCAGCTAAAAATCATATTCACTTAAATAGATAATTTTTGCTTATTTAAGTTTTTAAGTATTAAAGTATAGTATAGTATACTTAAATATGTTGGTGAAACAGGAGCCAGCTAAAGTTTATTGATTAAGAACAGTTTAGTTCTTTCCCGAAAATAGTCAGTATGACGACACAATCTTTCCATTCACACCGTGTTTTATTCGATGAAATATCACTTTAAATAAACGTTCCTGAGAGATAGCATTTAATAGAAAGGTCGGGAACCATTGCCTACATATATTGCAATTTTAAAGTCAAACGCGACACACAACCTGTTCAAGTTCTCACCATAGAACAACTACTTCTGGTGGAACTATGGTCACACTGTACAGTGCACGTACATGGGTTCAATTTTTGGCTCTGTTACTTATCAGCGAAACTGGTGCACATAGCGACAATGACCAGCTTACTTTACAGCTTCTTTCAAGAGTGGAGGCATTGGAAAAAAATGGTAAATAGTTCTTACCTCTTAAAGTATGTTACTTATTTATGCGCAGTGTAGTGGTACAGTTCGGTGCTTATAGTGGTGTAGTGGTATAGGTAGATGCTTACAGTCGTGTAGTGATATAGCTCGACACTTACAGTGGTGTTGTGGTATAGCTCGACACTTACAGTGGTGTGGTGGTATAGTTAGACATTTACAGTGGTGTAATGATATATTTCGGTGCTAACATTGCCGTAGTGGTATAGTTCGACACTAACAGTGGTGCAGTGGTATAGTTCGACACTTACAGTGGTGTAGTGATATAGTTTGACACTAACAGTGGTGTAGTAGTTTAGTTTGACACTTACAGTGGTGTAGTCGTTTAGTTCGACACTTACAATGGTGTAGTAGTATGGTTCGACACTTACAGTGGTGTAGTGATATAGTTTGACACAATGGTGTAGTGGTATAGTTTGACACTTACAGTAGTTTAGTTATATAGTTTGACACTTACAGTGGTGTAGTGATATAGTTCGGTGCTTACAGGGGTGTAATGGTATAGTTCAATACTTACAATGGTGTAATGGTATAGTTCGACACTTACAGTGGTGTAGTGATATAGTTTGACACTTGAAATTACAGTGGTGTAGTGATATAGTTCGGTGCTTACAGGGGTGTAGTGATATACTAGTAGTTTGATGCGTTCAGTGGTGTAATGGTACAGTTCGATATTTTCAGCGGTTAAGTGGTATACTTTGACACTTACATCGGTGTAGCGGTATAGTTCGACACTTACAGAGGTATTATGGTAAAGTTTAAGCGTTTACCGTGGTTTAGTGATATAGTTAAATGCTTATAGTGGTGTAGTGGTATAGTTCGGCACTTACAGTGGTGTAGTGGTATAGTTCGACACCTGCATTGGTATAGTGGTATAGTTCAACACTTGTATTAATATAGTGGTATAGTTCAACACTTGCAGTGGTGTAGTGGTAAAGTTCGACACTTGCATTGGTATAGTGGTATAGTTCGACACTTACAGTGGTGTATCAGTATACTTCGACACTTACAGTGGTGTAGTGGTATAGTTTGACACTTACAGTGTTGTAGTGTTATTGTTCGACACTTACAGTCGTGCAGTGGTATAGTTCGTCACTTGCATTGGTGTAGTGGTATAGTTCGACACTTGCATTGGTGTAGTGGTATAGTTCGATACTTGCAGTCATGTAGCGGTATAGTTCGACACTTTCAGTGGTGAAGTTGTATAATTCGACACTTGCATTGGTGTAGTGGTATAGTTTGATACTTACAGTCATGTAGCGATATAGTTCGACACTTACAGTCGTGTAGTTGTATAATTCGACACTTGCATTGGTGTAGTGGTATAGTTCGGTACTTACAGTCATGTAGTGGTATAGTTCGACACTTACAGTTGTGTAGTGGTATAGTGTGACACTTACAATGGTGTAGTGGTATAGTTTGACACTTACAATGGTGTGGTGGTATAGTTTGACACTTACATTGGTGTAGTGGTATAGTTTGACACTTACAATGGTGTGGTGGTATAGTTTGACACTTGCATTGGTGTAGTGGTATAGTTTGACACAGTGGTGTTATGGTATAGTTTGACACAGTGGTGTAGCGGTACATTTTGACACTTACAGTGGTGTAGCGGTATAGTTTGACACTTACAGTGGTGTAGCGGTTCAGTTTGACACTTACAGTGGTGTAGCGGTATAGTTTGACACTTACAGCTGAGACCTACTCGATCTAATATTATGGTAGTCACTAGTCCCGTTATCGGTTAGCAACTCCCGCCCCACTTCTAGGACAGTTCCGTGACAGCCTGAAATGGTCCGCAAACATGTATAGTCACGTGGTCAGTTAGCCTTGGCCGGTCAACAAACATATTATGGTCACGTGATCGGTTTACCTTACATGGTCAGCAAATATGTACAGCCCCGTGACCAGTTAACCTTACCTGGTGTACAAGCATGTACAATGTACCAGTCCCTTGACCAGTTAACCTTACCTGGTGTACAAACATGAACAGCCTCGTGACCATTTAACCTTACCTGGTGTAGTCCCGTGATAATTAATGACATATTTTTTCTGAATTGGTTTAACACAATTTTCAATACATTTTAGGTTTTATATAGCATATATAGTTTTATTGGTGGAGGAAGACCTCAGAATGAATCCGAGCAGAACCTACGTCCTTCCACGATACATTACTTTTACTTTTTATGTACATCGTCTCGTTTCATTACGTAATGACGGAGTAGAGTGAGGTTTGAGGCAGATGTAAACTAGGTTTAAGCTTTCAAGTTTTGTATTTAGTTCTAATTGTTCTAAGTATACACCTAGAAGTTTTAAGATATATCGATAAAAAGTCTATATACTACACTGGAATTTGGTAGACATATTTATTGATTTAATCTTTCAAATCATAACGGAATTATTTCTAACAATCTAGGTCAAATTCATGTGAACCCCATTATAGAAAGCCGCATACGCTATTAACATGTTCAAAAGTGTGACTTTTCATTGATGATGTCACCTGAGTTGACAAGTAAATGTATTGAATGTGTTTGTGTTGGTGTGGTAGCCCAATCTGATCACCTCGGTCTTTATGTGTATTATACGGAGGATACGGAAATACCCGATGTTTCACGATTGGTGGTAGCCGTATCATTTGATTGCTGCGTCTCGTGTGTATTTATATGTATTAACTTTCATCATTATATTTAGATATGGAGCAAAAGGCGACAATAGCAAACATGCAACAGCAATTGATCCAACAGTCCTTAAAACAGAATGAGCAAATACATATCGTGCAGAAGCAGCAACGAGAACTTATCAACAAGAAGGTCAATGATCAGCAAACCGAACTACAGGAAAAAGATGCCAAACTTGCGACACAAACAAATCGTATTGCAGTCCTCGAAAATGAGGTAGAACGATTACTAACTATGATTGAAAATGACGTTCATCTTAACAAGACAAATAAACAAAGAAATGGCAGTAGAATCAACTCAGATGCAAGGCGTGACCATGTCAACAAGTTGCAAGATAAATCAAGTTTAAAGAAAATACAAGCAGAAGGTATAAACTGAAAAGTAATAATTCGATGATTCTTCTAAAATTCTAACAGTTATGAAGATTAAGTATACTGTTGCTGTCTTCACTTTACGACTTTCAACACAGTTGCCTCCCTTCCCCTTTCGCTTAAAAAAGTTCTGTGTAATTTGGTATGAATTATTTCCAAAATGATTCCGAGTGGTTGTGATTTCTTGCTGCAGACGAGTAGAGCAATAGCTGACAAAGCATATACTGCAATAAGACATCACTGGTGTTTAAAAAGTGACTCTTATAGGATTTTAACAGATGCATGTATTTATGAGCATTTGAGGACTTCTCATTTTTAAAAATTTTAAGGTGCCACTGCACCCTCTTTAAAAAAAATACGCTGGTCAACCTACCAGTTATTTTGCATTTTTATGTGGGGACACATTCATGCTGTGAAAAAAGTCCTTTAAAATAAAATGTGGAATTTTTTTATACCTTGGAAATCCTAGACATTATTTTATATAGAACAAAGAACAAAATTCAACAATGTAGATTCTAATATAAATACCTTTTAGAAGCAGATACATATAAGATGTTTTGGCTTTCTTGTGATGAGTATCTTTTATTCCGTGTAATATAATTTTGAAACTTGAACACATGATATGATAACTGTAGATAACAGAACATTTATACAATGTAATATTTTATGTGTAAATATGTAAAAAAAGAAAGGAAAGACTAATCAAAGAGAGTATAGAAGTAGAAAAGATAAGAGAAATAGAAATTTACAGACGAGAAATTGTATGCAGTATATCTTTCGTAGCTTTAGTTTACATGTTTTCCCATTCAATCTCGTGTGACCTAAGTTTGTTTTTGTTTATTGCAATACGTTTTTCTATTTCCTTGTTGTTTTTTTGTAAGCATGAATAACATTTTGATGACCCAACACGAGTTATCAGTTGTTACACCAAACTTTTCTTTTTAACTGCAATGAATTTATTCATCATTGAAATAAACAGATAATGGCGAGTTGATATAAACGATATTTTTCGTTTCTGGATGAAATGAATGTTTTTGTTATCAGTACATGAATAAACATGCCGTTAAAGTCACACGAAGTATTGGCATCGATAATGTCATTGGACAAGTCATCAACAAAACATTTGACCGAAGAATTAAATGTAGACAAATTTGTGTCATCAGCAAAAATATCAGTATTAGTTTTTTCCATGAAAAAATGTAAATCATTGGTACAGATAAAAAATGGGGTTCTTAAAATGAAGAATTAATTCCACGATACTTGAACATGTATTCTGTCACTGAGATAAGGTTAAAACCCAGACTATTGACGAACTGTCCAAACTATGTCGCTTTAGCTTTTGAAGCAAAATAAAACTATTTACCAAATCAAAGATCTTTAAACAATCTGTCTGACAAGCTTGATTTGTTCTAAATCCCGACTTTCCAGGATAAAACGGCATGTTTGCTTTGAACTTTGTTTCAGATGGTGCTTTAGCATGCCTGTCAAATATAAGGGAAACAATTGGCAATATTGAGATAGGTCGTCATAATTTGGACCCTTTCTGTGTACCACTTTGGCTCATTTTAATAGACTTGGGTCTGTCTTGTATTGTACATTTTTGTAAGAACAGGAGTTCTAAAAGAAGTGGGTAGTTTTAAGAATCGAGCACCGAGTGTATTTATTGTGTGACGACCACAGCCTTTCCAATTTGGAGTGTTTGTAACATTTCTTTGACTTCATTAGGCGATTTTGCGAGAGTTTGATGGAGTTTATACTGTAGTGAAAATATGTTGGCTAAAAGGGGTTTTACAGACAGTATTTCCCTCAAAATAAGTTGTTATTGAATAAATTATTTTTTTCAGTAAGTACCACTTTTGCCATTTTGACTTAACTTGGATCGGTATTAGTAGTTATACTGTATTGAATATTTTCAAAAGAACAATGACTACGGGCTAAGCGGATAGTTTTAAGAAGTAATGGCTGTATTTTGCTTTTTTATCATTGTAAACTTTGGAAGTACAATCGTCACATTTGGTACATGTGAGTCTGAGGTCTCAATGTAATAAAAAGTACAACTGTAATCATTGGCAACACAATCGTTGTTAACACTGAAATGTTGGCGTCTGTAATGTTTTAATAATGTCGACGATTTCCGCGATTTGTTTCTCTTTTCCACAGGTTTGTGTGAAATGATGGAATCGGCAGTATACCATTTCTCTCTGTTGAAAAGTGTTTCTCCTTTTCCCTATAAAACCTCCCATGTAGAACATATGTGTCGCTTCTATCAACATTTTCAAACTAAATATATCTAAAACATTGTCACGCATATTTCTTATATTCGTTTCAAGTATTAAAGTCACATATATTGCATTTAGACAAATGTCGCCCCGGTATATTTGTATAGTGAAGTAAATGGAAGCCCTGTTTAGTTATTAACGAAGTATTGGTTACTGATATCGCACATCTGTTCTATAGCCTTGGTTGTTGTTTTTTATAATCCTTTTTGGTCACATTTAAAGAGTGTTTATTGTATCCTTAAAAAATCGTCAATAGCTTTTTTTAGTGATATCTGCATGGGAAACATTGTTTGACCTTATGTGCAAGACTGCTACGATAGATGCTCTGTGTTGATTTGCCATTTCAAAAAAAATATTTTCATGTTCCTAATACGCGCTTATGGACGACTACTTATGACTGCTTTTACATATTTATCGGACATCTTACTTGGACTTACAAACTTTGAAGATGCATCACCTGCTATAAATGCTTTATAAATATTCAACTCCCCACCATTGCAACTTTGTTTTACAGTACATTCATTTGCTTGGGAATGTGAACGTCTCTTGAAATGATCCAGTTTATTAGGTGAATTACATTTTGGTGGCTTAGACGGATTTGTATTGGTCCTGGATATTTGAAATTGCGATTTTTTATCTGCTACCTTTTGTATGAAACTTGGTTACCTTTATTGCCTTTTTACATTGCTATTTTTTACACTACTTTCTTCTTAAATTTCAGAGGATCCACTAAGACGTCGACAACGCAATAGCCTGAGTACTGACGATCCAGTTGCTTTCCATGCTATCATAGACAAGGACAAAGTAAACCACATTGGAATTGACCAAAACATCAAATTTGACGTCGTCATTACAAATTTAGGCGGCGCCTATCATAACCAACAGGGGGTCTTTATTGCTCCTAGAGCAGGCATTTATATATTTTCAACATCAATACTAAATAACAGTTTAGATCACACGTTAATAGATGTTGATCTTAAGAAAAATGGTTATGTACTAGCGAGAGTGTTAGCTAAGGGAACTGATGGGAACATTGATCAAGAGCAAGGCTCTGTGACTGTTGTAACTCAGCTCAGCATTGGGGACGAAGTTTGGGTCAGTTTGTCCTACCCAGCTGATACATCCCTGGTTGGACAAAGATATACAAGTTTTATGGGTTGTCTTGTATTTCCGATGTAGCAATGTTGATGATTTTGATTTTCAATAACACATCAACCTATTGTTAAAGTAACATTTAAATAAAAAATCAATGTTGCCATTTAAACATACAAAATTAAGGGGATTCTAAGTTATATATGGCACTTTGATCACCACAAAATTAGAATCTTTGATTGAAATGTCATTTGCTGAGATCATATGTCTATTTCACATTATATTAATACAGATGAAAAAGGGTATTTAGTTTTAAAAATACTTTATTTGTTTTTTATTTTGGAAAGAAGAGCAGTTTGCACCGCAAGTGCCATCTTACCTGTATTATTCTTGGCAAACAATTATCTGATACATTTGTGGGATCAACTCAAAATTACTTGTGCGAGATATGGGGACTTCTCAATATCAAAAAGAAATTGTAATAACATATCTTTTTTTTTTATTATTGATTTTTGAGATATCTTGTGTATATTACAAGTTCATATTCAATGGCGTTGTAAGTTAAGGTATAAAACATTAAAATATAAGTATAAATCTGAATAATTACAATGTATAAAAAATGTCCAAATTGCATAAACAGTTACTATTTTTAGATCTATTTCCTATTGTTTGTTCATGTGTGAAAGTTTGTCAGTTACTTGTGAAAGGACAGTGATGAACGGCCGTTACTCCCCACACTTTATTCTATTTTATGCAGTATTGTTGACATTAAAAAAATAATAAGACTATTGATACATATGTATTTATAAATGAAAACACAATCATTCTCCAATTCATTTTTTCTTTTGAAATGTTAAATTGACATATCATTTTGATCAAAAGAGCATTCATTTTTTTAGATTTTCCTTTATTGGCAATTTAGCTGAGGACAGTGTTGAAGAATTGCATTTCAATTTGGTATCTCCTTGACATTTAATAATAAAATATACTTACTTTAGATGTTTACTACACATGACATTAAAGAAATACTTATAAAGAAAGTTGATTTTTAACTTTTATTTTACTTATTCAAATACCACTAAAAACAACTGTGTTAATCGAGGACAACAAAACGACATAATGTACAAATAACGTGTTGCATTGCGTGATGAATACATTCTTATCACTTGTGTTATTTATATAAATGTACATATATATAACATATTTGTGGTAAAAAAGACAAAATATGTAAACAGTTACCAGAAGACATACAAAGAGTATAAACACTCACAAAAAATATATAAATACGGCCTTAATAAATAAATTCCTAGATTTTTCATCCCAATTTGTTTCAAAATAGGAGCAATGGGGGCAGTTTCATTTTTATATTTTTTTCAGATATTATAACGTAAGTGTTACATCAGGCATAAAATGAAAGAAAATCATTTAAAGATCAAACATTTCAAAACGCAGTGCCGTTTGGTTAATTAAGGTTCTGTTTTTAAAAAAATCGGGTCAGTTCATAAAACACGCTGTTTGAAAGGAAAATCTAGCAATTATAAATATATTATGGCATAATCAGCAACTCAAGATATATGGCAATTTTGATAAATTAGCATTACATCTGAAAATTCGAAACCTGCTTCATGTAAATATGAAATGTTAATACCTCAATACCCTTAGTTTCTGTTTTATTTGGGAACGTTTCACACATCTGGTTCATCAATAACAGAAAAAGAACATCGGTTAAGTTTTTTTTAGAGGTTTAAATATCTTAATGTCATACTCAAATAACTTAATAATATAAGGTAAATATCCAAGCAGGTTCATTAGTGAACAATTAGAAAAAAAGACAATCAAATACAATCAAGAGATATGAAAATGCAATACAGGAAGAGATGTGAAAATGCAATACAGGAAGAGATAAGAAAATGCAACAAATCTAGCATTAGTGTATATATCCATATCTTACAGTAATTATTGTCTGTTGATGTGACTGGTTGTTTACTTGAGGTTATTACAATTTGTAATTTGCTCTTTTTTCATTTTCCAGACAGTTCCCTCTAAATCCTGTGTGTATCTTTTTCATTTCTCTTTCTGTTTTGCAATTTCATATTTCGTGAGAGTATGAAACATCAAAATTGAGCAAGCAGCATTACCTGGACTTCCATGTCTAAACAGCAGGCTATTTGTGCTAATATTAAAGGGACACTCAGTGAAGTGCTTATATTAAAGGGACATTCAATGAAGTGCTAATATTAAAGGGACATTCAATGAAGTGCTAATATTAAAGGAGACTCAATGAAGTGCTAATATTAAAGGGACATTCAATGAAGTGCTAATATTAAGGGAGACTCAATGGAGTGCTAATATTAAGGGAGACTCAATGAAGTGCCAATAGTCAAGGGTCAGTTAAGTGCTTACAGTAAAGGGACAAGCAATGAAGTACTCATATTAAAGGGAGTCTCAATGAAGTGCTCATACTAAGGGAGACTTAATGAAGTGCTAATATTAAGGGAGACTCCATGAAGTGCTAATATTAAGGGAGATTCAATGAAGTGTTAATATTAAGGGAGACTCAATGAAGTGCTAATATTAAAGGGACGCTCCATGAAGTGCTAATATTAACGGGAGACTCAATGAAGTGCTAATATTAAGGGAGACTCAATGAAGTGCTAATATTAATGGGAGACTCAATGCAGTGCTAATAGTAAAGGGTCAATGAAGTGCTAACAGTAAAGGGACAGTCAATGAAGTACTATTATTAATTGTAGACTCAATGATGTGCTAATATCAAAGGGTGGCTCAATGAAGTGCTAATATTAATGAGAGACTCAATGAAGTGCTAATAGTAGAAGTGCTAACAGTAAAAGGACAGTCAATGAAGTACTATTATTAATTGAAGACTCAATGAAGTGCTAATATCAAAGGGAGGCTCAACGAAGTGCTAATATTAATGAGAGACTCAAGGAAGTGCTAAAAGTAAAGGGTCAATGAAGTGCTAATATCAAAGTGACACTCAATGAAGTGCAAATAGTAAATGGAGACTCAATGAAGTGCAAATAGTAAAGGGAGATTCAATGAAGTGCTAATAGTAAAGGGAGACTCAATGAAGTGCAAATAGTAAAGGGAGACTCAATGAAGTGCAAATAGTAAAGGGAGACTCAATGAAGTGCAAATAGTAAAGGGAGATTCAATGAAGTGCTAATATTAAAGGGACACTCATTGAAGTGCTAATATTAAAAGGTCAATGAAAAATATTAAGGGAGACTCAATGAAGTGCTAATATCAAAGTGACACTCAATGAAGTGCAAATAGTAAATGGAGTCTCAATGAAGTGCAAATAGTAAAGGGAGACTCAATGAAGTGCAAATAGTAAAGGGAGATTCAATGAAGTGCAAATAGTAAAGGGAGACTCAATGAAGTGCAAATAGTAAAGGGAGATTTAATGAAGTGCTAATATTAAAGGGACACTCAATTAAGTGCTAATATTAAAAGGTCAATGAAAAATATTAAGAGAGACTCAATGAAGTGCTAATATCAAAGTGACACTCAATGAAGTGCAAATAGTAAATGGAGACTCAATGAAGTGCAAATAGTAAAGGGAGACTCAATGAAGTGCTAATAGTAAAGGGAGACTCAATGAAGTGCAAATAGTAAAGGGAGACTCAATGAAGTACAAATAGTAAAGGGAGACTCAATGAAGTGCAAATAGTAAAGGGAGATTCAATGAAGTGCTAATATTAAAGGGACACTCAATGAAGTGCTAATATCAAAGTGACACTCAATGAAGTGCAAATAGTAAATGGAGACTCAATGAAGTGCGAATAGTAAAGGGAGATTCAATGAAGTGCAAATAGTAAAGGGAGACTCAATGAAGTGCAAATAGTAAAGGGTCAATGAAGTGCTAACAGTAAAGGGACACTCAATAAAGTACTAATATTAATGGGAGACTCAATGAAGTGCTAATATTAAGGGAGACTCAATGAAGTGCTAATATCAAAAGGAGACTCAATGACGTGTAAATATCAAAGGGACACTTGAAGTACTAAAGTGACATTCAATGAAGTGCTAATATTAACGGGAGACTCAATGAAGTGCAAATAGTAAAGGGAGATTCAATGAAGTGCTAACAGTAAAGGGAGACTCAATGAAGTGCAAATAGTAAATGGAGACTCAATGAAGTGTTAATATTAAAGGGAGATTCAGTGAAATGCCAATATTAAAGGGACACTCAATAAAGTGCTTATAGTAAAGGGTCAATGAAGTGATAATAGTAAAGGGACCTAATATTAAAGGGAGACTCAATAAAGTGCTTATGGTAAATGGACACACAATGAAGTGGTTTTACTTAAGGGAGACTCAATATAGTGCTTATAGTAAAGAGCCACTCAATGAAGTGCTAATATGCAAATGAGGATATCAATCTCCAAGTAACCCTTTCTGAAACATTATAAGAAATAATCAATATATTTTATAAAAACCAGTGGCATAATGCTGGTATTGAAAACATGAGCAAAAATTCTTAAAAAGTACACATTTCTTCGGCCATACAATAAACAAGAGGGCCACGTTGGTCCTTAATTGCTCATCTGTGGCAGAGAAGACACTACCAAAGGTGGCCATTTTTAATAATACAATGGCCATACCTCAGAGTCAGTCATCTAAAATATTATATATCTACTGTTTAAGTTTGGTGAAGATCAAATAAAAACTGCGTGTGCTAGAGTGAAGCTTGATAAATCAAGGGCCACAACATCTATTATCCTATTTGGCCAGAATTTGTCAGAGTTATTATAATTATAATACATAGTATACATAGTCATAACACATGAACTATGTAAGTTTGCTGAGGATCTAATGAAAAATGAGGGTGGTAGAGTGCCCAAAACAAAAAGATTATGGATGGACAGATGACAGATACGGGGGCGATCAGAATAGCTCACCTTGACCTTTACTCAGGTAAGCTAAAAAAAGCAACAACAGCATATATTAAGTCTTTGTTGCCATAATAAATTCATTTTCCCTGTAAACTGAAAAAAATATGTACGATATATTCCCAATACATGCAAAAGTATCAAAATGTGCATACAAATACAATAAAAATACAAAAATGAATGGTCAACACTCATAATAAATTCAGGCGATAATGTGATAGAAAACCAAAATTTAACAGTTAACAAACCAACAATGCAATGTAAGATTACCATGATATCATAGAAGAAAAACAATGTTCCAGTTACCATACAGAAGATCTTACATGACTGCTCCTTTATTATTAAAAATATTTAACAAATTTACAAAAATAAATTATGCAAGGTTCTACCGAGTATCATATCATTTTTGCCAACAAATTTAATGAGTTCAATAATAACTGAGCACTCTTGTAAGATGTTTTTTATCACATAACTTGGGAAAATGGTATATTTGTCATTCATTTTTCAGATCCCCTCTACAAAGCACGATCCATTAACTGACTTAAAGGGAGTACCGGTATATCAGGATTTTTCAAAATTTTAAAATTGACTAAAAACATTTTTCCTAATAAACCATGCCTATATATACTCACTGACCCCGTATTGCCATAAGGATATATATGTATACATGCAAAAATAATACACTGAAAAGGGGTTTCCTAATTCAGGCTATGCGCCTAGGTCAGATGAAAATAGTATCCTGCTTAAAATTGCAACATATTTTGTGACATATTATATGAGTCACGACTTCCTTTTGATTTTAATTTGATCCGTTATGCAGGTTTAGATGTAGTAAATAATGTTTCATCTTATAAAATCCGAAGCAATGCAAAGGTCATCAAGCAGTATTTAAATGCTATCTATTTTTAGAATGGGGAGTTTGTTTCAAATTTAAATATTGATTTTGTCACATTTTGGCTGATGTGACATATCAAACCATTTGGATTTAATTTATCAATGATAATCAGATACTTTTTATCCATTTGAATGATTATTTTATTTTTTAAGATATTTATAGCCTTTGTTTATGATATACTCCCTTTAAACATATCAATTCAAATATAAATTTGCAGCTTTGAGGTCTCACTACACAGTTGAGCCTCTTTTCTGCCACAGTAACATGATTCTTACACTTGAAATTTGGTTGGAAATATTTTCAAATTTAGTACAGATGAATAAAACAAAAGCTGATATAGCATATACAGCAATAAGACATCACTGTTGTTAAATAGTGACTTGTATAGGATTTTAACAGATGCATGTATTTATGAGAATTTGAGGACTTCTTTTTTTAAAATAAACCTTATGGTCTCACTGTACCATCTTTTCTTAAAAAAAAAAGTTAGTCAACATACCAGGTATAGTACATTATGTGAAATCAATATTTTACCATGGAAATCCTAGACCTTATTTAATAAAGAACAAAATTCAACTGTGTAGTGAGACCTATAAGGTGCTGAATAAATGATTAATTCTGTAATCATTGAACATTTATATTAAAGAATGCAGAAAAATAGACTGTCTGTTATTTAACAATACACACTGTGTCCATCTGTCCATTGTGATGTCTTTGGTAACATATTGTTTATGATACATATGCAAAACAAAAATTTCAAACTTAATCATAACATAAAAATCTAACAATAACAATTTGTGACAAAAACAACAAACAGTTTTAAAAACATCTGGAATGGAGAACAGGTGCTTTAGAAACCAACCCCTGGAATGGAGAACAGGTGCTTTAGAAACCAACACCTGGAATTGAGAACAGGTACTTTAGAAACCAACCCCTGAAATGGAGAACATGTTTTTTAGAAACCAACACCTGGAATGGAGAACAGGTGCTTTAGAAACCAACCCCTGGACTTGAAAACAGGTGCTTTAGAAACCAACACCTGGAATGGAGAACAGGTGCTTTAGAAACCAACACCTGGAATGAAGAACAGGTACTTTAGAAACCAACACCTGGAATGGAGAACAGGTGCTTTAGAAACCAACACCTGGAATGGAGAACAGGTACTTTAGAGTAGCAAGGGAACCATTTTCCAGTTAATATAAAACCACACCTGGAATGGAGAACAGGTGCTTTAGAGTAGCAAGGGAGCCAGTTTCCAGTCTATATAAAACCACACCTGGAATGGAGAACAGGTACTTCAGAGTAGCAAGGGAGTCATTTTCCAGTCTATATAAAACCACACCTGGAATGGAAAACAGGTACTTTAGAGTAGCAAGGGAGCCATTTTCCAGTTTATATAAAACCAACACCTGGAATGGAGAACAGGTACTTTAGAAACCAACACCTGGAATGGAGAACACATGCTTTAGAGTAGCAAGGGAGCCATTTTCCAGTTTATATAAAACCAACACCTGGAATCGAGAACAGGTACTTTAGAGTAGCAAGGGAGCCATTTTCTAGTCTACATAAAACCACACCTGGAATGGTGAACAGGTACTTTAGAGTAGCAAGGGAGCCATTTTCCAGTTTATATAAAACCAACACCTGGAATGGAGAACAGGTACTTTACAGTAGCAAGGGAGCCATTTTCCAGTCTATATAAAACCAACACCTGAAATGGAGAACAGGTACTTTAGAGTAGCACGGGAGCCATTTTCCAGTTTATATAAAACCACACCTGGAATGGAGAACAGGTACTTTAGAGTAGCAAGGGAGCCATTTTCCAGTCAATATAAAACCAACACCTGGAATGGAGAACAGGTACTTTAGAGTAGCAAGGGAGTCATTTTCCAGTCTATATAAAACCAACACCTTGAATGGAGAACAGGTACTTTAGAGTAGCAAGGGAACCATTTTCCAGTTTATATAAAACCAACACCTGGAATGGAGAACAGGTGCTTTAGAGTAGCAAGGGAGCCATTTTCCAGTTTATATAAAACCACATCTGGAATGGAGAACAGGTACTTTAGAGTAGCAAGGGAGCCATTTTCCAGTTTATATAAAACCACACCTGGAATGGAGAACAGGTACTTTAGAGTAGCAATGGAGCCATTTTCCAGTCTATATAAAACCACACCTGGAATGGAGAACAGGTACTTTAGAGTAGCAAGGGAGCCATTTTCCAGTTTATATTAAACCAACACCTGGAATGGAGAACAGGTACTTTAGAGTAGCAAGGGAGCCATTTTCCAGTTTATATAAAACCACACCTGGAATGGAGAACAGGTACTTTTGAGTAGCAAGGGAGCCATTTTCCAGTTTATATTAAACCACACCTGGAATGGAGAACAGGTACTTTAGAGTAGCAAGGGAGCCATTTTCCAGTTTATATAAAACCACACCTGGAATGGAGAACAGGTACTTTAGAGTAGCAAGGGAGCCATTTTCCAGTCTATATACATTTTAAATTATACCAGTAAACTCAATTTTAAACAAAACTTCAAATAATTTCTACCTGGTTTCATTAAAAACAGCCCTGACCTTTATTAAACTTACTTAATAACACAAGTCATAGGAGGGCGTTTAATAGAGGTCAGCCTTCTAGAGGTCAGCCTTTTAAAGGTCAGCCAGCCTTCTAGAGGTCAGCCTTCTAATAATAGTATACAAATACCCAACTTTTCAGAAAGTGATATGCTCCCCCCAGCCCGCAACATTTAATGGTGGTTGTACAAAAAACCTACTACACATGTATAACATAATTCTTTGCCACAAATGCGCGATCACAGAATAATAATACACATATATATATATATGTATAAACAAGAGGGAATACAAGCAGAAGAGAGGTCTGATCTACCTCCCTCTCTAGATCCGCCAGTGTATTCTAATAAATTAGATTCGATTTAGTAGTCGGCCTAATTTAACTACGGTACATTTAACGAAATAACTTTTTACAAAATTTCAAAAATTTAATCAATCTGATGTGAAAGGAAATTAGGTTAAATACTAACAATAACACAGAGGGCTTACATGTAATGCACAACTAGGCTATCTACCTTCTTGATCTATAATGAATTAGACCAGTTTTGCATTAAGCCCTCAAACTATAAACAGGAATCACTTAATACCACAAACTCAGATTCAAACTATGTTTGTGCATCAGATTTACATCTTGTCATCTTTCTATAAAGATAAATTATCATTGTTTTGTTTTATAAAACACACAAGCTTTCACAAAGTCTCTATTGATATATCAGAAATAAGTTTTATAATTTGAAAATGTAATTTCTAAAATATTCTAAATAAGTCATGATCTCAAAAGCATTTACAACAACAGGGCACCCGCCAAAAGTCGTTCTACTTCAACTATGTTGAAAATCTTGATACAACAGCTGGTTAAAAAATACTTTCATGATATTATTGCAATAGGAGAACACAAAAACAACAGTACTGCAATTATATTTTCACCAACAGAAATAGAAATGGTATTTTTATGTCATGTCATCGATTACAATACAATTAGGATTGCAATATAACTTTTACAATAGCAATAGTATAACAATAAGAGATCACAATAACAATAGTACTGTAATGATATTTTCACCAACAGAAATAGAAATGGTATTTTTATGTTACTTTCATCAATTACAATAGAATTCGGATTGCAATGTAACTTTTACCAATAGCAATAGTATTACAATAGGAGATCACAATAGCACTTGTATTCTCCAACAGCAAAAGTTATGCAAGAGCAGTAGTTCTTAACTTTGCCCAACAGTAATGGTATTGCAAATTTATTTTCACCAATGGCAACAGTACAAGCAATATGTAGTATCAAAATATCATTTTTACTTAAAGCGATTTATTCAAATAGTCAAAATCAACCCAAAAAAAGCACTTTTAAACCATCTGTGGTATTTACGTTTTGTTTCTTAAAGTATTAAAAGTACCTTATTTAAACATGTTTCTTTACACAGAAAAAGGTTTAAATATATAAGTAGATAAAGATATTTCATATGATTCGTGTATCATTGAACACACACACACATGTTTGTATTACTGTTATCATGTTATCTGTTTGCTCATGGTCATTTGTGACTCATACATAAATTTATATGAAACTTTGTACGGTCAGTTGGGGATGGCCTCGACACAAATTGACCTATGACGAGAAAATGAAATCTTCTTCAATATACCATAACGTATTTGCCGTAATAAAATTATCATATTATAAATACCTTATTATATTTAACTTATTGTATGTGTCCATGTACCTTAATACTTTTACCATAACACATTCATCCTAAACATGTATTTTATTACGTTTAAACAATTATATGTATCCATGTACCTTATTTATGTTAACCATCATACATTCATTCTAAAGATGTATTTTATTACATTTACCCAATTATATGTGTCCATGTACCTTATTTATGTTCACCATAATACATATATCCTATATATGTTTTATAATGCTTACCTAATCAGTAATTGTATGTACCCATATACCTTACTACTTTTACCATAATATATTTATCCAATACATATATTTTATTCTATGTATATGTACATCTGTATAGCATTGCTTTTACTATAATAAGTTTATCCTATCCAAGTATTTTGTTACATTTACCTTATAAGTAATTACATGTACCTATGTACCTTACCCATTTTACCATAATACTTTTACATGTATCTTATTATACTGATATGTGTACATTATTACTTTTACCATAATACATTTATCCTATATATGTGTTTTATTATGTTTACCTAATTAGTAATTGTATGTACCCATATACACTACTACTTTTACCATGATAAATTTATCCTATATATATATATATATATATATATATATTTTTTGTTACATTTACCTAATTAGTAATTGTACCTATGTACCTTATCAATTATACCATAACACTTTTACATGTGTCCCATACTTGTACCTTATTATATGTATATGTACATATGTACATTATTGCTTTTACCATATTATATTCCTTATTATCTTTACCATACCATAAATACCTTTTAACACAAACCTCAAAACAAGTACATGTACCTGACTGTATGTACTTTAGTACATGCACCATATTACAAGTACCTCATTTTACTTACCTTGTAGAATTTTGAATCTGAAGTTCGAGTCTGTATCAACCATCTTTAACTTACATAATTTACACATTTCCGTAATTCTTACAAAAAAACTCATGTTGACATATAGAAGCATGTGTGTGTCCATTATCCAGTCTGGCTCCTGTTTCACCAACATTTACATATTAAATGCTTAAAATCTTACAGAAAAGCCTCCAGGTGATCATGATTTGAGACTGGTTCAAGTAAAAACTGCATACAGTTTCTTTGATATTGATTATATAATAGACAAACAACCAGTCAAAATTAAGTTATGTTTAAGAATTTATGAGATGTGGACTTTTATAATATTTTCAACAATTAATATAGCACAAGAATCAAAATTAAGCCATTAAGACTGTTCATCTCCCATACACATAAAGCGAAACTGAGAATGCCATGCAATACTGTGAGATTCAAACAATGACATGAGAAAATGAATGCATTAATAGGTTTCACAAATTTAAACCAGAAACTATATCTCCTCCACTGTCTGCAGAAGTTGTCACTAGAGGACCTAGGTCTGGGTTACGAAATGTTGTTCCATGCTGAACTCAAGTTTTCATGATCAACTAAAAAAATGAATGGACTATAAATTCTATAAATAAATAAATGTAAATATTTGTAACTTTCTACATCAAATCAGCATTAATACTTTCACATTGGAGACCGAATCAAGTGTTTAATTTCTGTTTTAATATGAAATCTGGAAATTGTGTTCGGGTACGAATTTGAACAGAGCATGAACAGCTGTTTTATAACCTAGGAACCTGGACGCAGTTCTCAAACAGTGTTTGTGCTACCAAGGAAGCTCTGTCTTGACCTCCAAAAATCCTTTCCTTCATGCCAGCCGAAGTCTACAAGACCCTTGATGATATCTGCTGTCCTGTTTGGATATAGGGGGTGGTTCTCCAGACTTAGCTCCTCCCCTAAAATGTTTGCAGCCTTCTCCGGGTGGATTTGTACCTTAGCAGCAAGTTCCAGAATGCGTAGTGTCGTCTGGTAAATCTGCGTTAAAAATTGTTTTTGTTATTTCATTATTTCACACAACATATTTCATATACCATACTTCCCCAAATAAACACTCTTCACAATTATTTTTTCTTAGTTAAAAGACACCTAAATAGTTAAGTGTATCTGTATATGAAACAATCATCAAACAAAAGGTCACTTCCAGAAAAACGTGTGGTTTGTGTAATCTATTAATAACAGTCAACAAGCTATAACAAGCAGTCACAAAAGCATGCTTTTGGTAATTTTTTATTACCATAATAGCATTTAATGATATATTTTTAAAATAACATTCAATTCAAACAAGGCTTATGTAAGATGGATAGTGTTGATCACTCATACCAGATGTAGTCGGTTTGATCCCACTCTCGTCCCACGAGATAACCCTAAAAAACAACACTTAGAAGTGGACTCAGGAGTGATTCATAAAAACTCTTAACTTTCTTCCCAAATCAAGCTAAAATAAATTTATATGAACTAAATGTTCAATTTGACAGTGAGTTTTCTTGTTGCTTATCACCACTTCAACCTGGATTCGAATATTCATCTCAGCATGGAGAGGATACCAAATTGGACATTGGATTTACCTGGAGTTTTATTGGTTCAGTATACATCTCACACACCAATTAATTTCGTACTGTTCTACATATAGAGACATGCACTTGTGGAACATTGAACACATTGCCAATGGTTCAAAAAGTGTCTTGTTTCCATAGAATATCTTCTGTTAGTCAAACTATCTAGGAAAAAACATGGGGTTGACCAGGTTGCTTTTCCACAATTTTGATGTTTTGTGGACACCCCTTCATTTTTGACAATTCTGCCCATTTGTGACAGTGTATCACTACGTGTATTTAAACTGTTATAGCTTCATCCAACACTACCCAATGTTATTCAATCTTGGCAGAACTCATGAAAATGTTCCAATGTTCTAATACCATTTACAGTATTTTAAACAAAAATAATGCAATTGATTTACACAGCTCTAATTATCTGAGCGCAATAATATTGCTTCCGTCATTAAGGGGAGGTAATTGGTGAGTGAGACCTAAAGAACATCCAAGATAGGAGTGTTAGAGGTTTGACCTCCCTACCAGATCATGTGTGGTGTCCTTGAGCAAGACACTTTATCAGGTATCCAGATATGCTTAGTACCGGTACTTGTTTTACAAGGAAAACTTCAAGCATGATTTGTCAAAGTTGAGAGAACATTTTTCACAACAATCCAGGATAAATAATTAAAATTCAATAGATCATTTCCACGATAGCTGGAGAACAAAATACTACCGAATGTTCCCAGTCTGTAGACAGGTGCTTGTTGAGTATTGGGTCATTATCTAACCTGCCATAATGTTCCAGCAACTTGCTAACAATTCCCTGAAAAAGAAAAAATAACAATATTAGCAAACTCTATGCATTTTTCTGACTTTTATGCTCAAGTCAATAAAACCAAAATGTTTTTAGGATAAAGTAAATGTTATACTTACAATTTTAAAAACTTAAATAAAGCATGCAGATAAATGCAGTTTCATATTTACCCTATGTTTTGGGACACCCTATGTTTTTGGACACCCTTATTTTTTAGGAAAATTATTATCTTTTTTTGATAATAAAAGTTAGGACACATTTCAGTTTTTTAACAAATCTGATAATTTTTCGCTCGTAAGTTTTGAGACCCCTAATCATTTTTCATTTTGTACATCATAATTTTCAATTTCAGACTACTCCACATATATTTATACAATGAATAGGTAAAATAATTATTGTCATCTTTTTGTTTTTTAACTTTAATCTAATTTCTTGGCTATAAATTAATCCCGAAATATCCATAAAAAACTTTGCCTGTACATCCTAATTTTCAATTTCCAATAATTTCATTATTAGGTAAAATAATGATTGCTCTCTTTATTATTTAAAGTCAATTTAAATTGCCATACCAGTAACTTTAATTTAATTTCTTTGTTATAAGTTTTAACCCCGAATTATCCATGAAAAACATTGCCTGGGACATTGTTCCTTTGCTTGTAAATATGTGATAAAACAACCGGCTGATGCATGACCTGATTACACGTCAATCAATCAACGCCTCAATTAACTGATTTTAATTTATCTAAACGCAGAATTTAAGTTGATGTTCTGTCGTTATAATTGACAGTAAGAAAATGTTCTCACACTATTTTTAGAAAATCCATGTTCATTCCATCGAATCTTTTCCACTTCGAAAGTGAAATAACATAAATATCAGAATTTCTAAAATTTAAGAATAAGCAAACAAAAAATAACTTTCCCAAATATATCATGTTTAGAAATACCCACTAAGCCCTTACTGTCATGGGTATCTATTAACACATACCAAAATAACACCCTGAAGGAGATTTTCATGGCTTTAGTTTACCTACCGGTATGTATTATTATACCACTTTGGAGATTCCAACCCATGGCCCCTGCGGCATCAGCGCCTAGAACATTAATGATGACGTCTCTACCGACTGCGCCACCACAACAACGCCAAAAAATGTTGCGCAAATAGCCCATATATTGGTGTCGCCATTAATGTACACAGGACATAGGCGGGTATTATTATATATACATTCTATATTTTGTATTATTCCTACTTTAAATGACTCAATGGAGAGGAGTGACACATGTCTTATTCACCTGACCACGGATAATTTCGGAAATATTTTTTGCCACTCTGGAGATTCGAAACCACAGCCCAAGACATGTGTCACTCCTCTCAATTGAGTCATTTAAAGTAGGAATATTACAAAACATAGAATGTAGGTATTATTATTGGTTAGTATCAAACAGTTTTCCGCTTCAAGGAGTATTTCCGGATTTTTTTAAAATTTTAAAATTGGCTAAAAACATTTTTATCCAATATATCATGCCTATATATACTCACTAACCCTATATTGAGAAAAGGATGTCTGTTTAAACATGCAAAAATAATATATTAAAAAAGGATTTCCTAACTTGGGCTACACGCCTAGGTCAGACTAAATTAGACTTTTCCACTTAAAATTGCAATTTAATTTGTGACTATAAAATAAGTCATGTGATTTCATTTTGATCTGTTATACAGGTTTACATGTTGTAACAATTGTTTCATCTTAGAAAGAGTTTGAATGATGATGCGAAGGTTGTAATGCAGTATTTAAGTGCTGTCTATTTTTAGAATGGGGATTTTGTTTCAAGTTTACCACTCCAGTTTAAATATCGATTTTGTCACGTTTTTGTGGATTGACATACCAAACCATTTGGATTTTAATTATTAACCGTTTTCCTGCACCAATCACAGAAGGCCTTTGAAAACAGTGCAGGAAGAGTTCAGACTGCTCATAATGAGCAATCTGAACACTTCCTGCACTGTTTTCCACTCTGTCAGTTAATATAAACATAATTCACCCATTGCTGATATGTGGTGAATTAATGCTTTCAATATTAGAGGTGTCCAAAGGCGTCTTTATGAAGTAAAGGTTTAATGAATAACGAGACGTTTTTATCCATTTCCAAAATATACTCCCTATAAAATGGGACTATCTTTTACGACATATCAAATGAGTCAGGCAACTCAATTTGTTTTTGATTAATCTGTCATATTGGCTACAAATTTGTTTTTGATTAATCTGTCATATTGGCTACATATTTGTTTTTGATTAATCTGTCATATTTGCTACATATTTGTTTTTGATTAATCTGTCATATTGGCTGCATATTTGTTTTTGATTAATCTGTCATATTGGCTGCATATTTGTTTTTTTGATTAATCTGTCATATTGGCTACATATTTGTTTTTGATTAATCTGTCATAGTGGCTGCATATTTGTTTTTGATTAATCTGTCATATTGGCTACATATTTGTTTTTGATTAATCTGTCATATTGGCTACATATTTGTTTTTGATTAATCTGTCATATTGGCTACATACTTGTTTTTGATTTATCTGTCATATTGGCTACATATTTTTTTTGATTAATCTGTCATATTGGCTGCATATTTGTTTTTGATTAATCTGTCATAGTGGCTGCATATTTGTTTTTGATTAATCTGTCATATTGGCTACATATTTGTTTTTGATTAATCTGTCATATTGGCTACAAATTTGTTTTTGATTAATCTGTCATATTGGCTACATATTTGTTTTTGATTAATCTGTCATATTGGCTGCATATTTGTTTTTGATTAATCTGTCATATTGGCTGCATATTTGTTTTTGATTAATCTGTCATATTGGCTGCATATTTGCTTTTGATTAATCTGTCATATTGGCTGCATATTTGTTTTTTTGATTAATCTGTCATATTGGCTGCATATTTGTTTTTTTTTTATTAATCTGTCATATTGGCTACATATTTGTTTTTGATTAATCTGTCATAGTGGCTGCATATTTGCTTTTGATTAATCTGTCATATTGGCTACATATTTGTTTTTGATTAATCTGTCATATTGGCTACATATTTGTTTTTGATTAATCTGTCATATTGGCTACATATTTGTTTATGTAGATGATCTCGGAAAGAGTCCGAATGACTAGCAGTGCATGTATGATATTTATTTTTTAGAATTAGAATTCCGTTTTGATCTCACAACACTGATCAAAATATCTTTTTCATCATGTTTTGGTAGATTTGAAATTCAAAGTAATTTGTATTTTAGTTATAAATGATAATTAGATATTAGATATTAATGTTAATTTTTTAAAGCATTTATGGCAATTTTTCCTGATACACTGTCGTTAAATAATTATGTACATGTGGAGTGTGTGTGAGCATCTGACCCAGGATCTAGAGGTCATGGGTTTGATCCTCTGCCACGGCGAAGTGTAGAGTCCTTGAGCAAGATATCCACATATACTTAGTACTGGTTCTACCCAGGAAGACTTTGAGCGTGATTTGTCCAAGATGTAAAAACTTATTTCACAATCAATGAAAATTAAAAAAACACAAAAAAACCTATATACATCAACATCCCTTCATTTGAAAACACTGCCTGTAAAGTACACTAACCATTCTGTTTGGCACAACATCTGTAACATAGGTGATTTTTTTCTCCATGATGGCAAGGTGATCTTCCTCCGAGTCCACATTGGCATTGGACGAGCCACAAATTATTTTGGTGTCAAGAAGTGGGATTGTGTTTTTGTTCAAAACCTGAAGAATTGAAATAACATTTTTCTTAATCTATCATTACTATTATGGAAACACTGGCACTTCAGCAGCATTTATTTGTTGACTTTTTTTTTGTTTCTTTTCTCTTTTTTTTTCATTTTATAAATATCCTTTCCCAACTTGTGAAATCTAGCATTTATCTTTAAAAAGAATCAGAGAAATAACATCTTTTGAAAGTGTGGTAATTCTCTTAGATCAAAGATAAAAACAGTAAGAGTTTTTAATGTTTTTTAATGGTCGCATATTTCAAAATTACAGAAGTTTTAACCTTATTCCAAAGCTTTTATACATTTTGTCTTTTAAATCATTCTGGGATCCATGTTACTTGAGTTAACTGAATTTAACCGTTAAGCAGAATGACGACTATCAACAAATACTAGTTCTTGGTAAAAAATGCCAACAAAATCATCATGTTGTTCAATATATTTATTGAATCTTTAAATTTTTTATGATTTTATAAAGAAATATAACATGTATGCGTTAAATGGCACAGTAATACATAGAACGTGGTAATTTTACCTGCATATCAAAATGTGTCAACTGGTGAAATCACAAGAAATTTATAAAAAGTGTTAGAATATAATCTAATGTCAAGATGTGCTCAAGAAAAAATGGCAAAGGGCAGTTAAGTGATATAATAATGTAAATAACATGACAAAATATGGTATGCCGCGATATATCATGTTTCGTTATTAATTTATTATTTTAGTAAATAAGAAGGTGTTTCTGTATAATATACTGGAAAAGATATGAAAGAAAAAATTTTGTGAACAATAAATTAGATTCAACTATATTTAAAGTCTACATAAACATCTATGTGTCTAATTATGAGTGTTGGTTTGAACTATACAAGTTAGAAACAGGAGAAAACATACATAACTGTTATTTGAACACATTTTTAGACAATTAATTGATTTTTTTTTAATACCAGAATTTTCAACACATTTCCAGTTATATATCAGATCTATATGGCACATCCAGTTTTATTGGTGGAGAAAGACCTCAGAATTAATCTGAGAAGAAACACCGTCCTTCTGCAAGTAACTGGCAAACTTTCTCACATAAAAGTTTTGGAGCAAGCAGAACTCAAACTGAAATGATTGAATATGAAGTGTTTTTTTTATGCCTTTAAGGGTTAATAGATGATCAGTTAACCTAACAACTCTTTCCTAAGATCCTAGAAGGTTAACCAGTACTCGAACACACCTTGAGTAAATCTCCACAAGTAACTGATAACTTTCCCACCTGAATCAGCAGTGAGAGATAAATGATAATGAGACACAATTTTGTATATCAATCATCATGGAGACTGTAGCTGACTGGGGATTGGAACTAACGATCCCTGGATTGATTACAGTTGTCAGATGTGCTACTGACTGAGCTAACCAGACCCTGCATTTAGACAACACATAGGGCAGTTTTCCATGATTGAGTAATGAATGTTGTCCACAATATCTGTGGCAGAGACTTACTGCTCCCGAGGCACATGGTGAGAAGATGTCACAGTGGTGGCAGAATATACTCGTGTCCTCAAACGATACCTTGCTTACCGTCAATCTTCCATCTGCCTGTCATATAATATACATTCAGTTAAAATATTCCCAGCTTGAAAATACTGCTTCTCTACCAGTCGACAATTATCAACACATGCAGATGGGGCTCAAATTATTATTAATACATGTATATGGCTCACTTCCTTGGAGCTCATACTCATATATATATGTAAATCATATACATATATATGTAGTTCATACTCATATAACATGTTGCTCTTGTCCATATATATGTGACACTCTTCCAAATATATGTGGCTCATGTCCATAAATATGTGGCTCATGTCCATAAATATGTGGCTCATGTCCATATATACGAGGGGGGATCAGAAAGTTTGTAGACCTTTGTCAACTTTTTTGTTTATCATTATATTCTTATAAATCTCAGGAAGCCTCTGCCACTATATATTTGTAGAAAGTTTGCAGAATTTTGATTTTCCATCATAAGATTATATTCTATGGTAACTATGAAAACTTTGAGTTATGTAGTTGCCTATTCAAACAATCCTAGCATTGCCAAAATGGGTTCTATTTTTTCAATAAAAAAGATCAATGTGTGCTGAATTATAAAATTATGCTTGTTTACATCCTTTAAGAAAATGGCACCAGTTATGCACATATTAAAATTTCGTCAACATTCTGATGTTATGATATGCCATCCTGTTTGAAACAAAATGACATTGGCGTGTTGAAAATAGTGCTTTATAGAATATTGGGTCTAGTATACCAACTTTGGATTTCATTGACATGTTCACTAAATGGTGTAAATGGTGGCAAAAATGTATAGACCACAGAGGAAAGTACTTTGAGAAGGAGTTAGTCAGAAAATGTGATATGAAAACACCTGTTTATAATATTGACGTCAGTTTCTGGAGAATACAATGTTGTCATTTTGCCCTGACAAACATAACTGCTATACTTTGAATAGCGCTTAATTTTTTAAATAGTTGATATATCATGCTAAAATAGTCAAAATCTGTCCCATAAATACAATAATGTGCATTGCATATTTGATATAAATAACTGGCAAGTCTACAAATTTTTCGATCTCCCCTCGTACCTGGCTCATGTCCACATATATGTGGCTCACTTCCATAAATGTGTGACTTACATCAATATACGTGCCATTACATCTATATCATTTTACATAATATTTATGATTTCAAACTTGTAAATAAAATTACATAACTTAAAATATATTATTTTTTAAATATTTTACAACATTTTATTAAACATATTTTATGTAAAGAATTAGAGCAGAGAGACAAAGATTCTTAAACAGTCCCTATCATATAATATGTCTCTGCCTATACATTTATATGTACATATCATTGATTGTATCTTTTATATCTTCTTATATTTTTCAGCTTTCAATATCATACATAGAGAGAATACTCGGTTAGGGTCTTTCCCTACCAAGTTTATTAGGTGAGGCTAAGAAATGCAACAAGGTGAGACTCTGCTGAGCTCTTTTTTTGTTTGTGTGCTGAACCTAATAAACACTGTAGGGAAATACACTATTTTAGTATCATATTCATCCTTTTGACCAAAAATACAAAGAATTTTTTGAAATACTCATTTTTTATTCAATTTTTATATCTTGGACACTAATACGAAGGTGAAAATCCAAATATTCTGAATGAAAGTTTATTTCGCTATCTGCCGAATAAACCTAAGCTTATTCATTCACCACTTTATTATTTCAAGTGGTTGGATAATTGGCAGTAAGTAACAAACCATATCAGACATACCTTATGAGCAAATATATCACGCACGTCATCAGCCCTCATGGTGTTACATTCAGACGCGTGAATGTGGCGGACACCTTTCTCTAACAGTTCATCTATTACAGCTTCACCTAAACACGGAACATTAACATTTAGATGATACATGTATATAACTCTAACAGTTCATCCATTACAGCTTCACCTAAACAAGGAACATTAACATTTAGATGATACACATATATAACTCTAACAGTTCATCCATTACAGCTTCACCTAAACACAGAACATTAACATTTAGATGATACACGTATATAACTCTAACAATTCATCTTTAACAGCTTCACCTAAACACGGATCATTAACATTTAGATGATTCACGTATATAACTCTAACAGTTCATCTATTACAGCTTCACCTAAACACGGATCATTAACATTTAGATGATTCACGTATATAACTCTAACAGTTCATCTATTACAGCTTCACCTAAACACAGATCATTAACATTTAGATGATACACGTATATAACTCTAACAGTTCATCTTTTACAGCTTCACCTAAACACGGAGCATTAACATTTAGATGATACATGAACATAAACAGGTCAATATTCATCAACACAGTGGTGTGTGACTGGACATGTGTAACTCAGTGCTCCAGATAAGATTATCTTCAAATGAGTATTTTACTCCTTAAACTTTTATGCAATGTTTATAGTTTTAAATGTCTAGGGTAAAAATGAACATTTTAATAAAATTGCTATTTCAAATAAACCAATCAAAACTAAAATGTTAGTATCCAATGCCTTTTTTTACCACTTACTTTTAAATTCCAATGCTTTGTTCAGAATGATCAATGCTTCAATACCTCCCTCTTCCCGCCCACTAAACGCTCACATATTCATGCAAAATTTCATATCTCGTTATCAATTATCTCAACTTCCATTCATCTTGGGAACATAAATCAAAATTCTTATATTGCAGAATGCAAATCTCATTAAAACAATACCATTCCCAGCAATTTTTGTTTAAAATTTTTGAGGTACCAGTATTTCTGATTACAAAATGTGTATACTGCAGCTAAAATAACAATATTGTTACTTTGCCCAATAATTAATCCTTTGTGTGCTATTTTATCAACATTTAGTCAAAACCAGGGTGGTAGTGTAATGGATAGAGTGTTGGCCGCTCACACCAGAGGTTGAGGGTTTGATATCCCAGTTGACCCTATGCCTCTTATAAAACAACACTTAGTACTGGTTCTACCCATGAAGTGGACTCGAGAGTTTTCATCACAATCGAGCTAAAAAAATATTAAGTATAAACTAACATTTAGTCAGGAAATGCAAGTTTCCTATCCTTTTATATAAGTCCCATGCAAATTTCCTATCCTTTTATATAATATAAGACCCATGCAAGTTTCCCATCCTTTTATATAAGTCCCATGCAAGTTTCCTATCCTTTTATATAATATAAGACCCATGCAAGTTTCCTATCCTTTTATATAAGTCCCATGCAAATTTCCTATCCTTTTATATAATATAAGACCCATGCAAGTTTCCTATCCTTTTATATAATATAAGTCCCATGCAAGTTTTCTATCCTTTTATATAATATAAGTCCCATGCAAGTTTCCTATCCTTTTATATAATATAAGTCCTATGCAAGTTTTCTGTCCTTTTATACAAGTCCCATCCTTTTATATCAATACCATGCAAGTTTCCTATCCTTTTATATAATATAAGTCCCATGCAAGTTTTCTGTCCTTTTATACATGTCCCATCCTTTTATATCAATCCCATGCAAGTTTCCTTTCCCTTTACATAAGTCCTTGTTTTGTTGAATGCTCATGAGATGTGAACTTACATTTATCGAAGCCCATATACTACACTAAAGAACATCAAGGCACTTGGCTCTGTACAATTTGCGAAGCAATTGAAGTAAAAAAGGATGTAATTGCCTTTTAGTAGGTGAAAAATAAATATTAAAGAAATTACAAAGACTACATGCAACATTTATGATGTCAGCAAGTTTGTCATTGGGTGTGCTTGAGTAATGGCCTAACTTCCAGGATCTCAAGAAAAGAGTGGTTAGGTTAACTGGTAAACTTTTATGACAAATGTAAATATTGATGGAGACGCACATGTGATGATCACATACCCACATCGCCAGCCCCTTGTATGGCGACAGTTTTCCCTTCCAAGGAGCCCATCTGTAGGAATTCAATAGCAGCTTCCATCGCCTTGACAACACCTGTCCAAATATAAGCATGTTATTATGATCATGGTATTACTGAAGTAATTTCATACTGGCCAAGGACTGTAAGAATTAATGAGAACTCTGTGAATAAAATAATGTAGACTTTCCCGGACTTTCTTTTCACATAAAACCCAATGTTATCCATAAAATTTCATCACAGTATCTAGAGCAGACACTTCATCCATTCAACTCCAGCTTGCTTACACCGATCTTGATACCTGCCAAATCGTATGTTCATCCCTCATGAAAACACAACAGGTCACGGGTGTATAAAATGATTTACAGATAAAATGATTTAATAAAGAATATGGCAAATGTAATTCCCTGAAAAATTACTTTATTTCAGATTCGAAACAATAATTGATGGTTCAGCACAACACTGCTCATTTCCTGATTTGTTTATATGTAGATAGAACAGTGTTTGCTGAATACTCGTTTTATTCACATCATCTCATTCAAATTATTATTACATCCACTGATGGAAGGTTAGTACGATAGAAATTTAAACTCAAATAAATACTGAGTCTATAGCATACCCAGTCCTGTGTATCTTGCAGAATCGGCCGTGCCACCGTAGTCAGCAGTCAAGTTGGAAACATATCGAGTGTGAGCAAACATTGTATCCATATCTGCCACGGAGCTCCCAATACCCGTACAACCAACTGTAACAGAAAAAAGTTTTATTTGTTTGAAATTTAGTATCATTTTTATTCCATTGAGGGCTTACAAATGATCAGTAAACCTAACCACTCTTTCTTGGGACCCAGGGTTGCATTTAAAAAAAAAAAATTTAAATAAAAATCACAGTTAGTCAATTTGACAATTTCTTTGTTGTATGTTCACATATTTTCATTGACATTTAATTGTATTTACAAAAAAATATAATTTCCTGCATGATTTAAGCCAAATTTGTGTTCATTTGGATAAATATTAAAAATATTATAATAAATTGTTGATTGAAGTTTACGTTTTTTTGTTGTAATTTTTTTATGTGAAATGCACCCATGGAAGGTTAACCAGTACTCAAGCACACCTATCACCACAAGTAACTGGTTACTTTCCCACTTGAATCAGCAGTGAGAGATGAATGACAATGAGGTGCAATGTCATATATCAGTCATCAAGGAGACTGGCTAAATGGGGATTTAAACTCACGGCCCCAGAATAAATAGTCAGACGTGCTAATGACTAAGCTAACCGGGCTTGACTGTTACAGAATGAGACAACTGAGCTTAGCTTGAAAGCTTATTTTCTCTATACTCTTGGTCAACAAAAACTTGTTTTTGTTCTCTGTTTACTGACACAGGATTGTAGAATTTAGTAGATAGATAATGTTAATATATACCAAGAAATCCATCCATGCCCCCTCCCAGAGTTTATGGAAAATAAAATGACTCTGGAAATCTTGTTTAAATATTCTAAATGTTGAAAAACATTCTGGCACTAAATTGCTTACCTGTGTGACAGCGGTGACCACATCAAAAATGGTATTTTTTGTAATGGAAGGGCCAAACCTCACACATTTAACATTGGTCAGGTGAGATACTGATATGTAACTTCTGTATAAGACTCAAACATTAGTTATCTAATTTTGTCAACTCAAAAACTTGGATAAGATATTAAGGATATTAACCACTGTGCCAGTTTGGTGAAGATCAGATAGAGAGGGCTTGGCCCAAAACTATTGTAATTAGGTTTTTGCAGACTGTTCAGGAGGATGAAAAAAATGTTTTTTATTTTCATCTTTAGATATTTTTGCTAATATTTTTCAAATTTCATATGAAAATTGCATTACTTACAATATTAACATATGTTATCAATTAAAGTTTCATTACAACTTGATTTATTTATAAAAGTTTGAGTTACAATAGTGTTGCATTGAAAATTCAATAAAACTGAATTTATATTTGGTGCAAAACTATGGTAACTCAAATTACAATAGTTTTGCACCAAGTTTTATGAAATTAATAATTAGTTTCTAAGTTTGAAACATTGTAACTCAATAAACAATTGTTTAAAATCATGATGTAATTAATCCAAAACCATTATTTTCTCGATCCTGTCCATACTGAACTGATCTTAAGATCAAAAATACATGTTTAAATACTTGCACTGGTCCATCTAAATTAATCAGTAAGTACTAACCTCATTGGACCTTAGAACATGCATGAAATCTGTAGGCAATATCTTTATAACCTACAGGGATGTCAAGCCAAAGCTAAGAAAGTATTGTTCAATATAAGTTTTCTAAATATATTTCTACTACAAAGCAAATGTATCTTTATTTCAATTTATCTTGTAACGTAAATAAGATAGCATTGATCAGGTTTAAAACAATATGTTTTGTTAACAAAAACAACATAAAATTCAAATCCAGTTATATTTTCTTTGCGTTTTATCTTTTTTTCTTAAATTTTTGCAGAACAAGAAGATGTTTGACAAAATTTGTATAAACTCCCAAATTGTAGTTTTTTTTAATGCAATATATTTCTAAATTCGTATTTTGAAATTTATATTGTGTAAATTTTTATGGACTATAGCATAATCAAAGCTAATTGTCGTGTTAAAGAATGTTATATTTTCATATTGATATAAATATCAAACAAGATTATAAAACTCTTGTTTTCAGTCATAAAGATTTATTGATGAATTGTTACCTGGGTTGCAATTTGCAGTTGAGATCAAATTGCAAACTATATGATTGTTTTGATTAAAACCCCATTTTCATCCAAAAAGACAAAAAGATAACTGTGTTTTATTGAGTAAAAAATTTAAGAAAGTTATTGTTTAAATTTAAACTAAAGATACTGTTCCTCATATGACTACCATACCAACATTACTACCCACTGTACCCTCTACATTCATCATACTAGCTACAATTCCAACAGCACCTTCAAAATCCCATCATATAAAATCAATTAATCATCATACTAGCTACAATTCCAACAGCACCTTCAAAATCCCATCATATAAAATCAATTAATCATCATACTAGCTACAATTCCAACAGCACCTTCAAAATCCCATCATATAAAATCAATTAATCATCATACTAGCTACAATTCCAACAGCACCTTCAAAATCCCATCATATAAAATCAATTAATCATCATACTAGCTACAATTCCAAAGCACCTTCAAAATCCCATCATATAAAATCAATTAATCATCATACTAGCTACAATTCCAAAGCACCTTCAAAATCCCATCATATAAAATCAATTAATCATCATACTAGCTACAATTCCAAAGCACCTTCAAAATCCCATCATATAAAATCAATTAATCATCATACTAGCTACAATTCCAACAGCACCTTCAAAATCCCATCATATAAAATCAATTAATCATCATACTAGCTACAATTCCAAAGCACCTTCAAAATCCCATCATATAAAATCAATTAATCATCATACTAGCTACAATTCCAAAGCACCTTCAAAATCCCATCATATAAAATCAATTAATCATCATACTAGCTACAATTCCAAAGCACCTTCAAAATCCCATCATATAAAATCAATTAAACACCTTTATAGTCTTTATATATGTACCAACTCCACCATCATGGTACTGTACCCTTTACATCCACCAAACTTACATCACTGTACCCACTGTACCCCAACATCCGCCAAACCAAATCCACTGTCCTTTATATTCATTACATGTATCAACTCCATTACACCCACCAATCCAATACCATTATCCACTGTAACGTCTACATTCACTATACAAACTCCAATGCACCCTTTACATTACTCAATTATATAGGTACTGTATTTTCTTTACCAACTTCCATCTATAATACCAACCAGAACCCCATTACTGACTGTACCCTCTACACCTACTGTTCAAACTCATCTACATACTGTACCTTCTACATCAATGCTACCAACAGCACTACCTGTACCCTAAACATCAACCATATCAACTCCATTAATCACAATCAACTTTATATCAACATCACTTCCCACATTACCCACTATGTTCACCATACCATCTCAACTACTCACTGTTTCTAAGCCAACACCACTTCCCTCTGTTTCCTGGACACTACATTCACTATACCATCTCAACTCATCACTGTTTCTTCTACATCCTCTATAATTCTTTACTCATTTCACTACTTGCTATCCCTTTAATATCAAAATCACTACCCATTGCACCCATTACATTTATCATACCAACACCACTACTCAATGTCCGCTCTGCATCCACCATACCAACATCACTACTCATTGTACTTACTACATCCACTATACCATCTCAGTCACTCATTGTTCCCTCTACACCCACAATACCAACCATACTACCAGTTGTACCCTATCAACCTCCATACCAATTACACTTCTAGCTTTATAAAATAAATATTCAAGTTACAATAGTTTTGCACCAATATAAATAAAGGTTTCAAAGATATTATTTGGTGCAAAACTATTGTAACTCACCAAAAATGAATGTCTTCAAAATTATATGAAATATCAGGATCAAATCTTAACACAAGATGCACAATGTAAAACTATAGTAAATTATGTAAAAAACGATTTTTAGAAGAAAAAAAAACAGAGCTACAATAGTTTTTGCACTGAGCCCTCAAAATCATTATTTTAATTTAATTTAATGAAAAGAGCGATTGCTAGAGTGCAAACAAGGTCAAATAATAGATTTTGCTGATAATTCAAGGGCCCTAACTCCAACATTAATTATTCAATTATGCCAGTTCAAAAACATGTTCAAGATGTTTTGGTTATATAACTATTCTGTAAGTATGGTGACGATCAAATGAAAGCTACAACTGCTAGAGTGCACACAAGATCAATTTTGGACAATTTAAGGACCACAACTCTGACATTTAATTTATAATTTGGGCAGTTCAATAAAGTGCCAAAGATAAAATGAGCTTTACTCAGTGAGCTAAAAAGGTAAAAAACAGCACAATTCTTTTTTAGAATAAGTCTATGTATATTTGTAAATATTTATATATCTGAGGTCCACAAGGGAGATTGGTGACAGCTGTATTTACCTTCATAAAATAACGTCTTTTTTATTATTTATAGCGATGTCCATTCAGGGTCAACAAAGCCGGATCAAAAACTTGTACAGCGTTAACATTCAGTATCATTCTAACCAAGTTTGGATACTCTCTGATGAAATGTTTAGTGTTAACAAGGCCAAAACAATTGCATTATTTCGATTAACCTAGAGCCATAACTTTGTCCATTTTAGTCCACTATGGATGGTTTAAGAACTCATCTAAGCTTTCATCATCAGTAACATTCTGACCAAGTTTGGTCTAGAACTGATGAAAAATAAAGGTAGTACAGTGTAAATGAGACAAAAATCAGTACTTTTCCATCTATAAGTGGGCCATTCTTATTCGATATAGTTGGTCCAAAGTTGTCTGAGCTTTCATGGACATAAGCATTCTGTTCACCAAGTTTGGTTAGAATCAGATGAAAACTGGTGGTGCTATAGAGTTTAGAAGACAAAACTATTAAGTGCCACAACTCTGTCCAGTTTGGTCTGATATAGCCAGTTCAAGAATTTGTTCAAGCTTTCATAGACATCAAATATCTGACTAAGTTTAGTTATAATCAGATGAGACCTGAAGGTGCTACAGTGTTTACAAGAAAAGTTAATAGACAGGCTGCAGGCAGTCAATGGACAAATTACCTTGACACAACCCCTCCCAGCCTCAAAATGAATAAAATATTTTACAGCAAACAACCAAGTAGAAATATCCTTACTCATTGCTCCATTGAGAGATGTGAGGAAATCACCAAAATCCATGAAGACCTGTTGCCGGAACTCCGGATCCAGATAACTTTTGTCATCAGATGTAGGGGCTGCTATGATACCCTTTCCACCGCCAGCCCTGACCAGAAATAAGTAAATATGAGACCAACATTAAAAAAACATTTGTTTGTTCCCTCCTGATCCTAGTTTTCAAAACTGGGTAGATGGTAATAAGGAGAGAAATCTTTTTTTTTTATATTATTTTTTAGTCTGATAATAAAATATTTCACTTTGTAGGTTAGAACCCAGCTTAGCAACAAAACTCTAGTGATAAAGTTTGCCAGTTACTTGCAGAAGGATTGTGGTTCTACTCAGATTCATTCTGCATTCTTCCTTCTCCAATAAAACTGGATATGCCATATACATGGAAACTCATGGGTGGGAACCTACATCACACGCACCCGTTAAATACAGTGCAGAAACGTTGTTTCAAAAGCTGGTTTTGTAATTTTAGGTTTGATTTTGGCACATGTACCCAAAACAAAAAATCACTAAACCAGCTTTTGAAACAGCATTTTTGCACTGTATTTAACAGGTGCATGTGATGTAGGTTCCCACTCAAGATACTGAAAGGATAAAAAAATGCCAGGTAAATTTCAGAGCGACATTATATCAGTTTTTACAGTATCACATTAACAGTATTACATTGACAGTATCACATTGACAGTATCACAATTACATTATCACATTTACAGTATCACATCTACAGTATCATATTGACAGTATCACATTGACAGTATCACATTTACTATATCACATTGACATTATCTCATTTACATTATCACATTAACTGTATCACATTTACATTATCACATTTACAGTATCATATTGACAGTATCACATTGACAGTATCTCATTGACAGTAACACTATAGTATCACATTTACAGTATCACATTTATAGTATCACATTGACAGTATCTCATTGACAGTAACACTATAGTATCACATTGACAGTATCACACTGACAGTATCTCATTAACAGTAAAACTATAGTATCACATTTACAGTATCACATTTACAGTATCACAATGACAGTATCACATTGACAGTATCACATTGACAGTATCTCATTTACAGTAACACTATAGTATCACACTGACATTATCACATTTACATTATCACATTTACAGTATCACATTGACAGTATCACATTTACAGTATCACATTTATATTATCACATTTACAGAATCACATTGACAGTATAACATTGACAGTATCTCATTGACAGTAACACTATAGTTTTACATTGACAGTATCTCATTGACAGTAACACTATAGTATCACATTGACAGAATCACATTGACAGTATCAATTTGACATTTACAGTTTCTCATTTACAGTATCACATTTACAGAACCACATTTACAGTACCACATTTACAGTATCACTTTCAAATTTTTTCATTGACAGTTTCTTATTTACAGTATCTCATTGACAGTATCACATTTACAGTATCACATTGACAGTATCTCATTTACAGTAACACTATAGTATCTCATTTACAGTATCACATTTACAGTTTCTCATTTACAGTATCACATTTACAGTACCACATTTACAGTTTCTCATTTACAGTATCACATTTACAGTTTTTCATTTACAGTATTGCATTTACAGTTTTTTTATTTACAGTATCACATTTACAGTTTCTCATTTACAGTATCATATTTACAGTTTTTCATTTACAGTATCACATTTACAGTATCTCATTACAGTATCACATTTACAGTTTTTCATTTACAGTATCATATTTACAGTTTCTCATTTACAGTATCCATTTACAGTTTCACATTTACAGTTTCTCATTTACAGTATCACATTTACAGTATCACATTGACAGTATTACATTGACAGTATCTCATTGACAGTAACACTATAGTATCACATTGACAGTATCACATTGACAGTATCTCATTTACAGTATCACATTTACAGTTTATCATTTACAGTATCACATTTACAGTTTTTCATTTACAGTATCATATTTACAGTTTTTCAATTATAGTATCACATTTACAGTATCACATTTACAGTATCACATTGACAGTATCTCATTTACAGCATCTCATTTACAGTATCACATTTACAGTATCACATTGACAGTATCACATTGATAGTATCTCATTGACAGTAACACTATAGTATCACATTGACAGTATCACATTGACAGTATTAAATTGACATTATCTCATTTACAGTAACACATTTACAGTTTCTCATTTACAGTATCACATTTTCAGTTTTTCATTTACAGTATCACATTTACAGTATCTCATTTACAGTATCACATTTACAGTATCACATTCACATTTACAGTATTTCATTTACAGTATCACATTTACAGTTTTTCATTTACAGTATCTCATTTACAGTATCTCATTTACAGTATCACATTTACAGTATCACATTTACAGTACCTCATTTACAAAATTGCATTTACAGTACCACATTCACAGTATCACATTTACAGTTTCTCATTACAGTATCACATTTACAGTACCACATTTACAGTATCACATTTACAGTATCACATTTACAGTATCACATTGACAGTATCTCATTTACAGCATTGCATTTACAGTATCTCATTTACAGTATCACATTAACAGTTTTTCATTTACAGTATCACATTTACAGTTTTTCATTTACAGCATCACACTGACAGTTTCTTATTTACAGTATCACATTTACAGTTTCTCATTTACAGTATTACATTGACAGTATTTCATTGACATATTATGTTTACAGTATCACATTTCAGTTTCTCATTTACAGTTTCTCATTTACAGTTTTTTCATTTACAGTATCACATTTACAGTTTTTTATTTACAGTATCACATTTACAGAATCACATTTACAGTTTTTCATTAACAGTATCAAATTTACAGTTTCTCATTAACAGCATCACATTTACAGTTTTTCATTTACAGTATCACATTTACAGTTTTTCATTTCCAGTATCACATTTACAGTATCACAATTACAGTTTTTCATTTACAGTATCACATTGACAGTTTTTCATTTACAGTATCTCATTTACAGTATCTCATTTACAGTTACTCTTTTACAGTATCACATTTACAGTTTTTCATTCACAGTATCACATTTACAGTATCACATTTACAGCATCTCATTTACAGTATCACATTTACAGTTTCTCATTAACAGTATCACATTTACAGTATCACATTTACAGTATCATATTTACAGTATCACATTTACAGTATCACATTCACGTTTACAGTATCTCATTTACAGTACCACATTACAGTATCTCATTTACAGAACCACATTTACAGTATCACATTTACAGTATCTTATTTACAGTATCACATTTACAGTTTCTCATTTACAGTATAGCATTTACAGTATCACATTTACAGTATAGCATTTACAGTATTTCATTGACAGCATCACATTTACAGTATCTCATTTACAGTATCTCATTGACAGCATCACATTGACAGCATCTCATTTACAGTATCTCATTTACAGCTTCGCATTAACAGCTTTTCATTTACAGTATCACATTTACAATATCACATTTACAGTACCACATTTACAGTATCACATTTACAGTATCACATTGACAGTATCTCATTTACAGAATCACATTTACAGTACCACATTTACAGTATCACATTTACAGTATCTCATTTACAGTATCACATTTACAGTATCTCATTTACAGTATCGCATTTACAGTATAGCATTTACAGTATCTCATTGACAGCATCACATTTACAGCATCAAATATACAGTATCTCATTTACAGTATCTCATTGACAGCATCTCATTGACAGCATCTCATTTACAGTATTGCATTTACAGCTTCGCATTAACAGCTTCTAACTGACAGCATCTCATTTACAGTACCACATTTACAGTACCACATTTACAGTATCTCATTAACAGTATCTTATTTACAGTATCGCATTGACAGTATCGCATTTACAGTATCTCATTTGCTGTATCACATTGACAGTATCTCATTTACAGTATCTCATTTACAGTATCATGTTTACAGTACTATATTTACAGTATCTCATTTACAGTATATCATTTACAGTATCACATTTACAGTATCACATTTACAGTATTTCATTTACAGTATCTCATTGACAGTATTCTATTTACAGTATCATGTTATGTGTTTATGGGTTTACTATTACATGGTGTCATGCAACAGTGTAACTTAATGAGAAACTATGTTTAGTTTATATCAATAAAAAGGTCTTCTTCTTCTTCACTGGCCATAGCCCCGACATCAAATATTGGTTTTGGCTAGTTCAAGAGCTTATTACAGATATTATGGTTATGTAACTACTAATAAGTTTGGTGAAGATAGAGGACAAACAATGAAAAGAGCTTTGTTCATGAGAGTTGTTTTTGCAAAATTTGGAAAAGGCCCAGTCATGCTTCATCTCTCATTAATATATCCTAGGACTTTCACAGAGAAGGAAATGCAACTCATTGAGATAAAAAAAATTCAAGGCATCTAAAACATTGAAGGATTTTCAAAATTTTAGACTTCTTCTTCTTGTATACATGTTATATTATAATTGCTGAATCCTCACTGCCATGAGGATATTTATTCAAACAGATCAAAATAATATATTTCAAAAGGGCCCAAAAGTTTGACTAAAATAGAATACCTGCTTAAAACATATTTTGTGATGTATCAAATGAATGACATGGTTTAATTTTGATGCTTTAACCTGTCTTTTAAATGGATTACATATTGTTGTATTGGAATTGTCTAAGAAAAGTATCAATGGTGAGGTTACGGTCATTAAGCAATACAGACATGAATCAGTGCTCCAGATAAGAGTTTCTACAAATGAGTATCTTCACTTTAAATTTGTATGCAATGCTTATTTTCAAATTGTCATGGGAAAAAATGATTATTTTAATCAAATTGCTATTTCCAATAAACGAATCAACACTGAAAGTGTCAATAGTCAATGCTTTATTCAGAAACTTCAATGCTTAAATACCCCACCCCCAAAATAGTGCTTATCTAGAGCATTGCATGATATTTATTTTTAGAAAAGTGATTTTGTTTCAATTTTACCACATCACTTAAAATAAAGTTTTTGTCCTGTTTTTGGTAAATTTGAAATTCAAATTCATTTATATTTGATAAATGTAAATGATAACATGATGCCATGTCTTCATTTTAAAAATAATTCTATATTTTTAGAATGTTTTTGCAGTTTTACCTGACATACTGCCTTTAAAGCTAGCATACATCCATTGCATTTATGTACAAACAATTCTTTGCTTGTCTATTTTGAGTGATTAATTATTAAAAATAAACACCAGAGGTTGCAGGTTAGATCCATTTCTCGACCCAATGCCTCTCATAAAACAACATTCAGTACTGGTTCTACCCCGGTAAAAGATTTGAAAGCGGTTCAAATCAGCTCTAAGCTGTCATCACAATCGAGCTAAAATAAATAAGTGTCAACTAAATAATTAATCCTTCGTATACTATTTTATCATTGAATATAATCCTGTAGATCAAATCAAATTGATGAAAACATAAAATTAAAAATAAACAGATTCAATGGATGAGCTCAACAGCTCATCTTATATTTTTAAAAAGCCAACTAGGGGTATCTTACCATACTCCAGCCAGTGCAGACTTGATACCAAGTTTCCAGGACAACCTGTTCCCATCTGCCACCAAGTCTGCCATACTTTTTATTGGTCTCAAATCAACACCACCAGCCTAAAAAAATGTAATTACAGTCAAACCTGTCTTAAACAGCCAGTCAAAGGAATGAGCAAAAGTGGCCTTTTAAGACAGGTTGTTGCTTAAAACAGGTTAATTTACTCTGAAAGCATAGAATGGTAAACAGAAAATATGGCTGCTTAAGACAGATGGCTGCTTAATAGAGGTGACCGCTTACAAAGGTTTTACTGTACTTCACTTCAGTGCTACTTTGGATAAACGTTCTGTCATGGTGACCAGGCTTTAGTGGTGAGTTGGGTAAATGCAAATGGAGAGCGGGTCAGATGTAGATAGACAACTGAGTAGAGGTATATGAGGATGGGGCAGAGTAAGATGGGGGAAAGGGGCAGAGGTAGATAGCATGCTGGGCAGAGGAAGATGGGGAGCTAAGCAGAGGAGATGGTGATGAGGCAGAGGTATATGTAGAGTAAGGCAGAGGAAGATGGGGGGCTGAGCAGAGGCAGATGGGGAATGGGGCAGAGGGAGATTGGGAGTGGGGCAATTTAGATGGGGTGCAGGGCAGAAGTACATGGGGAGCTGGACAGAGGAAGATTGGGGTAGAGCAGATGTAGATGGGGAGCTGGGCAGAGGAAGATGGGGAGTAAATGTAGGTGGGGAGCAGGGCATATTAAGATGGGGATTGCACCAGAGGTAGATGGGGAGCAGACGTAGATGGGGAGCAGGGTAGAGTTAAATGGGACACAGGGTAGAGTTAGATGGGGAGCAGGGGTCGATGGGGAGCAGGGTAGAGTTAGATGAGGAGTGCAGCATGAGATAGATGAGAAGAAGAGGTAGATGAGGAGCAGAGGTAAATGAGGAGCAGGGCAGAGTTAGATGGGGAGCAGGGTAGAGATAAATGGGGAGCAGGGCAGAGGTAGAGGGGAGCATTGCAGAGGTAGATGGGGAGCAGAGGTAGAAGGGGAGCAGGGTAGAGATGGGGAGCAGGGCAGAGGTAGAGGGGAGCATGGCAGAGGTAGATGGGGAGCAGAGGTAGATGAGAAGAAATGCAGAGTTAGATGGGGAGCAGGGTAGAGTTAGATGGGAAGCAGGGTATAGATAGATGGGGAGCAGGGCAGAGGTAGAGGGGAGCATGGCAGAGGTAGATGGGGAGAAGGGTAGAGTTAGATGGGGAGCAGGGTAAAGTTAGATAGGGAGTGCGACAGAGGTATATGGGGAGCAGAGTTAAATGGAGAGCAGAGTTAGATGAGAAGCAGGGCAGAGGTAGATGGAGAACAGGATAGAGGAAGATGGGAGCAGGGCAGAGGTAGATGGGTTGCAGAGGTAGATGGGGAGCATAGTTAGATGGGGAGCAGGGCAGAGGTAGAGGGGAGCAGGGCAGAGGTAGATGGGGAACAGAAGTAGATAGGGAGTATAGTTAGATGGAGAGCAGGACAGAGGTAGAGAGGAGCATGACAGAGGTAGATGGAGAGCAGAGGTAGATGGATAGCCTGGCTGAGGTAGATGGAGAGCAGGGTAGAATTAGATAAGGAGCAGGGCAGAGGTAAAGGGGAGCAGGGCAGAGGTAGAGGGGAGCATGATAGAGGTAGATGGAGAACAGATGTAGATCGGGAGTATAGTTAGATGGAGAGCAGGACAGAGGTAGAGAGGAGCATGACAGAGGTAGATGGAGAGCAGAGGTAGATGGATAGCCTGGCTGAGGTAGATGGAGAGCAGGGTAGAGTTAGATAAGGAGCAGGGCAGAGGTAAAGGGGAGCAGGACAGAGGTAGAGGGGAGCATGATAGAGGTAGATGGAGAGCACAGGTAGATGGAGAGCCTGGCAGAGGAAGATGGGGAGCAGAGGTAGATGGGGAGCAGGGTAGAGTTAGATAAGGAGCAGGGCAAATTTTTATCAGGAGTGCAGCATGAGGTAGATGGGGAGCTGAGGTAGATGGGGAGCAGAGTTAGATGAGAAGCAAAGCAGAGGTAGATGGAGAGCAGGGCAGGTAGATGGGGAACATAAGTAGATGGAGAGCAGAGTACAGTTAGATGAGGAGCAGGGAAGAGTAGATGGGGAGTGCAGCAGAGGCAGATGGAGAGCAGGGTACAGCGGAGCAGAGCAGAGTTAGATGGGGAGCAGGGCAGAGGTAGATAGAGAGCAAGACAGAGGTAGAGGGGAGCACTGTAGAGGTAAATTGGGAGCAGAGGTAGATGGGGAGTATGGCAGAGGTAGATGGAGAGCAGAGGTAGATGGAAAGCCTGGCAGAGGTTGATGGGGAGAAGAGGTAAATGGGGAGCAGGGTAGAATTAAATAGGAAGCAGGGCAGAGTTAGATGGGGAGTGCAGCTGAGGTAGATGGAGAGCAGGGCAGTGATAGAGGGGAGCATGTCAGAGGTAGATGGGGAGCAGAGGTAGATGGGGAGCCCGGCAGAGGTAGATGGGGAGCAAAATTAGATGGGGAGCAGAGTTAGATTGGGAACAGAGGTAAATTGGGAACACAGCAGAGGTAGATGGATATCAGAGGTAGATGGTGTGCAGGGTAGAGTGACCGGTAGATGGGAAGCAGGGCAGAATTAGATGGGGAGTGCAGCAGTGGTAGATGGAGAGCAGGGCATAGGTAGAGGGGAGCAGGGCAGAGGTAGATTGGGAGCAGGGTAGAGGGGAGCATAGCAGAGATAGATGGGTAGCAGAGGTAGATGGGAAGCAGCAGAGTTAGATTGGGAACAGAGGTAGATGGGAAGCACAGCAGAGATAGACAGGGAGCAGAGGTAGATGGAGAGCAGAGCAGAGGTAGAAGGCGAGCGCAGCAGAAGGTAGATGTACAGTCTTACCCCATATTCACAAAATATTAGTGGGTTTTTTTTGGCCATTTTTAAAGCCTTTATTGGGTCATTTTCTCAATGGCAAATAGTATCTTTTTTCCCCAAATGAGTGGTAAAAATTCCCAAATGAAAGCTTCAATAATTGTAAATTGAAACTTTGCCATAATTTCTTGATAAAATAAACAAAGTTTTCCCCATATTGAATTGAGTATGACATTGTTTCTTTAATCAAATGGTCAGAATCTCAAGCAAAGTGTACACATTTTCATGAAGTTGAACAAATATATTTAATGCAAAGTTTTCCGTGTGTTAATGAAAATGTCGCTAAAATTCCCATTTCCCATGGTATGGGTCATCTTCCCAAAATGGTGAGAAAAAACTCTGTATTAACTTAAGTATTCACTTAAAGCTGAAATCACTAAGTTGGTTGGTTATATGGTGTTTAGCATCGTTTTCATTGTGATGGTGTCTACTTAAGTATTCTAAGGGCTGTCCTCTGGTGTATCATGCCGCAGACATATGGTACGCTACCCCACCCAGTCAAATTATACCGACAGTGGGCCAACCAGACCTTGAGCTAACCTCTAAATGCTGAGCAACAAGCAAGGAGGTTTCTAGTACCAATTTTAAAGTCTTTGGTATGACCCGGTTGGGGATCAAACCCAAGACCTTCTACATGAAAGGTGGATGCTCTACCCCTAGATCACAGCTGTTTTAAGAATAAGTTTAATGCCATTTCAAACCATGAAGTTCAGTATGACATATCCAGATTAATTGGTAGAGAATATTCAGTTCTTTTGATTTTAACGTAACAAAATATTCCTGAAAATATTCCAGTTATTAAGCTAATATTCTCATGCAAAGTTTTTGGATCAAGTTTGAATGAAAGAACTCAACATCAAAGATTCAAATGCCTGTAAAACTTTTTTGGAAATGAAGCACTGTGCAGAATTCTGTAGAGTGCATTCAGCACTTGAAAGGAAAACAAAGAATAATTGAATTAGTATTGCTAACAAAATATCCGTACCGCTTGACCTCTGTTGGTTCTCCATATAAAAACTGACATCAGAGTATCTGTTCTTGCACCCCGTGCAAAAAAGATGGCTTCATGTTTATCATATTCCATGTTGCTGTTGTCAAACTGTTTCCACATGTCCTCCATAAGTTCATGAGAAGTTCTTACACGGCCCTTGTTGTTAACAATGAAACAACGGCTGATATTTTCTCTTTTGAGGACATTAAGGAAATCATTTGGAGTCATACGTAATAAATGTCCAACGTTGGCATCAGTGTTCTCGTGCATTGATGATAAAAGTCTCTTTTTGACACATGCGCTTGCAACATTGAATCTTGGAGATGAAACAATTGAACATTCATTTTCGAATCGGATTTTTTCTCTCGAGGTCAAACCGAAATTGCACGTTTTTGATGATATAACATTTAGCTTTAGATTCGTTGACAACTGTCTATGTTGCAGTATTTTAAACAAATTAAATATTTTGTGTATTTTCTTCATGTTTGACACTTTCGATTTTCAACAGTTTGCATAATTTATGCGATAACTTATCGGAAATATCGGGAAATTTCAGAAACTTGTTGTTGATATTATTGTTGGGTTTTGCAATTAGAAAATAAAACTTAAAACGAAAAAAATAATTTTATGCACAAATTCTAGTCAAGATTAGAGATGTATATCAAGCAATGATATTGAAAATACTGCAAAAATAAGATACTTTATCGAATTCAATTTTATTATGTACAATGGGGTAAAATATATACCAAATATGTATTAATTAAAAATATAACATATAAAATATTTCGTAAAAAGTAAATAGTTTACACACCTCGTTTCCCGCAAATCGTGTGTGTCCGATTTTCACTTTCGGTAAGTATCTATTTTGTGAACATTTGTGAAATTGCAAACAATTTTTATTTAAAATGATCAACTTTATGAAAAATTTGCCAGTCGTTTCGTACTCTGGTTGATTCGTCGATTTGTACCCAACGCTGGAGGTGTAGGTGCCATCACACCATTGAGTTTTGTTCTTTATTCTATAGTAAATAATAAAAGTTTGAAGGTTTGTCATTCATGGAGAATCCCAAATGAAAGAAGTGAAACCTACATTTTACTGTTTGTCAACCTCTGCACTATCAAAATATGATGAGAAAAGTAGGGGTCATGTGTCATATAAGTGATTTTTTTCTGCTCAGTGTGTACACTGGTGACAAAGTGAAAGTAGACTTCTGAAATCATGTATTCATACCCCAATTTCCAAGCATCAATTTTTTCTAAATTCACAATTCAAACATGACAATGCTATCAAAATGTTTAAAATACATCAATAATGCCATTCAAATAAAAAAATGAGCATTAATATAAGGAAAATGCATTTTTAAAGAAGAAGAAATGAGGATTATTTAAAACTGCCATTATGTGACTACCCCACGGAAGCACTTCCATTTTGCAATGGTGGTACTATGCCTGGACGTCTCGCACCACTATTACATTTCCTTTAGGGCTCCATTGCAACATTTATGTCTAAAACAGAGTGAAAAATAAAATTCTGCAGCATGTGTCTGGGCTCAAATTCTTCATATGCAATTATAAAGAAAAAAAGTATACCTTGACCAGGTTTTTTTTTCTTTTAATTCAATGCTTTTTTGAGACCAATGAATTTCTAGAGTAATAATGTCAACTATTCACCCTAGATGCTGTTCAAACCAACAATTCTGAAATGATACAGAATTGTCCAGAAAGCTGGTATCATCATCAAATTTTCAGTGGTGATTTCTAAAATACTGACCATTTAACTCATGCTAGCAAAAAACAAAACATTGCAGTACAAAGCCCTGAAAAAAGAAGAAAAAGAGATCTAAAGTTTTATTTCTACCTCCTTCATCTGTAGGTCTGGAGTACTCAAGGGAGATAATAGTGGTGTAAGTCCCGGACAATGTTCTCAAACCGAGGTCGATTTAATATGGTAGCTAACTGCTGTCATCGTCCAAGGGATCAGTACAGCCCAGGTGCAATATATGATTCTTGATGATTCTTGACAATTATGTTGATATGAAAGTTACATAATGAAAGCTGGTTTCAGTTGGAAGGTGATTGTTGAAGGTGTAGATTAACACGTAGAATATTGCTGATTTTCTGAATTTAAAAACCACCCTTTCTAATGCCACATTAAAAGTAATATTATATGAATTAGGTAAAACCTAAATGTCAAGCGAATAGGTAGATATTCACATTATACAAATACAATACATAATCTGAGATAATTATCAACTGATTCTTACTATACAGGTCATTCCTAATACCTCGAGTCTAATCTTTTTTTAACCATGTAAAGAATGGCATCAATAATAAAAAGTAATAAAGTTACTCATGTATGCTGAGTAATAAACAGTTGCCGACATGAAATGCAAACAAATGCCGGCGCTAACGGAAGTTGGAGCTTTGCCCATGTCTTCCCGGATTGTTTTTATATGGGCCTTCGCGGTAATAGGTATATCGCGGTATTATGTATACTGAATATACATGCTGAAAGTATGCTCTGATAAAATCACTGTGAAGAAGAAAATAGCCTTTGCTTCGAGCAAAATAAACAATTATATATTCTTGTTTTTATGCCCCCAAAAAATTTTTGGGTGGCATATAGTAATTGCAGCATCTGCCCATTCGTGAAAACGTCCGTCCTTCCGTCGGTCCGGGCACACAAATGGGTAGTTAAGTGTCTAGGGTTTAGGGTTAGTAATTTTTATGGACAGTTGAAAAGCAGTTGAAAAATAATTACGTGGCTGTTTCTAGCCACTTAAAAACAGCATTTATGTGGCTTTTTTTCTCTTATGTGGCTAAAGTTATCTAAAATTTAGCCACACAAGTAATAAGATTGACACAAAGAAGCCACTTAAATACCCATTCGTGAGAACGTCTGTTCTCCGTCCGCCTTTCCGTCAGGTATTTCATTTCAGGCCTGTAACTTTGTCATGCATAGATGGATTTTGTTGATACTTGCAACAAATGATCAACAGAACATGACGACATGTCGAAAGGTCAAGGTCACAATTTGAGTTTGTTTGACAACACTTTGAGTTTATGTGAGATTTCGTTTCTGGCCTATAACTTTGTCATGCATAGATGAATTTTAATGTTACTTGCTACAAAGGATCAACATAACATGACATGTTGGGGGGCATGTGACACTTAACAGTGACATTTCTTGTTATTATTATTTTCAATGATGTGGGTTCAGCATATCATACTCTTTGTGACAATTGATTAAAATTAAACAAGGAATTATATAGAAAAAGAAATTTATCTGATTGAGAATTTGTGAACTCTTGCGTATTCACGCAAAATCTCGCAATATCTTGTTTTCAATGATCTTAACTTCCATTCATCCCAGGAATACAAATCAAAATTCTTGCATTGCAGAATGAAATTCTTATCAAAACGACACCATTCCCAGCAGTTTGTGTTTAAAATTGTTGAAGTGCTTCAGATTACAAAATTTGGATACTTCAGCTAAAATAACGACAAATTACTAGGAATTTTCCTTCTAAACTCAATATCTTTAATTCAAGATCATTTTGCATGATCAAAACATATTTAAACATCTAAGATTACATACAACTTACAGTTAATGTAAAAAAATCATTTGCCTGTTGATTAATATGAATGTTTAATTTGCCAAATTACGAATCCTTCTTGTGCTGTTTTAACATCATTTAGTCTGGAGATGCAAGATTCCTATCCTTCTATACAAGTCATTGCTTTAAATTGCCTGTCATTTGTCAAGAAACGGCGAAAAATCGCCAAAAGAAAAACTCTATACCTAAATAGGCTTTTTTATATTATTTTTCGATAATATTATGTTCTTATTGTAATATGATTTAAATTAGCGCAATAGAACACCACAATCAATATTACACACCACGTATGTCTCTTCCTTGCAGTCGCAATGTGGCCATGTCAGTTAGACCTTTGCCGGGTTTTAGCGGCTGGGTTTTAAATAATAAAACTGCCGGGTTTTAGATACTAAAATCAAAACATTATGGAGATGCTGCAATTCTTTTTTATTATTCTTGATATTTATCGTCTGCACAAATATTTGTTCTTTGTGTACATTTTGTTTACATTTAAAGTGGTATATTGTGTTTTAAAGTATATTATATTTTATACATGAATATCAGCAGAGCTTTCAAAATAACTATTGATGATTCAAAATAAAAAATGAATTTATAAAACAAGATTTCATAAGAATTCTTATATTTTATGTAATCAAGTCTCAATTCATTTTTACAACTAATTTATCTTACAGTGGTGGTGTTACAAACTTTGTTAAAAAATGCCGAAAAAGCCAGTGAGAAATGCCTTCTACTTCTTCATGCAGGAGTTACAACCGCAGTTACGTCGTGAAGGTAGAGTGTTTCCAAATGGCATGGCAGACGTTGTTCCTATTGCTCACCCTCGGTGGAAGGTACAATAGATTTCTTACAATCAAAATTATTTTGTACTTCTACATGTATATATTGCCATGTCCTAATTTCACTTGAACGTGGGGCATCATAAAACATTAATCTTTTCTCTTCTTATATCCAATATGCTAGTATTGATTATAAATTAATTAGCTACTGATGATAATGTATATATACTAGACAGTCTGGATATTGACATTAAAGATGACAACCACCGGTAAATGTTTATTGAAGTTTCATAGAGAGCATTCTTAGTTACTTAGTCATAAAAGTGCTGGGTGGTTAGAAGGCAATGACTTTATTCATAGTTATTTATTTTACTTTGATTTTAAGACAATTTCTTACAACTTCGGCAAATTACACTTGAAGTCTTCCTGGGTAGAACTAGTACTAAGATTATGCAGAAAAAATTTCTTACTCAAGGTCACCTGACATAGCCGTGACAGATAATCAAACCCACGACCTTCCTATCATGGGTTTGATTCTCTACCACTGGACCGCACACTCAACTTACATTCCTACACTCGGCATTATAGAGGATAGTTGTAAGTCTGGTCGGCCCGATGTCGTGTAATGGGGTATTGTACTAGAATAATATCTCAATATCCCTGATGATATGACTAAAAGTTTGTTGAAAGTGACGCTAAGCAGCATACAACAACTGAATGATTGAAATAAGAGTGTTGATAAGATGGAGTGAGGGAAATATTGAGATTGTTACAGAGATTGTTTTAGAGGACTCCTGGATTCACCAGCATTGCAGAATGTCGCAGTGAGGTCATATGATATCTCTGCAGTGTTTCATGTTCACATGCTGTGAGGACATCATGACTGAGACTGGTTGGGTGTTCCAGCTCCGATAGAGGCATAATCATCAAAGACAAAGTTAGACCCAACCTGGCGACCCTTAAAGTACTCTAGGTTATGGTGAGGATGATGTCTTTGATGGGTTCCAGCGTTACCCTCAGTAAATATAACTGTGTTGCATTTAGTGTTTAATCAGATCCATCATCAACATCCCATCTTCAATTGAGGGAAGCCTGTTTCATTTGATGGGTTCCAGCGTTACCCTCAGTAAATATAACTGTGTTGCATTTAGTGTTTAATCAGATCCATCATCAACTTCCCATCTACAATTCAGGGAAGCCCGCTTTATTTGATGGGTTCCAGCGTTACACTCAGTAAATATAACTGTGTTGCATTTAGTGTTTAATCAGATCCATCATCATCATCCCAGTGTTTTCTCCAGAGCGCATTTCTTGCTTTTTTGATGTAATAAATTCTCATCTGACGCAATCAACTTTGTTCAGTGCGTCTACTATGACGCAACCTAAAAAAATACAGAAATTTAAATTACGCATATTTGTTCTGGTAAGCTGGTTTCAAAGTTATTTTTACAATGCAGCTGATTTTACAGATCACGTGGTCTGATTCGGTACAATCCCTGTCACGCGATTCTACCAAGTTAAATAAAGGCTTTAATTTGTTATGAATGTTTATTGATGCAATTGCATTGATGATTATGATCACATGTATACATAATTTTCTGCGAAGCTGCGAGTAGTGTAGTATGAAGACAACATCATTCTTTGAAAACAAATGTACGCTGCAACAAAGCACTGATATATACCCAGTTTTAGGTTTTCCGTATAGCAAGCAGCAGGGACACATACCCATGGGACTTGTCACCCCAGGGATTTTGTATGTACTGTGACCCGAGAGTTACGCACTGTAGCAGATGCATGCTTGACCACCCAGGGGATGTAGCAGTTCCCAGCAACACCAAAACCACAAACAGAACAGCACTGCCACAGTAGTGGCTTCTTGGTCAGCTGGACACGTAAATTTCAAAACTGGACAAGTATGTTTAAACGTTAGTGTCATGCCCTGAGGAGACCGTCTGGGACTACCGGGTGATGTCCACACCCTATAGTGGCAACCTGACAGTTCCTCCCCTCCCCAACCCCTTGGATGATTTGATAGGGGTACTTACTTTGTTATCAGAGATTGAGGAATGGGAATGTTATGATCATGAGTTCATAAAAGTCAAGATGTAATCTATGTTATATTTGTAACATAATCTATGCTATACATGTATTTGTAACATAATCTATGCTATGTTTGTAACATAATCTATGCTATACATGTATTTGTAACATAATATATGCTATACATGTATTTGTAACATAATCTATGCTATATTGGTAACATAATCTATGCTATACATGTATTTGTAACATAATCTATGCTTTATTTGTAACATAATCTATGCTATACATGTATTTGTAACATAATCTCTGCTATATTTGTAACATAATCTATGCTATACATGTATTTGTAACATAATCTATGTTATATTTGAAACATAATCTATGTTATATTTGTAACATAATCTATGCTATACATGTATTTGTAACATAATATATGCTATACATGTATTTGTAACATAATATATGCTATACGTGTATTTGTAACATAATATATGCTATATTTGTAACATAATATATGCTATACATGTATTTGTAACATAATCTATGCTATATTTGTAACATTATCTATGCTATACATGTATTTGTAACATAATCTATGCTATATTTGTAACATAATCTATGCTATACATGTATTTATAACATAATCTATGCTATATTTGTAACATAATCTATGCTATACATGTATTTATAACATAATCTATGCTATATTTGTAACATAAGCTGTGCTATACATGTATTTGTAACATAATCTATGTTATATTTGTAACATAATCTATGCTATATTTGTAACATAATCTATGCTATATTTGAAACATAATCTATGTTATATTTGTAACATAATCTATGCTAAACATGTATTTGTAACATAATATATGCTATATTTGTAACATAATCTATGCTATACATGTATTTATAGCATAATTTATGCTATATTTGTAAAATAATCTATGTTATATTTGTAACATAATCTAAGCTATACATGTATTTGTAACATAATCTATGTTATATTTGTAACATAAGCTATGCTATACATGTATTTGTAACCAAATTTATGCTATACATGTATTTGTAACATAATCTATGCTATACATTTATTTGTAACATAATCTATGTTATATTTGTAACATAATCTATGCTATACATGTATTTGTAACATAATCTATGCTATATTTGTAACATAAGCTATGCTATACATGTATTTGTAACATAATCTATGTTATATTTGTAACATTATCTATGCTATATTTGTAACATAATCTATGCTATATTTGAAACATAATCTATGTTATATTTGTAACATAATCTATGCTAAACATGTATTTGTAACATAATATATGCTATATTTGTAACATAATCTATGCTATACATGTATTTATAGCATAATTTATGCTATATTTGTAAAATAATCTATGTTATATTTGTAACATAATCTATGCTATACATGTATTTGTAACATAATCTATGTTATATTTGTAACATAAGCTATGCTATACATGTATTTGTAACCAAATCTATGCTATACATGTATTTGTAACATAATCTATGCTATACATTTATTTGTAACATAATCTATGTTATATTTGTAACATAATCTATGATATACATGTATTTGTAACATAATCTATGCTATACATGTATTTGTAACATAAGCTATGCTATACATGTATTTGTAACATAATCTATGCTATACATGTATTTGTAACATAATCTATGTTATATTTGTAACATAATCTATGCTATAAATGTATTTGTAACATAATCTATGCTATATTTGTAACATAATCTATGTTATATTTGAAACATAATCTATGCTATATTTGTAACATAATATATGTTACATTTATAACATATGTGAATTGAAGTAACGGAAAGTAACTATTTAAGTTTTTATGAGTTGATTCTCTGTAACAAAGATAGGCGAAGTGCAAATGTGTCCGGCTATAATTGAATTGATGCCTATGTTTGTACCACTCTTGTTGATTATATTTTACATAGTGTTGTCAGTTCTATCAACTTGCTGGTAACGATTGTTAAGCCAACTTGTGCCATATATTATAGCTGTAAGATGGCCATGGGGCAGGATTTGTATAATTTTATACAGGATTCAAATCAGAGAACCCTTTTTCAAAATTACAAAATCACCACAGCATTGTTTTTGTTATAATTTTATATACTACAAAATTATTGGTAATACCTTTAATTGGTAAAAATATATTTTCCAAAATGTGTGTTAAAAAAAGTTTAAACTTCAACTGCCAAAAATTTGAAATTCTAGGGAAGAGCTTATGAGATCTGATGATGCACTCCAAATTGTAAACAAATACACATGTATCGGTGTTTATACATATTTCAGCAGCCGAGTAATGGTGTATTTTTAAAACACTGTACTATAACAGTTGACAGGTAAAGAAAACAGCTGTTTTTTTATTAGCCACTCCTACATAGCCTGTCCAGGTAAATGTTCAGCCTTTAAGGACAAGATGTATGTTCAAACCCTCTAAATTTGCCTCGAGGCCTTTCAAATTGGACCTGCAGGTGAATTCAGCTTATTTAAAATCCAAGATCCAGTAGCTTTTGTTTGTCATTTGTTTGTTAGCTTAATGTCATAATAAGATAAACTTTTGAATAATGGTATTTTTGGATTTAGTACATTCAAAGTAAAATTCACTGGAAATCATAACAAAATGCCAACCTATTTCTATAACCCATTGTTCTTGGTATGGAAACTTTTTTGAAAAACATAAACATATTTTGCCTTAATTCTTAACTTCCGACCAACTTGGTCCTGGTACATGTATCTACAATAAGATGGAAGATGAATATTAAAAGGAATATATCAGAAAAACACACTAGAAATGTCTTAAAATATAAACTAATTATTAAAATGGATAAAAAGCATATTATTATCATAAATAAATCAAATTTGAATGGTTTGGTATGGCAAATCCACCAAATCGTGACAAAATCGATATTTAGATTGGAGTGGTAAAATTGAAACAAAATCCCCATTCTAAAAAAAGACAGCACTAAACTACTGCTTGACGTCATTCAGACTCTTTCTAAGATAAAACAAACTTTACTATGTGTAAGCCTGTATCAATGGCGGATCTACTCTTTAAAAATATCTTCGTGGTATACCCCCTCCCTCCTAAACTCCTATATGTTGTTAAAATGCATTATATTTCTACTGAAAATGTGTTTGCCCATTCAGGTTTTGTGTTGCACCCACCCCACCCCTCTCAACTGAAATCCTGGATCCACCCATGTGTATAACTCTGATCAATTTGAAATCAAAATGAAATCACGTGATTCATTTAATACGTCACAAAACATGTTGCATTTTTAAACAGGAAATCTATTTTATATTTTTTGGGGTCTGTGTGTATATATAGGTATGATATATTGGAAAATATATATTTTAGCCAATTCTAAAAGTTTGAAAAATCCTAATAAATTCCCTTTAACGAAACTTTACTAATGATTTGCCAGTTACATGTGGAGGAACAGTGGTTATACTCGGATCTGTTCTGCGGTCTTCCTCAACCAATAAAACTGGATATAATTTTAATATGTGTTGGATATGGCAAAAAAATCCATTGAAAGATACTGATGATTTTTAAAAAGTTAAAAAATAGACAAACATTAACTGTTGAACAATTTTAAAGGTGTTTAATATTAATATATACATTGTATAAATATAATATTTGATATGTGTTACTTTACATGTATAATATATTTTATATATGTACTTGAAGTTGAAGCTAGGCGTCCACTAGTTCCTGACCCAAAATCATTTGATTGTTAATGCTGTAGCAATTTGGGTCTGTCTGTCCATCCGTCCGTTAGTAGTCCGTCACACTTTGGTTTCCATAAAATAACTTCAGAATGTCTGAATCAAAACATTTGAAATTTTAATACAATGTTTATAATGACAAAAACACAGGCTAAGTTGATTGTAAGGGTTTTAGCATTTGTCGCTCCACAGTTATGCCCCTTTAATTTGTGAAAAATCATATTTTTGGGGGTTTGAAAAAGTGTATGACATAAATTCGCTGAATTTGTTTGTTTTATTTTGTTTTTTATATAATTATTACATACTATTATGTATCTTTGAGATACCATAGTTTTCTATAGAATATTTTATTGTGATAGATTACCTTTTTACACTGGAATTTGCCAAAACAGTAGTATATAATTGCATTCTGTGATACTTTATATTTAATAAGTTGCAATACCTAATTAATTTTATGTAATATGGTTGATATTTATAAAATTACTTTTTACTATATGTATTTATTTTATCCCCCCCCCCCCCCCCCCCCCCCCCCCAATATTTTTGGGTTGGCATATAGTAATCGCAGCGTCCGACAATCCTTCCGTCCGGTATTATGTTCACGGCCTGTATCTTTGTCATGCATAGATGGATTTTGTTGATACTTGATACAAATGATCAACATAACATGACGACGTGTCGCTAGTAAGACCAACACCTGTACCTCAAAGGTCAAGGTCACAATTTGAGTTTGTTTGAATACACTGTGAGTCTGTGTGAGATTTCGTGTCCAGCCTGTAACTTTGTTATGTATAGATGGATTTTATAAATACTTACTACAAATGATCAACATAACATGGCAACGTGTCGTAAGTAAGACCCACACCTGTACCTCAAAGGTCAAGGTCACAATTTGAGTTTGCTTAACAACACTTTGAGTCTGTGAGATTTTTTGTTTGGCCTGTGACTTTATCATGCATAGATGGATTTTAATGATACTTGCTACAACTGATCAACATAACATGACGAAGTGAGTAAGACCCACACCTGTACCTCAAAGGTCAAGGTCACAATTTGAGTTTGACAACACTTTGAGTCTGTTGTTATAAATGATCAACATAACATGACGTGTTGCACTTAATACTCAAACTCCCACTTCAAAGGTCAAGGTTACAATTTAACTTTGTTTGACAACACTTTCAGTCATTTTGACATTTCTTGTTGGGTCTGTCATCTATGGATAAATTTTAAAAACACTTGGCTCAGTCATGACATAATTATGTGTTGCATGTAAGACCCAGATCCTTTCCTCAAAGATCAAGGTCACACTTTCAATTTGTTTGATATTGTGTGTCTGGTCTGTGACTTTTCCTTTAACTTGGATCAATTTATCAAGATGACATGACGATGTGTCATAAGTAAGACCTAGATCCATACCTCAAAGGTCAAGGTCCATCCTTTAACTTTATCATGGATGGATTTCAAAAACACTTGGCTCAATTTATCAACAATTGATCTGTAACTTTGTCTTACATTTAGGGTTTTAAAATAGCTTGACACAAGTGATCAGCATGTCATAGTGATGTTTCAGCAGCATTTAACTGTTGAAATACCCAGACCATTACATCAGATGTCAAGGTCAATGTTACACAAAGGTCAAGGTCATGCTTTAATGTAAAAAACATGAGATTGCATGTCTAGTCTGAAACATCAGTCCATTACTCTTTATATTCATGGATACATCGTTGCCTATTATAACAAAATTATATTTTTATGTTTCAATGACCATTTGTGGGGCATGCGACACTTACCAGTGACATTTCTTTTTTTTATTTGTAATCGAGTATGTATGTTTAATGTAACCTGTATATGTGTGTTTTAACCTGAATAAATATCAATCAATCAGTTATAATGTTTTGGATTTCAGGCCTTATCAGAGAAAGAGAAGGAGAGGTTTGAGAACATGGCAAAAACGGCCAAGGCCAAGATGCGTGGCAGGGAAGGTGACCAATACAGACTGGACAACGTGGGAAATATTGTAGCTGTCAGTAGCAACTTTGTCTTTTACAGTTGTGGCTTATTGAATTGTCTTGAATAAAGACATTCTTTTAATTATTTAATCATTAATTGTTAGTTTATACTAATTTATTTTAGCTCACTTGCTAACAAAGCTCAGAGCTTGTATGAATCGCTCTTAAGTCCACTTCCTGTACTTAACTCTTCTTACTTTAGTTCTTTTGAGAACCATCAGGTAGAACTGGGGATTGAACCTGTAACCTTAAGTGTGAGGAGCCAACACTGTATCCACTGCATGACCAACCCGCATAAAATTGTTGAATCTCTAATTTTTACTACCAACCCTAATTTTTGTTTATTTAAATGATTTCCATTACAAAGCCACTCCATTATACCTGACTAGTCTATCACAGAACCTTATATCTCCCCAATCTACCTGCCTAGTCTATCGCAGAACCTTATATCTCCCCAATCTACCTGACTAGTCTATCACAGAACCTTATATCTCCCCAATCTACCTGACTAGTCTATCGCAGAACCTTATATCTCCCCAATCTACCTGCCTAGTCTATCGCAGAACCGTATATCTCCCCAATCTACCTGCCTAGTCTATCGCAGAACCTTATATCTCCCCAATCTACCTGCCTAGTCTATCGCAGAACCTTATATCTCCCCAATCTACCTGACTAGTCTATCGCAGAACCTTATATCTCCCCAATCTACCTGCCTAGTCTATCGCAGAACCTTATATCTCCCCAATCTACCTGCCTAGTCTATCGCAGAACCTTATATCTCCCCAATCTACCTGACTAGTCTATCGCAGAACCTTATATCTCCCCAATCTACCTGCCTAGTCTATCGCAGAACCTTATATCTCCCCAATCTACCTGACTAGTCTATCGCAGAACCTTATATCTCCCCAATCTACCTGACTTGTCTATAGCAGAACCTTATTATCTCCCCAATCTACCTGCCTAGTCTATTGCAGAACCTTATATCTCCCCAATCTACCTGCCTAGTCTATCGCAGAACCTTATATCTCCCCAATCTACCTGCCTAGTCTATCGCAGAACCTTATATCTCCCCAATCTACCTGCCTAGTCTATCGCAGAACCTTATATCTCCCCAATCTACCTGACTAGTCTATCGCAGAACCTTATATCTCCCCAATCTACCTGCCTAGTCTATCGCAGAACCTTATATCTCCCCAATCTACCTGACTAGTCTATCGCAGAACCTTATATCTCCCCAATCTACCTGACTTGTCTATAGCAGAACCTTATTATCTCCCCAATCTACCTGCCTAGTCTATTGCAGAACCTTATATCTCCCCAATCTACCTGCCTAGTCTATCGCAGAACCTTATATCTCCCCAATCTACCTGCCTAGTCTATCGCAGAACCTAATATCTCCCCAATCTACCTGCCTAGTCTATCGCAGAACCTTATATCTCCCCAATCTACCTGACTAGTCTATCGCAGAACCTTATATCTCTCCAATCTACCTGCCTAGTCTATCGCAGAACCTTATATCTCCCCAATCTACCTGCCTAGTCTATCGCAGAACCTTATATCTCCCCAATCTACCTGACTAGTCTATCGCAGAACCTTATATCTCCCCAATCTACCTGACTTGTCTATAGCAGAACCTTATTATCTCCCCAATCTACCTGCCTAGTCTATTGCAGAACCTTATATCTCCCCAATCTACCTGCCTAGTCTATCGCAGAACCTTATATCTCCCCAATCTACCTGCCTAGTCTATCGCAGAACCTTATATCTCCCCAATCTACCTGCCTAGTCTATCGCAGAACCTTATATCTCCCCAATCTACCTGCCTAGTCTATCGCAGAACCTTATATCTCCCCAATCTACCTGACTAGTCTATCGCAGAACCTTATATCTCCCCAATCTACCTGCCTAGTCTATCGCAGAACCTTATATCTCCCCAATCTACCTGACTAGTCTATCGCAGAACCTTATATCTCCCCAATCTACCTGCCTAGTCTATCGCAGAACCTTATTTTCCCCCAATCTACCTGACTAGTCTATTGCAGCACCTTATATCTCCCCAATCAGGTCTATGACCCTCAATGAAAAAGCAGCAAATTCTATGCTTGTCCCACAATTCATAGCAATTGAATTTTTACTAAACTGACATCATTCAAACTCAGTTGAAGAAACTGACCAATCAACGTGCTCAAATGTGGCTTTCCCAATTAACATTGCTATTTAACAGACCTAATCAAGAGAACTAGGTGCGTACTACAGACAATTCTCCGAACCGGAAGTAAAGTGAACAAGTCCGTGGAGTTTGACATTGCCTAGTCTATCCCAGAACCTGATATCTCCTGAATCAGGTCTATTAACCCCCATTGAAAAAGCACGGAAATAGATGTATGTCCCACAATTCATAGCAATTGAATGATTATTAAACTGTGACATCATTCAAACTTTTCCTGAAGAAACTGACCAACCACCGTGCTCAAATGTGGTTTCCCAACATTACTATTTAACAGACCCAATCAGGAGAGCTGCAGGATCCGTTCCACAGACTTATACCCAACAAAATACAAAATGTGTATTTTGAATACTCGAATTTGCGCAATATCCAACATGGCCACCCAGGGTGACAGAGAATACTGCCCCCAGCAGATCCAATCTTAATGACTGAAACTTTGTCATTAAAGCACAATGAATTTTTAATGTATCTATTCCATAATATTATATTTATTGAAAAAATCTTACCTATCCTATTTTTTCAGGGGATAAGCAGAAATTATCTTTTTTTTTTTTCTACCTTATCCTAATATATTTTAGCTTGCTCGATTGCATTGCAACCAGATGCTCTGTGGCCAAGCAGTCTAAGGTGTCATCTGAAGATCACTTGCTTCTCACCGCTAAGGCTGTAGGCTTGAGTCTCACTTGCTCAAAAAAACTTTATGTGAGAAAATTTGCCATATATAACCTGAAATGTGAGATAATTTGCCATATATAACCTGAAATGTGAGACAATTTTGAGACAATTTGCCATATATAACCTGAAATGTGAGACAATTTGCCATATATAACCTGAAATGTGTGACAATTTGCCATATATAACCTGAAATGTGAGACAATTTGCCATATATAACCTGAAATGTGAGACAATTTGCCATATATAACCTGAAATGTGTGAAAATTTGCCATATATGACCTGAAATATTTTGAAATTTGCCATATATAACCTGAAATGTGTGACATTTGGCCATATATAACCTGAAATGTGAGACAATATGCCATTTATAACCTGAAATGTGTGAAAAATGTGTTAAATCTTAAACCCCATTCAAAATAAAAAAAATCGCTTGATTGCAAAGAAAGGTCAAAATTTATGAACCTTACTCGAGTCCACTTCCTGGATAGTACCAGTCTTCCTTAATTACTCGAGTCCACTTCCTGGATAGTACCAGTCTTCCTTAATTACTCGAGTCCATTTCCTGGATAGTACCAGTCTTCCTTAATTACTCAAGTCCACTTCCTGGATAGTACCAGTCTTCCTTAATTACTCAAGTCCACTTCCTGGATAGTACCAGTCTTCCTTAATTACTCGAGTCCACTTCCTGGATAGTACCAGTCTTCCTTAATTACTCGAGTCCACTTCCTGGATAGTACCAGTCTTCCTTAATTACTCGAGTCCACTTCCTGGATAGTACCAGTCTTCCTTAATTACTCAAGTCCACTTCCTGGATAGTACCAGTCTTCCTTAATTACTCAAGTCCACTTCCTGGATAGTACCAGTCTTCCTTAATTACTTGAGTCCACTTCCTGGATAGTACCAGTCTTCCTTAATTACTCAAGTCATCTTCCTGGATAGTACCAGTCTTCCTTAATTACTAGAGTCCACTTCCTGTATAGTACCAGTCTTCCTTAATTACTCGAGTCCACTTCCTGGATAGTACCAGTCTTCCTTAATTACTCGAGTCCACTTCCTGGATAGTACCAGTCTTCCTTAATTACTAAAGTCCACTTCCTGGATAGTACCAGTCTTCCTTAATTACTCAAGTCCACTTCCTGGATAGTACCAGTCTTCCTTAATTACTTGAGTCCACTTCCTGGATAGTACCAGTCTTCCTTAATTACTCAAGTCATCTTCCTGGATAGTACCAGTCTTCCTTAATTACTAGAGTCCACTTCCTGTATAGTACCAGTCTTCCTTAATTACTCGAGTCCACTTCCTGGATAGTACCAGTCTTCCTTAATTACTTGAGTCCACTTCCTGTATAGTACCAGTCTTCCTTAATTACTCGAGTCCACTTCCTGGATAGTACCAGTCTTCCTTAATTACTTGAGTCCACTTCCTGTATAGTACCAGTCTTCCTTAATTACTCAAGTCCACTTCCTGTATAGTACCAGTCTTCTTTAATTACTCAAGTCCACTTCCTGGATAGTACCAGTCTTCCTTAATTACTTGAGTCCACTTCCTGGATAGTACCAGTCTTCCTTAATTACTCGAGTCCACTTCCTGGATAGTACCAGTCTTCTTTTTTTTTTTTTTTTTAGAGGCATCAGGTGGAACTGGGGAATCAAACCCCAACCTGTTATGTGAGTCGCCAACATTCAATCCACTACACTACCTGCTTGAATGTTAAACAGTCATGAAATTTATAGATCTGAAAAGTTAATTTCTTGAAAACAAGGAAAAAAGAAACAGATATGGTTTATTAAGTCCATTCAGCAAATGTAATGAAATTTGGGACTCCCCTTGCATCCCCTGTTCATAGAAACATATATGAGATAATTGATCTCAAAGAACTAGGAAAGATAACTGGTTACTGAGTAAAAGAACAGGGCAACTTTGAATTTTGAAACCAGGTTTTTGTACTTCTTATTTTATTCATTCATTAGCTAGACTATTCGGAGAATAAAGAGAGCTATTCTACTCACCCATGCGTTGGCGTTGGCGTCGCACCTTGGTTAAAAGTTTTGCATGCAAGTCTCTATCTCAGTAACCATTGCATGTATTGCCTTGAAACTTTACACAACCCTTCCTAGTCATCAACCCTACTACAGTAACTAAGTTAGATAAATCTTGCATGAATATATTACAATTTTTTGCCCTTGTTTGACTTAGAAATTCTGGTTAAAGTTTTCCATATCTCAGTAACAATTGCATGTATTGCCTTGAAACTTACACAAGCCTTCAAATTCATCAACCAATCTACAATAACCAAGCTATATAACTCTTGCATGAATATAATGCAAATTATTGCCTTTGTTTGACTAAGAAATTCTGGTTAAAGTTTTGTGTGCAAGTACCATCAAGTTAATATCTCACGAACCACTCAGTGTATTTGATTAAAACTTGACACAAGTCTTCCAGTCATCAACTACTACAATCAGTAAGTAAGATAACTCTTGCATGCATATTATGCAAATTATTGCCTTTGTTTGACTTAGAAATTCTGGTTAAAGTTTTGCTTGCAAGTACTATCAAGTCGATATCTCACCAACCACTCAATGTATTCGATTTAAACTTTACACAAGCCTTCCTAGTCATCAAACATACTACAGTAACTTTGTTAGATAACTCTTTCGATGAATATTATACAAATCATTGCACCTGTTTGACTTAGAAAATCTGGTTAAAGTTTTGCATGCAAGTACAGTCAAGTCCATATCTCACCAACCACTCAATGTATTCGATTGAAACTTTACACAAGCCTTCTCAGTCACCAACTCAATTGCATGTATTGACTTGAAACTTTACACAAGTCTTCTCAGTCATCAACCCTATTACAATAACTAAGTTAGATAACTCTTGCATGAATATAATGCAAATTATTGCCCTTGTTTGACTTAGAAAATCTGGTTAAAGTTCTGCAAGTACCATCAAGTCCATATCTCACCAACCACTCAATGTATTTGATTGAAACTTTACACAAGCCTTCCCAGTCACCAACTCTACTACAATAACTAAGTTAGATAACTCTTGCATGAATGAAAAATAATGACTTAGAATTTTGCATGCAAGTACTGTCAAGTCCATATTACACCAACTGCTCAATGTATTTTTTTATTAAAACTTTATATTTGGCTTTGTAGTCATAACATCAACTAAATTAATCAAGTCGGATAACTCTTGCCAATTTTTTCTGCAAATTAGGGCAATTGTTTTACTTAGAAATTTTATAACTCAGCAGTCACTGCATGTTTTTGATTGGAACAAGATATTGCAGTTATAAGACCTACTCAATTTTGTCAATTTTGTAAGTTAGATAATTCTTATTTGCTTGGATTTGTCATCAGCCTTTGTTTTATGTTACCCTTTTCTATAAAAAAGAACATCTGATGATAACAAAACAATATAATGCTCGTAACATATATGGGCTGTGTTTCACAAAAACAACTTGTGATAAAAATTGCTGTAAGTCAAGTTTTTTTGTAAAATGCACTCATGTATTCTGATAATGTTTCACATTCCTAAATCAAAATTTGTAACAAATCATTCTTGGTTGTGGTTGAATGGAAGGTTTTTAATCATCATGGTATTTACTAATTTTGTCGAATCAAAGTTTATATTTAGTTTAAACTTGTTTTACATTGATTGTGAAAAAATTGTTTACAAATCATGCTGGAAATCTTCTTTAATAGCATCACGTATAATCCTATGCATATGAAGTGTCTTGCTCGAGGACACACCAATGGCTATACTGGGACAGAGCTTCGAACCTACAAAGACCTCCATTTCTGGGTCCAATGTTTTATCATTCTATCAAGCACTCTGCTTCTCATTTGAGAAATGGAACAAAAATCATTGGTTTTATGCATATTTTTTAGCATCGTAAAGATCCCTATACAGAAATGGAAAAGAGAAGAATGACAGAAAAGAAGGATATGAGAAAAAACTGGCCACCAGGAAAAGGTAAGTTTGACAGTTATTTTGTGTTTGCAGTCAGGAGCAGAAACTCTGAATTAACATATCAAAGTAGTTATAAAGTTAAGTTTTTTTTATGTGACCCCACCTCTGCAATTCTTGGATTGTTGAAGGGGCATAAAGTTTTACCTTTGTCCATCCAATCAGCCAACCTTGGTTTCCTTCAACTTCCCAAGGTCTATGTACACTCGGCTCCCGTTATAACGCTGATCTTGGGATCCACAACATTAAACTGCGTTATATGCGAACTCCGTTATAGAAATAATTACCTTGAACCCCCCCCCCCCCCCCCCCCCCCCCCCCCCGAATAAATGGGAGCCAAGCAAAAACCGCGTTATATCAGAATTTGCGTTAAATTGGACTGCATTGTATCGGGACTGTAGTGTATTTAATTAATAGTTCATGTGTAGCTGTATTATTAGAAATACAGATCAAGTTTGCTATTTATTAATGTCAATAAAATTTTACAGAAGGTCCCCTTTTCGACTTATTTTTCAGTAAACAATGGTTTCCAATCAATATCGTGGCATTCGTGTTGACAGACAAATCTCTAGTTTTCTGTTAAACAGATAGCAGACCAGGGTTTCGGGGTTTGTTAAGCAGTAATATTCTTTGGCAAGTGTTTTAAGAAACAGTTTGTTCACTTTTATCTCTCTAGATAATCAGCTGCAACAAACACAACTATATTTAAAGGTTATCAAATCAAAGCTGACCCATATCTTACTTACCTAAGTGGGGCGGTAGTGTAATGGATAGAGTCCGCTCATGTCAGAGGTTACAGGTTCGATCCCCAGCTCGATCTTATGCCTCTCAAAAACAAAACACACAGTTTCTACCCAGGAAGTGGACTCGAGGGCGGTTCATGTAAGCTCCAACCTTTCTTCATGATCCAGCTTAAATAAATTATTATTAACTCCTTACCTCTTTAATAGCCTGAATGGTAGTGAAGACACCTGTGAAGTTCATGACTAGTAGCTACTGGGATATAATTTAACAGGCAAGCTTTTTCAGAAAATTTAATCCAGTTGCTTTTTTTATGGTGAAGATTTTCACATGGCGACAACTGACAAAGAAAAGTATTAGTGTGAGATAATAACTGCATAAACTATTAAATAATCTGGTTAAGTTCATCTAATTCAACTGATAAAGGGACTAGTTGGGGGCGAGGTTGTTTGAGTGGGTAGGGAATGCTCTTAATTAGAATTTTTTTGTTACATGCGTAAACTAACAGTTATTATATTTCATTGCAGCACTTGCCAGGGAGCTATTCTACTTTATTAATTTTCAGTATCTGTGTAAGACAGAGGAAGGGGATTACCTCCCTTGTGAAATTGCCATTATTGAGTACAGCATAGAGAAAGGAATCACAAAGAAGCTGCATAGATTTATAGAGCCAGGTAAATCTCGCTGCATTCTGTCAGTTGTAATAAAACATATAACATTTTGAATAATTAACTTATTAAGGTATTTCATTAGGCCAAATCCTGTTGGTTTTTGGTAGGCGAGCAAAGCTCTGACTTCCTTAGCTATCGTGCAGCCCCAGCAATCTGTTATACAAACTACGTGTGGCAGGAACTGCCATATTCATCCGACCGATAAAGTAGTTCACAACTTTCAACACGCATTTACCGTAGAAGAGGACGTATTATACAACAAAAGTTTCAAAGTTTTTTATTTATTGCGGATCTTTTTCTTTACAAAAGTTCAAAAATACGATACAGGAAGCATACAATTTGCATGGAAATGCAGAAGAATACACATATATCGCTGTGCTCTAAAAAACGTGTTAATTTTCATTGATAAAAAAATGTTTACGCATTTACTACTATGCATAGTGATGTCATCTGGTGAGGGGGATATAATCATTAACACTGTTTCGACTGTAATCAGGTGTAATCATTAATGGGGTGAAATATTGACATGTTTTAGATATAATAACTCATAGTTTGAGTAAATAGTGATTGTTTGTGAAATTTTATTCACTACGGATTGTCCTCTTTTAATTTTGATAGTAAAATAACGAAATTAGGCTCAGGGCTACATTTGTTGTTTATAGAACATATTGTTCATCTTATGCAAGCAGTGTATTGAAGAACATATTTAACAGTTAATTAGGTCATCCGACCGTTATGTTTCTGTGTTGTATTTTTTAGATTGATTAAATCTAGGTCACACAACACCGTTTATAATGCTTTTTATTGATTATTTATATTGTTGATTAAAAGCTATATGAGAATCAAACATAACTCAAGTCGATATACGCGTAAATCTATAAGTAGGTCATGTTTGTTTTGGTCTAAACAAAGAGTTATGGATATATGTTATATATTCTCGGACAATCAGGAACATTTTCGTTATCCATATGCCGGGCCCGATTAGCTCAGTCGGTTACGTGTCTGACTATCAATCCAGGGGTCGTGAGTACGAATCCCCCGCCCGGCAACAGTCTCCGTGATGATTGATATACGACATTGCGTCTCATTATCATTTGTCTCTCACCACTGATTCAAGTGGGAAAGTTATCAGATACTTGCGGAGACAAGGTTTGCTCGAATACTGGTTAATCCCAGGAAACAGTGGTTAGGTTAACTGATCGTCTGTTAGCCCTCGATGGCATAAAAATGACGCTAAATATTCAATCAATCAATTCAATCGTTATCCATAGATCATAACTATTGAACTGGAGATATTAAAATTGGCTTGAGTTGTACATCACTACTCAATTCTTTCGATTTTGGAGAAACATCAGAATATGAAGCTTTCATATAGGTTGTTCATGTTGATAACTTTTATGTGGAGATGTGGAAAGGAATCCTGGACCACCACGTTACCAGTTTACAAAATGTCCTGAAATGGATATTTTCGCCAGGGTCATCAAATATTCAGTCAATTCTCACACGGAAGACGGTGTGTACCATGGTGTTTGCATTTTTTCAAATGCATTATTAAAACCATTTGATAGCTACTGTTGGAAAAGTATTGATATGGACTCTGTATTTTATGCAGGAGATTATTTATACAGATACACAAAAGAAATATAAACACACCACATTCTTTTCTAAATCCCAATGAATTGCCTTTAAACATATCAGAAATTTAACTAAGTTTTCCTATTTTCCGAACCCATATTTTCTAATTAACACAAGCAGCGAGCCTTCCCTCAGGCCCTTCAGGCCTTTGATTTTTTTTTGCAATGTTTTTTAAATTGTCCCTCGCTTCAATTTCGATCCTACCTACCTACCGACCCAATTTTTTTCAAGCATGTCACAGAAAACAAAAATATTTTTCATTTGGCGTTACTGATTTTGTCATTATGATTGTTAAACTAATTTATGAAATACAGTCAAACCTGTGTAAGTGGTCATCTCTATTAAGCAACAACTTGTCTTAAGCAGCCACATTTACTATTTCCCATGTCTGCTTTCAGACCAAATTTACCTGTATTAAGCGACTTTTGCTCCTTCCCTTGACTGGTTGCTTAAGACAGGTTGGACTGTACCTTGAAATACATATTCTAAAATTGTTGATATCGCTACACTAGTTTTATAATGTGGCTCTGATATAAAAGAACCTGGTGTTTCTTTATCCTTTCATGTGATAACACTACACTAGTTTGATAATGTGGCTCTGATATGGAAAAACCTGGTGTTTCTTTATCCTTTCATGTGATAACGCTACACTAGTTTGATAATGTGGCTCTGATATGGAAGAACCTGGTGTTTCTTTATCCTTTCATGTGATAACGCTACACTAGTTTGATAATGTGGCTCTGATATGGAAGAACCTGGTGTTTCTTTATCCTTTCATGTGATAACGCTAATCTAGTTTGATAATGTGGCTCTGATATGGAAGAACCTGGTGTTTCTTTATCCTTTCATGTGATAACGCTAATCTAGTTTGATAATGTGGCTCTGATATGGAAGAACCTGGTGTTTCTTTATCCTTTCATGTGATAACGCTACACTAGTTTGATAATGTGGCTCTGATATGGAAGAACCTGGTGTTTCTTTATCCTTTCATGTGATAACGCTACACTAGTTTGATAATGTGGCTCTGATATGGAAGAACCTGGTGTTTCTTTATCCTTTCATGTGATAACGCTACACTAGTTTGATAATGTGGCTCTGATATGGAAGAACCTGGTGTTTCTTTATCCTTTCATGTGATAACTCTACACTAGTTTGATAATGTGGCTCTGATATGGAAGAACCTGGTGTTTCTTTATCCTTTCATGTGATAACGCTACACTAGTTTGATAATGTGGCTCTGATATGGAAGAACCTGGTGTTTCTTTATCCTTTCATGTGATAACGCTACACTAGTTTGATAAGATGGCTCTGATATGGAAGAACCTGGTGTTTCTTTATCCTTTCATGTGATAACGCTACACTAGTTTGATAATGTGGCTCTGATATGGAAAAACCTGGTGTTTCTTTATCCTTTCATGTGATAATGCTACACTAGTTTGATAATGTGGCTCTGATATGGAAGAACCTGGTGTTTCTTTATCCTTTCATGTGATAACGCTACACTAGTTTGATAATGTGGCTCTGATATGGAAGAACCTGGTGTTTCTTTATCCTTTCATGTGATAACGCTACACTAGTTTGATAAGATGGCTCTGATCTAGAAGAACCTGGTGTTTCTTTATCCTTTCATGTGATAACGCTACACTAGTTTGATAATGTGGCTCTGATATGGAAGAACCTGGTGTTTCTTTATCCTTTCATGTGATAACGCTACACTAGTTTGATAATGTGGCTCTGATATGGAAGAACCTGGTGTTTCTTTATCCTTTCATGTGATAACGCTACACTAGTTTGATAATGTGGCTCTGATATGGAAGAACCTGGTGTTTCTTTATCCTTTCATGTGATAACGCTACACTAGTTTGATAATGTGGCTCTGATATGGAAGAACCTGGTGTTTCTTTATCCTTTCATGTGATAACGCTACACTAGTTTGATAATGTGGCTCTGATATGGAAGAACCTGGTGTTTCTTTATCCTTTCATGTGATAACGCTACACTAGTTTGATAATGTGGCTCTGATATGGAAGAACCTGGTGTTTCTTTATCCTTTCATGTGATAACGCTAATCTAGTTTGATAATGTGGCTCTGATATGGAAGAACCTGGTGTTTCTTTATCCTTTCATGTGATAACGCTACACTAGTTTGATAATGTGGCTCTGATATGGAAGAACCTGGTGTTTCTTTATCCTTTCATGTGATAACGCTAATCTAGTTTGATAATGTGGCTCTGATATGGAAGAACCTGGTGTTTCTTTATCCTTTCATGTGATAACGCTACACTAGTTTGATAATGTGGCTCTGATATGGAAGAACCTGGTGTTTCTTTATCCTTTCATGTGATAACGCTAATCTAGTTTGATAATGTGGCTCTGATATGGAAGAACCTGGTGTTTCTTTATCCTTTCATGTGATAACGCTACACTAGTTTGATAATGTGGCTCTGATATGGAAGAACCTGGTGTTTCTTTATCCTTTCATGTGATAACGCTACACTAGTTTGATAATGTGGCTCTGATATGGAAGAACCTGGTGTTTCTTTATCCTTTCATGTGATAACGCTACACTAGTTTGATAATGTGGCTCTGATATGGAAGAACCTGGTGTTTCTTTATCCTTTCATGTGATAACGCTAATCTAGTTTGATAATGTGGCTCTGATATGGAAGAACCTGGTGTTTCTTTATCCTTTCATGTGATAACGCTACACTAGTTTGATAATGTGGCTCTGATATGGAAGAACCTGGTGTTTCTTTATCCTTTCATGTGATAACGCTAATCTAGTTTGATAATGTGGCTCTGATATGGAAGAACCTGGTGTTTCTTTATCCTTTCATGTGATAACGCTACACTAGTTTGATAATGTGGCTCTGATATGGAAGAACCTGGTGTTTCTTTATCCTTTCATGTGATAACGCTAATCTAGTTTGATAATGTGGCTCTGATATGGAAGAACCTGGTGTTTCTTTATCCTTTCATGTGATAACGCTACACTAGTTTGATAATGTGGCTCTGATATGGAAGAACCTGGTGTTTCTTTATCCTTTCATGTGATAACGCTACACTAGTTTGATAATGTGGCTCTGATACAGAAGAATCTGGTTCATGTTATAAATATTTATTTTACATCTTCTATGTTGATATTCAAAACAAAATTAAATAGTAAAATGATATTTATTAATAGTTGTAGTTTATTTTATTACTTTATATTTTACTAAAATTACCCATAATGGGCAAGGTCATGGTCAGTTATAACGACATAAGTGTGTACAGCCCAGTTTCTCCATTTTGTTTGAGTTACATAAACACAAGCTAACAGCTCTCAGAGGTGTTTGATCTGTTAGAAAAGTTTGGAGAGAACATGTCATTCAGTTGACTTCTGTTATCAAATCAAAAGTTTGCTAACAAATTAAACATTTAAGCGACTGAATGCAGCCAAGATGACATTAAAAAGGAAAATAATGTCTAACTAGCAATTAAGAAATGGTATGATTTTTATATTGATTTTTTTTTCGATTTCAGGAAAAATTCCTACTGGCTACAGGTTTACCTGTGTTCAGAATAGTAAGTATAAATGTCAGTATGACTGTTTCCTACAGTTACTGCTTGGTTTTCACAAGAAAGCATGATATTTTGCTTACCAAGTCAATAAAAAACCTAAAGATATATCTACGTTTACTCCAGTGTCGCCACTAGGTAGCACTATCGTATTGAGTGAATGATATAAGTAAACATTTTCTTTGAAATCATTAAACATCATGTGACTGTATAGTGTGTAAAAATGGCAGGATCATCTTTAAGATTGTTACTCACAACAAATATAAAAGTATTTCCTCCAAATTGCAAAAGTTTACAGTAGAAAAAATAATATCAGAATGTAAAAAAAGTTTGTGAGTAGTATATCCGGATTAGTATAAAATGGAATCATTTTTTCATTTATGGATAGGAAAAAAATTATAGTTATAAAATTGACATCTAGAGTCTGCGTTAAAAGTTATACATCATTATGGATATGGTTATTGATGACTAAGGTCATTATAAATTAATTTCTAGATTCTCATCCAAATTTTTCTTAAAGAGTGGTGGGGGTGATGTGGAGAGAGAATTTTTTTAATTTCTTTGTATTTTTTTTTTTTATGAAAATAAAAAGGGGTCCGGGTGGCATGAAAATAAGGGTGCAGGCTGGGATGATAACCTAGTAATTAATTAATTATGGCCTAATACGGTATGTGAACAAAACATTTCATATAAATGCTGTTTATGTAACACACAATCTATCCATGTTTGAATCTTAGAACAACGATCTAAATCATCTGGACTGTATATAGTAACCCCCCTCGTCTTAAGTGACCTTATTACCTGAGTCCATTGGACGGTCACTTAAGACAGTCTAGACTGTAATTATGATGCTGTGTCCTTGATGATACATTAATACAACTTCTACATGTTTTTTTAATTTAATCTAGTGTAATATCAACTTCTGATTCATCATTTGTTTTTTTCCATTAAACTCCGCTCTCATATGTAAAATGCTGAACTGCTTGCTGACTCGCCTTAATATATAATTGATATCAATTTGTCATTTTAAAATTATGTTATTTTGAGAGGTTATGTCATGATGAGTGACAGCATGCATGTTTTTTCCTTATTCCTTATTGAGTGATCTCATTATTGAGTGGTAAATGTACCATTTTCCAGAGATATGTGAGAAAAAGAATCTTACATTCATGCTCATTTATTATTTAATTCGCAAAACTTGTCAAAAATGATGTGATGCTCAGCAGAGTCTCGCATAATATATGTTTTCCAACTCGTTTGATAAATTCAATAATAAATGAGTCCCCTTGTAAGATCCTCTATATATTTGTATACATACTATACAGGTGACGATACCCACCAGATTCCCATTGATCAGTTTGAACTAGCCGACGCAAACTACAGAGGTCTGTGGATACAGATAGAAAACTTTATCAATCCTAAAGGAGAAAAACAGGATAACCCTCCATTGTTTTGTCTGGTGAGGTTACAAATATGTCATCTATGTAAAGAGTAGTTCCAGCCGACCTGAGTCAAAGGCTTAAAGGAAGCTTTATTGTTCACTAGTTATCCATTGTTGGGAATTTTTGGTGAGCTTGCTTGCAGTGAGGTCAACATAGTCATCACAATGGCAGTTGTGTATATGCATGTCTGTCCAATCTTGTGTAGGCTATAACTTATCCATGCATTGAGACTTTTGAATTAACTTGTTACAAATATTTACCATAATGAGATGAAGTGTTGTGCACAAGGTCCAAGGCTATGTTCAGATCGGTTAAACATTTGATAACATTAGCTAACATATTTTCCTGGACACTGGCTCAACCTCCTATTAGCACGCAGTACGCAATAATATTAGGGAACCAGGCATTAAACACATTTGCTGTTAAAAGGTGAAAGCAGCCCCAGTCTGTAGCTTTTTGGTCAATGTCACACTTGGAAGTTCAAGGTCAGAGTTCATGTCTGCTCAATATATAATTATGTAAATCATTCGGCAAGATTTGAAATAACATATCATAATATGTCCACCATAATCAGACAATGTATCCCGCATAGGTAAGACCCTGGATCATAGCTCAAAGATCAAAGTCACACTTGGAGGTTAAATGTCAGAAATAAATTTCTTGTGTACACCATGTCTTGTAAACACCAATGTCAGATTTTGAAATGACATGGCACAAATGTTGACCATATATAATCACACAAGACCCAGGTCCGTTTCTCAAAAGTCAAGATCACACTTACAGGTTCAAGTTCAGAAATTTTGTGTCCTCTTCATATCTTGTAACCTACCATAAATGTTAAGCATAATGAGATAATGCTTTATCACAGATCTGTACCACAGGCTGGCTCAACATTGTAGCCCTTGGGCATCTAGTTAAAAAACCTCTCGTAATACAAATGCTATGACTTTATTTCTGGTTAAATTGAGAATTCTTCATCAGTCTAATAAACTATAACAAACGCATTTGTGTTTGTTCATACTGTTTTTGTATCACCTGTAAAACTAGGCGGACATTTGATGATTGCTTTTTCAGTGGCACAATAACTTATTCTTCTTTTTTTTTTAGAAAACTGGATGTATTATGTATAAGCTGCAATTTGTTAGAAAATGGCATTAAACATCATTCAAAAAACGTGATAATTAGCTTTAATACTAGATATATATTTTTAATTACCAAGACCTTAAAAAATGGTTATATGTGCCTAGATAGTACAGTTTTTTAATGGGATTTAATGCAATTTTCAACACATTTCTGGTTATTAATGGCATATCTAGTTTTATTTGTGGAGGTAGACCTCAGAATGAATCTGAGTAGAACAACCATCCTTCCACTAGTAACTGGCAAACTTTCTCACATGAAGTTTTTGGAGCGAGGGTTAATTGAACCTATGAGCGGTGAGAGGTAAGTGATCAAGAGACAGCACCTTGAGTCCCTCTGTCAAGGACGACCCCAGATAATACATTAAGTAAATAACCTGTCTATTCAATGTGTTCATTAATTTTTAGCTCTCTTCTTAAATTGTTAACTTTTCACACTTCCGAGTTTAAATTTGTCAGTGATATAATCACTCCACATAATGTAATAAATAAAAAAAAATTTATGCGGCTGGTAAAAAACTCATTTCTGATCAAAAACTTCTGAAGGGGTCATTGTATTTTATTATTATTTCTTATCCGCCTGTATATATATAAAGTACAGGTCAAGTTTGTCAACATTCAGTTTGTCAACATTCAGTTTGTCAACATTCAGTTTGTCAAATTTTACAGAAGTAAGGCCCCTTTTCAACTTCACTTTCATTAAAAAAAAGATTTGTTTCCAATCAAAAGCGTAGACATTTGTGTTGACAGACATACAGGGTTAAAAAATCGTCCAAAGTCTGGGACCTTTGATTTTCACTGTCACAATTTTACTTGAGCAAGGTCAATCAGACCTTTCAATTTTTTTTTTTTTACAAAATTGTCAGGGTGAAAATTATGTCAATACCTTATATGGTTTGCTAGCTTCTGTGTTGTTTGAAAACGTTCGGACTAATGGGCAGTCACCACTGCATTGTTTTTATTGTAACTTTGCACACTACTTGTTCACACACTCCAAATTGTAAACAAATACATGTTATACACATGTATCTGTGTTTATACACACTCTGCAGGCTTAAAGCAGACAATTTTATTGTTGATTTTTAGCACACTGTACCATAACGGACAGGTGAAGAATATAGCTGTTTATACATTAGCCACTCCCATATTACTCGCTACCCTGGTAGAAAGATTTGCACCATTAAACCCCTTACACATTTCTAATTTTAATATGAACTTTGCAAATTTTGTTACCTTAACCCTTCCAGGGAGTACATAACGACTGGGATTGTGTGGAATACTGCCTCCGCTGGATACATGGGCGGGCATGCCTTGGGGAACCCAACAGGATCAGGAAGATCTATGAGATAGAGAGCCTATTCCAGGAGATGCACGCCCATATTGGCAACAGTGTGTCCAAGACCCTGTGTATAGATATGGTCACTTCAGCAGACTGGGACTATGAAATCAATACAAAGTAAGTACTGGTGTTCTATTTTAAATACAAAATCTGTTATAACCAGATTTATTTATGACTCCTTATTTTAAAATTACATTTTTTAACATGATTTGTTAAATACATAACACAGAATTGTTACAGCACTTTTCAATTTTACTTATAATTCATCCATGCCAGAAACGCAAAAACGATACTCGATTTTTCATACTTCACCCAAACAGTTATAATTGTTGTTGCGTGAAGTCTTCAGTTAGGTTTTAGTTGAAACTATCATTGTTTACAAGTCAGTCAAATACCTTCTTAATTACCAGTGATGGTCTATTAAAAAATCAATACAAACAGCTGAATTGTCTAAATAAATAAATAAATGAAATCTCGTAAGACACAACCTATCAACGTGATCAGTAAGGATGTTTTGTTTTATTTTCAGGTGTGATTATCACGAGGAGAAGGAATCCAAATATTGTTCTCTTGGTGTTGTCAACAGATATGCGTAAGTCGTGTAGGACACCTTTTTTTAACATACAGTTCACATCACATTATTTATTTTTGACTATTCGAAGAATAAGAATAACCTGAGCGTTGTCAGCATAACACCTTGGTTAAAGTTCTGCATGCAAACTTTACACAATACTTCCCAGTCATCAAACCTACCACAATAATTAAGTTTGAATATAATGCAAATTATGGCCCTTGTTTGACTTAGAAATTCTGGTTAGTGTTTTGCATGCAAGTACCATAAAGTTAATATCTCACTAACCACTCTATGTATTTGATTTAAACTTCACACAATATTTGCCCGTCATCAAATCTACTACCATAACTAAGTTAGTTACTCTTGCTTGAATATAATGCAAATGATGGCCCTTGTTTGACTTAGAAATTCTGGTCAGTGTTTTGCATGCAAGTACCATAAAGACCATATCTCACTAACCACTCAATGTATTTGATTGAAACTTCACACAATATTTGCCCGTCATCAAATCTACTACCATTACTAAGTTAGTTACTCTTGCTTGAATATAATGCAAATGATGGCCCTTGTTTAACTTCAAAATTCTGGTTAAAGTTTTGCGTGCAAGTACATGTACCATCAAGTTCATATCTCACCAAACACTATGTATTTGATTGTGAAATCAATCAAAATTTTGAATTGCATGGTGTTCACACTCCTGGGGCCTGGAGCGGGCCAAAACACTCCACTTCAAGGTAAATTATGAAAATCTTGTTCCTATTTGAAGCACTGGGAAACAAAAAGTGAGCATGATTATGGACGCATATGAGTCCTTTATAAAAATTGTGAATTGCATGTCCCTCGGTCTGGCAGTTTGGCCCTTGGGGTGGGGCCTGTTTTACTAAATCTATATAAGAGAAAATGACAAAAAAAGGTATTTCTTATAACTGAATAGACTGGTGTGAATGTTTTTTGTTGTGATTTGTTGTTGCTGACATGACGGTTAATACCTATGTGAAGTTCATGGTCCCCACCCCCATGAGGTCTTTGGGTGGGTCATAGATTGATATAGTTTTATGTCATCAAGGATAATCAGGTGACCGTTAAGGCCCATAGGCTTTTTGTTTGAATGGTGATTTCTTTTCAAGTTTACCACTCCAATTTAAATATCGATTTTTTCACATTTTTGGTGGATTTGACATACATGTACTAAACTATTTGGATTATATTCGTTAATGAGATGCATTTTATACATTTTGATAATTATTTTATTTTTTTAAGATATTTGTAGCATTTTATCCTGATACACTTCCTAACCCTTTACTTCATATAGACGCCTTTGGACATCTAATACAGATGGCTTTTGAATTATTGGGTGAATTATGTTTATATTAACTGACAGAGTGGAAAACAGTACAGGAAGTGTTCAGATTGCTCGTTAATCTGAACTTTTTCTGCACTGTTTTCAAAGGCCTTCTGTGATTGGTGCGAAAAACGTGTAACTATGGAGTAAAGGGTTAAGGTCAGAAATAGATACAATATTTTGTGTAGGCTCCATACACCACTTGACAGGCTTTGAAATAACATGACAAAAATGTGTACCGTAATCAAGTTATGTGTCATGTGCAAGGCCCAGGTCTATTGCTCAAAGGTCAAGGTTATACTTAGATGTTCAATGTCAGAAATATGTACAATATTTCATCTTATAAATCGCGTAACAAGTTTTGAAATAACTTGGCACTTATGTTCACCATAATGAGACGACATGTCTCACATATTATCCAGATAGCTCAAAGGTCAATGTCACATTTTGAAAGCTTGAAAGAAACATTACTTTAATGCTGGCTTAAAGGATAAAGAGTCAAAATTGAAGATTTGTTATTTTTCTTTTATTATTGCTTGTTTCATTTGAACATATTGTCGGCAGTATACTACACTGAGAGTTGGATGTTGATTGGTTGATCTGATTTCAGGTACGCCCTGTCTGACTCCCTGTGCTCCCACTTTGGTGTTCAGTTGACCGAGAACCATCTACCAATGCGACAGTCTGTGTCATCATTTATAACTCTGTCCCCATCCACGATGCCTGTCTGCAACAAACAAGAGTCACGTATGCCTGCCAGGTCAGATGTGTTGTTTCAGCCACAACAACAACAACAATCAAAGGTTTAGTCAATCATATACATTACAAGCCGGGTCCAGTTAGCCCAGTCAGTAGTCTGGCTGTCAATCCAGGAGTAGTGAGTTCAAATCCCCACCTGACCACAGTTTCTGTGATGATTGATGTACAACATTGTGTCTCATTGTTACTCACCTTTCACCACTGATTCAAGTGGGAAAGTTATCAGTTACTTGCGGAGATGTATATATAACATGTAAATGTGAAAATGTCTCCACAAATTATGGAGCATAAAATTTTCAAATTTCTGTTTCTGTCATCGCCTGTCCATATGTTACAAATCATCTCTCAGCCATGACTGTAAAACAATGCAGGGCATTCCATCAAACTTAAGAGAAATGTTCAGGGTTGAGAAAATTACCCACATGTAAAACTCAGTACATTTAATGGAGGTTGAATACTTTGTAAGTCACACAATGTCATGTAACGATAGAAACAATGGAGGCTTGTTTTTAAATAGTTATATTTATTAAGAACTCTTTAATAGTTGAAATTCTGTATGTTTGAATCCCTGCCTGGTCACAGTCCTGTTAAATTGGTCATGTACTTTGTTCTAAAGTCACGAGTCTTCCACCTCAGAATAGTAGGGAAGTAGTCTGTAACTTGCAAAGATATAGAGAATACCATGTTAGTGTATGATATTATCAACTTTATCAGGTGAGACTAAGAAAAAAAACAGGACAAGGCTCTGCAAAGTCTTTATTTTTTTCGTGCTGAACCAAATGAAGTTGATGATATTAGATACTAACATGGTATTCTCTTTATTATCTCAATATTTCTAATTTGTCTTTTTTAAGAAATTGAAAATCAGCATCAAACTTTTGTTGTAGCATGTAGAGATTCCATCCAGGTCAAAATGTATAATTATACATATTGACATAAACATTGACATGATAAACCTATGTTTATCAGGTAGGCAGTTTATCAACAGAAATGAATACATTGACTTGATAAAAGGTGTGTATGGTGCTGGTTAACCACCTAGCGAATCCAAAGGAATGATGATTAGCTGTGCTGACTGCCATTTTATAACTGAAATACTGAAAAGAGATGTAAAATCCCATACAAACAAACTGACAGTGTGTCAAGTATATTTTTTTCTTTTTCAGCCTGTAGCAAGGCAAGAAGATCCAGACGAAGATTATAGAGAATTGCGTCGACCTAAGATTCCAGGTACACATATTTTATGCCTAAGGTCACGTTTCACTTAACATCTCAAGTTGAGATTTTCCTCAACTCAAAAATTGCAATTTCTGCAAATAATAACTCATTGCACATTAAATGACTACACAGAATTGAAGTGATAACACATCCTAATCATTGGTAAAGGATGGCATGCAAAATGATTAATGTAAATAAAGTTACAGCATTTCAAAAATTTGAGTTGAGGAAAATCTCAAGTTGGGATGTTTAGTGAAACTGAGGCCTGGCTATCATATGGTAGGATTGGTGTTGTATAGCAATGTGGTAGGATTGGTGTTGTATAGCAATGTGGTAGGATTGGTAGTGTCGTATAGCAATGTGGTAGGATTGGTGTTGTATAGCAATGTGGTAGGATTGGTAGTGTCGTATAGCAATGTGGTAGGATTGGTGTTGTATAGCAGTGTGGTAGGATTGGTAGTGTCGTATAGCAATGTGGTAGGATTGGTGTCGTATAGCAATGTGGTAGGATTGGTGTCGTACAGCAATGTGGTAGGATTGGTGTCGTACAGCAATGTGGTAGGATTGGTGTCGTACAGCAATGTGGTAGGATTGGTGTCGTACAGCAATGTGGTAGGATTGGTGTAGTACAGCAATGTGGTAGGATTGGTGTTGTATAGCAATGTGTTTTGTTGCCATGAACGTTTGCGTTTGATCTAGTCCTGTCAAGTCTGTTGTAGCTAACGTCTTTAATTTTGTAAGAATTCCTATAAAACTGTTGTAATAAAGTTTATAAAACACCAACACGTAAAAAACTTTAGTTATGATTTATTTCCGACGTTTCAGCTTATCGCCTTAATCATGGATTGATAAATAACTTTTTTTTATAACACTGTTGGTAATAAATGTATGTCCTTGATCAAGCTCCATAACACCCTTCCCACCTTAACCCTTTACTCCACAGATACGCATTTTTCTGCACCAATCACAGAAGGCCTTTGAAAACAGTGCAGGAATAGTTCAGATTGCTCGTAACGAGTAATCTGAACACTTCCTGCACTGTTTTCCACTCTGTCAGTTAATATAAACATAATTCACCAAATAATTCAAAAGCCTTCTATATTACGTGTCTAAAGGTGTCTATATTAGAGGTGTCAAAAGGCGTCTATATGAAGTAAAGGGTTAAAGGGAGTATATATCAGGAAATAATGCATTAAATGTCTTAAAAAATAAATCAATTATTAAAATGGATAAAAGGCATCTCATTATCATTAATAAATAAAATTCAAATGGTTTGGTATGCCAAATCCACCAATAAGTGACTAAATAGATATTTAAACTGGAGTGGTAAACTTGAAACAAAATCGTAAAAATAGACAACAATTAAGTAATGTTTGGCGATCTTTGGACTCTTTCTAAGATGAAATAATTTTTACTATGTATTTTACTGTATAAAGGATCAAATTGAAATCAAAATGAAACCATGTGACAAATTTAATATGTCACAATTTTAAGCGGAAAATCTATTTTAGTCCAACCTAGGTGCTTAGCCAAAGTTAGGAAACCTTTTTTCAATATATTACTTTGGCATGTTTAAATAGATATCCTTTTCGGCAGCAAAACAGGGTTAATGAGTATAATATAGGCATGTTATAAACAGAAAAAATGTTTTTAGCCAAACTAAATTTGAAAAATCCTGATAAATTCCCTTTAAAACCCCCCCCCCCCCCCCCCCCCCTCCATTTTTGATGGAATATAAAATGACCTCCTACTCCTGAAGTTTGTCTTTAATCCAAGGCTTGGACCTTTTAAAGTCCAGTAAACATCTCTGACATTCTGACATTACCAGCTGTGAGTTTTATGGAATTTCACACACACACCGAAACCAAACAGTATAAAAGAGCAGGGACATTTGTCTCCAATAGACACATTTGTATGATGATAACTGTAAAAGTAAATTGTTTTGTTTTTATTCTTGAGTGAAAATCAGTCTGAATCATTTTGGCTAACATAATCTGTCATGCTACGACTCTAGCATTCAATAATAATTTAAGTATTGGCTGCAAGAATTCATAAACACTTTCTTAATACATAACAAGGATACTTGGGGAAGTGTAATGGTTCTACTCAGATTCATTCTGAGGTCTTCCCCCACCAGTAAAACTGGATATGCCTTATATAACCTGAAATGTGTTGAAAATGGCATTAAACCTCATTAAAAAAAAATAAATTAAAAAAAATAAACAAGGATGAAACAGTGAGAAATTTGGAATTTAAGGCCAAATGATGCGTGGGAACCTATTTATAATGTTTCACATGGACTTCATCTGCCACCATGGGAAATGGTTTTAGCATGAGGACCACTGTTGGTTTATGTATAAGTTATTTAAAGGTCAAGGTCATTGATTGATTGATTGAATATTTAGCATCATTTTTATGCCATCGAGGGCTAACAGACAATCAGTTAACCTAACAACTGTTTCCTGTAATTAACTAGTACTCGAGCACACCCCATCTCCGCAAGTAACAGATTACTTTCCCACTTGAATCAGTGACGAGAGACGAATGATTATGAGACACAACGCCGTCTATCAATCATCACGGAGACTGTTGCCAGGCAGGGGACTCGAACTCACGACCCCTGGTTTGATAGTCAGACTCGTAACGGACTGAGCTAATCGGGCCCTGCTAGGTCAAGGTTAATGAGGTTGGATATTAAAGACAGTGTTGATAAAAGTGTTGAGACCAGTTGGATCTGTTAATAGCTTTTTTCACTTTTGACATAGACCTAAGCTGCACAAATGTACCTTGGTATTACTTGGGTATACAGGTTACTATTGACGCAGCTTTGACTAAAATGTTGATATTGCTGAATATTTTATTGCGATACTATTGATATTGCAGGAAGTACGCTTTCAAGTATAATTTTTGTATTTTATTTTTTTTTAATTTACAGATTATGCCAGTATGGGAAGGGGAAGTGGTGCCCCTGCTGCACAAGCATGGGGAGGAATGGGAGGAGCTTATGGAGGCGGGGCTAGTATGCCAGCAATTGGGCGTGGAATGACATTGGGAATGCAAGGTGACTTTTAAATGGAAGGAGGCTCGTGAGTAGAGAATGTAGTTCAAGAATTGATGTGGCCAAACATAAAGGAAGACTGCAATCATCAAGTCAGTCCTGCTATAGACATGCAAGTAGGGTAGATCACTTACCTCTCACTATTGAGGTCGCTGGAGTTGAGCCTAGCTTTGTCAAAACACTTAATGTGAGAAAGTTTGCCTGTTGCTTTTTTAAGGACATTGATTCAAATCAGATTAATTTTGAAGTCTTCATCCATCAACAATACTGGATACTATACCTAAATGGTTATTTGTTGATAAATGTGATACATGTAGATCCCCATTCGTTTCATAAGTGAAAATTTGCTGTATTGTCTTCAGGCAGCCATTGTTTAACATATAACTTGTCCATTTCTTGTTTAGATCATTACACCTTTAATAAACTTGCCACTCTGTAAATGAGTATTATGTTTCTTTATACAGAATTAGACATGTCTGATAGGCATGTTGGACAGGTAGCTCCGCCCCCACCAATGCAAGCCCCACCCCCACCAAGGGCCTGGCAGGTGAGACATAAACAGACAAGTTTATACAAATAATTTCAAAATTTATACAGATTTCACACTCATAAGAAATTACTTGTTCAGTTGAGTACTGCAGCAGGTTATGTCCACCTCGCATGTGGAAAGTCACGGAGCCTCGCATATGGAAAGTCGTGGAGCCTCGCATGTGGAAAGTCGTCGATTTGATCCTCGGCCGGGTTATACCAAATACTTAAAAGAAGTGTCCTTGACAGACACTTGGTGCTAACAATTTAAAGGATAGTTCTAGGCCTTGTCAGCCCAGTGTCAATATACCGGTAATGTGACTGGGTGGGGTACCATACCATGTGTTTGCAAGCATGATACGCCAGTGTGGCAGCACTCGGAATACTTTTCAAGTGGACACCGTTGTGATATTACTGAAAACTTGTTGAAAGCGATGCTAAACACCATACAACAACATCTGTTGAACATTTATAAAAACAAAAAATCACATCTAAATTGAATAAACAAATACTTCAGTTATTTATCGTATATCTATATAAATATAGTTTATTCATTTTCTCATGACAATATGTTACTGTGTATTGTATGCTTGAAGTAATAAATTATTTTGCTCCCTGTCTGGCGTGTAACTTTGTCATGCATTGATGGATTCTGGTTATAATTGCTACAAATGATCAACATAACATGACAATGTGTCGCGAGTAAGACCCATACCAGTACCTCAAAGAGGTTGTTTGACAACATTTTGAGTCTGCGAGATTTCATTGCCCTGCATGTAGTTTTGTCATGCATAGATGGATTTTATAAATAAGAACCACATGCATACCTCAAAGGTCAAGGTCACAATTTCACTTTGTTTGACAGCACTTACAGTCTGTTTGAGATTTCATGTCCGGTCTGTAACTTTGTCACCTATCTACTTAGCTAACACTTAGCTCAGTTGATCAACATTACATAACTAAGTACTGCATGCAAGACCCAGAACCTTTCCTCAAAGGCCAAGATCACACTTTCAAATTGTTTGATAATGCTTGTCTGGTCTGTAACTTTGTCTTTAACTTTGCTCAGTTGATCAAGATGACATAACGACGTGTCACCGTAAGACCCAGACCCATACCTCAAAGTTCAAGGTCACACTTTGAGATTGTATGACAACACTTTGAGTCTGTTTGAGATTTCACGTCCGTTCTTTATCATACATGGATGGATTTCAAAAACACTTGGCTCAATTTATCAATAAATCAACATGATATTACCTGCCACGTTAAGACCCAGAACCTTACCTCAAGGTCACACTTTCAGTTTGTTTGATGTTTCATGTTCGGTCTGAAACTGTCTTTCATAGAGGGATTTTAAAACAGCTTGACTCAAGTGATCAGTATGTCATGATGATGTGTCACCTGCATTTACTTGTAGAAATACCCAGACCTTTACATCAGATGCCAAGGTCAAACTTACACAAAGGTCAAAAATGTCTTAAAAAATAAATCAATTATTAAAATGGATAAAAGGCATCTCATTATCATTAATAAATAAAATTCAAATGGTTTGGTATGCCAAATCCACCAATAAGTGACTAAATAGATATTTAAACTGGAGTGGTAAACTTGAAACAAAATCGTAAAAATAGACAACAATTAAGTAATGTTTGGCGATCTTTGGACTCTTTCTAAGATGAAATAATTTTTACTATGTATTTTACTGTATAAAGGATCAAATTGAAATCAAAATGAAACCATGTGACAAATTTAATATGTCACAATTTTAAGCGGAAAATCTATTTTAGTCCAACCTAGGTGCTTAGCCAAAGTTAGGAAACCTTTTTTCAATATATTACTTTGGCATGTTTAAATAGATATCCTTTTCGGCAGCAAAACAGGGTTAATGAGTATAATATAGGCATGTTATAAACAGAAAAAATGTTTTTAGCCAAACTAAATTTGAAAAATCCTGATAAATTCCCTTTAAACCCCCCCCCCCCCTCCATTTTTGATGGAATATAAAATGACCTCCTACTCCTGAAGTTTGTCTTTAATCCAAGGCTTGGACCTTTTAAAGTCCAGTAAACATCTCTGACATTCTGACATTACCAGCTGTGAGTTTTATGGAATTTCACACACACACCGAAACCAAACAGTATAAAAGAGCAGGGACCTCAAAGTTCAAGGTCACACTTTGAGATTGTATGACAACACTTTGAGTCTGTTTGAGATTTCACGTCCGTTCTTTATCATACATGGATGGATTTCAAAAACACTTGGCTCAATTTATCAATTAATCAACATGATATTACCTGCCACGTTAAGACCCAGAACCTTACCTCAAGGTCACACTTTCAGTTTGTTTGATGTTTCATGTTCGGTCTGAAACTGTCTTTCATAGAGGGATTTTAAAACAGCTTGACTCAAGTGATCAGTATGTCATGATGATGTGTCACCTGCATTTACTTGTAGAAATACCCAGACCTTTACATCAGATGCCAAGGTCAAACTTACACAAAGGTCAAAAATGTAAAAAAAAAACATGAAATTGTATGTCTAGTCTGAAACGTCAGTTCATTACTTGTGATATTCATGGATACATCGCTACATATTATAACATATATTGTTATTTTCACAGACCATTTGTGTGTGTGGGGGGGGTGGGGGGGGGGGGGGGGGGGGGGGGGGGGGGGGGGCATGGGCCACTGACCAGTGACATTTCTTGTTTTTAAAGAAATCTGGATATTTATAATTCCAAAATCTTACATAAATTCATGAAAGTGACTGATGCTGGTGTATTAGTGTGCATACTTGCTCCAACACCAAGTTTGATTCCCATTGTAAAATACTATCTCAAATTTGCAACTATCTTTTTATTATATCTTCAATAAACATCTGTATGTCACTTTGTTTAACTATTGCTAACAGAAGCCTGCAGTTTCCTACCAGCAGCCTTTGGGGATTGGGCGTGGCATGATATCCCAAGCCCCGCCTTCATCTTTCTATAATGACGAAGATGATGATGATGACATGCCGCCTCTCAGAAGACCTGGACAGGCACCACCAGAGATTGCCCCTCTCCGTATGCCTGGTCAAACTGTCCCCGATATGGCCCCTCTGAGGCGTCCTGGCGAACCCGCCCCAGCCCAAGCTGTGATGGAACAGTACTCACAATTTGATGATGTCAATGAGTATAAATCAAGAAATGGAGTTGCAAAGGAAGCAGAAGGTAGGTATGGCAGCTTATCTCACTCGAGAACATTTTTATAGTTGCCACTATGTGTATATCTGTACATCTTACACCTTGTCCGGAACATAACTCCAAATATACTAATGGGAATCAAATGACATTTGGAACATGGATTGAGGACATGTGTGGAAGTGCAAAGAGAGATATTTATAATTCTATTTTTAACAATCTGTACCTTATTTTTGGTTATTTTTGCTTGCCTTCAGTCTGACGATTAAGCACTTGGTCAGGGAGCATGTATTGTTTCTGCTGACAATCAAGGACTTGGTCAGGGAGCATGTACTGTTTCTGCTGACAGTCAAGCACTTGGTCAGGGAGCATGTATTGTTTCTGCTGACGATCAAGCACTTTGTCAGGGAGCATGTATTGTTTCTGCTGACAATCAAGCACTTGGTCAGGGAGCATGTATTGTTTCTGCTGACAGTCAAGCACTTGGTCAGGGAACATGTATTGTTTCTTCTGACAATCAAGCACTTGGTCAGGGAGCATGTATTGTTCCTGCTGACAATCAAGCACTTGGTCAGGGAGCATGTATTGTTTCTGCTGACGATCAAGCATTTGGTCAGGGAGCATGTATTGTTTCTGCGGACAATCAAGCATTTGGTCAGGAAGCATGTATTGTTTCTGCTGACAGTCAAGCACTTGGTCAGGGAGCATGTATTGTTTCTGCTGACAATCAAGCACTTGGTCAGGGAGCATGTTTTGTTTCTGCTGACAATCAAGCACTTGGTCAGGGAACATGTGTTGTTTCTGCTGATGATCCAGCACTTGGTCAAGGAGCATTTATTGTTTCTGCTGACGATCCAGTACTTGGTCAGGGAGCATATATTGTTTTTGTTGACGATCCAGCACTTGGTCAGGGAGCATGTATTGTTTCTGCTGACAATCAAGCACTTGGTCAGGGAGCATGTTTTGTTTCTGCTGACAATCAAGCACTTGGTCAGGGAACATGTGTTGTTTCTGCTGATGATCCAGCACTTGGTCAAGGAGCATTTATTGTTTCTGCTGACGATCCAGTACTTGGTCAGGGAGCATATATTGTTTTTGTTGACGATCCAGCACTTGGTCAGGGAGCATGTATTGTTTCTGCTGATGATCCAGCAATTGGTCAGGGAGCATGTTTTGTTTCTTCTGACGATCAAGCACTTGGTCAGGGAGCATGTATTGTTTCTTCTGACGATCAAGCACTTGGTCAGGGAGCATGTATTGTTTCTTCTGACGATCCAGTACTTGGTCAGGGAGCATGTTTTGTTTCTGCTGACAATCAAGCACTTGGTCAGGGAACATGTATTGTTTCTGCTGATGATCCAGCACTTGGTCAAGGAGCATTTATTGTTTCTGCTGACGATCCAGTACTTGGTCAGGGAGCATGTTTTGTTTCTTCTGACAATCAAGCACTTGGACAGGAAGCATGTTTTGTTTCTTCTGACAATCAAGCACTTTGTCAGGGAGCATGTATTGTTTCTTCTGACGATCAAGCACTTGGTCAGGGAGCATGTATTGTTTCTTCTGACGATCCAGTACTTGGTCAGGGAGCATGTTTTGTTTCTGCTGACAATCAAGCACTTGGTCAGGGAACATGTATTATTTCTGCTGATGATCCAGCACTTGGTCAAGGAGCATGTATTGTTTCTGCTGACGATCCAGCACTTGGTCAAGGAGCATTTATTGTTTCTGCTGACGATCCAGTACTTGGTCAGGGAGCATGTATTGTTTCTGCTGACAATCAAGCACTTGGTCAGGGAGCATGTATTGTTTCTGTTGACGATCCAGCACTTGGTCAGGGAGCATGTATTGTTTCTGCTGATGATCCAGCACTTGGTCAGGGAGCATGTTTTGTTTCTTCTGACGATCAAGCACTTGGTCAGGGAGCATGTATTGTTTCTTCTGACGATCAAGCACTTGGTCAGGGAGCATGTTTTGTTTCTTCTGACGATCAAGCACTTGGACAGGAAGCATGTATTGTTTCTTCTGACAATCAAGCACCTTGTCAGGAAGCATGTATTGTTTCTTCTGACGATCAAGCACTTGGTCAGGAAGCATGTATTGTTTCTGCTGACAATCAAGCACCTTGTCAGGAAGCATGTATTGTTTCTTCTGACGATCAAGCACTTGGTCAGGGAGCATGTATTGTTTCTTCTGACAATCAAGCACTTGGACAGGGAGCATGTTTTGTTTCTGCTGACAATCAAACACTCGGTCAGGGAGCATGTATTGTTTCTGCTGACAATCAAGCACTTGGTCAGGGAACATGTAATGTTTTTGCTGACAATCAAGCACTTGGTCAGGGAGCATGTATTGTTTCTGCTGACAATCAAGCACTTGGTCAGGGAGCATGTTTTGTTTCTGCTGACGATCCAGTACTTGGTCAGGGAGCATGTATTGTTTCTGCTGACAATCAAGCACTTGGTCAGGGGGCAAGTATTGTTTCTTCTGACAATCAAGCACTTGGACAGGAAGCATATATTGTTTCTGCTGACAATCAAGCACTTGGTCAGGGAGCATGTATTGTTTCTTGTGACGATCAAGCACTTGGTCAGGGAGCATGTATTGTTTCTGCTGACAATCAAGCACTTGGACAGGAAGCATGTATTGTTCCTGCTGACAATCAAGCACTTGGTCAGGGAACATGTATTGTTTCTTCTGACGATCAAGCACTTGGACAGGAAGCATGTATTGTTCCTGCTGACAATCAAGCACTTGGTCAGGGAGCATGTATTGTTTCTTCTGACAATCAAGCACTTGGTCAGGGAGCATGTATTGTTTCTTCTGTTGATCAAGCACTTGGACAGGAAGCATATATTGTTTCTGCGGACAATCAAGCATTTGGTCAGGAAGCATGTATTGTTTCTGCTGACAATCAAGCACTTGGTCAGGGAACATGTATTGTTTCTGCTGACAATCAAGCACTCGGTCAGGGAGCATTTATTGTTTCTGCTGACGATCCAGTACTTGGTCAGGGAGCATGTATTGTTTCTGCTGGCAATCAAACACTTGGACAGGAAGCATGTATTGTTCCTGCTGACAATCAAGCACTTGGTCAGGGAGCATGTATTGTTTCTGCTGACAATCAAGCACTTGGTCAGGGAGCATGTATTGTTTCTGCTGACAATCAAGCACTTGGACAGGAAGCATATATTGTTTCTGCGGACAATCAAGCATTTGGTCAGGAAGCATGTATTGTTTCTGCTGACAATCAAGCACTTGGTCAGGGAGCATGTATTGTTTCTGCTGACAATCAAGCACTTGGACAGGAAGCATGTATTGTTTCTGCTGACAATCAAGCACTTGGTCAGGGAGCATGTATTGTTTCTGCTGACAATCAAGCACTTGGTCAGGGAGCATTTATTGTTTCTGCTGACGATCCAGTACTTGGTCAGGGAGCATGTATTGTTTCTGCTGACAATCAAACACTTGGACAGGAAGCATGTATTGTTCCTGCTGACAATCAAGCACTTGGTCAGGGAGCATGTACTGTTTCTGCTGACAATCAAGCACTTTGTCAGGGAGCATGTATTGTTTCTTCTGACAATCAAGCACTTGGTCAGGGAGCATGTATTGTTTCTTCTGACGATCAAGCACTTGGACAGGAAGCATATATTGTTTCTGCGGACAATCAAGTATTTGGTCAGGAAGCATGTATTGTTTCTGCTGACAATCAAGCACTTGGTCAGGGAGCATGTATTGTTTCTGCTGACAATCAAGCACTCGGTCAGGGAGCATGTATTGTTTCTGCTGACAATCAAGCACTTGGTCAGGGAGCATGTATTGTTTCTTCTGACGATCAAGCACTTGATCAGGGAGCATGTATTGTTTCTGCTGACAATCAAGCACTTGGACAGGAAGCATGTATTGTTCCTGCTGACAATCAAGCACTTGGTCAGGGAGCATGTATTGTTTCTTCTGATGATCAAGCACTTGGTCAGGGAGCATGTATTGTTTCTTCTGACGATCAAGCACTTGGTCAGGGAGCATGTATTGTTTCTTCTGACGATCAAGCACTTGGACAGGAAGCATATATTGTTTCTGCTGACAATCAAGCATTTGGTCAGGCAGCATGTATTGTTTCTGCTGACAATCAAGCACTTGGTCAGGGAACATGTATTGTTTCTGCTGACAATCAAGCACTTGGACAGGAAGCATGTATTGTTTCTGCTGACAATCAAGCACTTGGTCAGGGAGCATGTATTGTTTCTGCTGACAATCAAGCACTTTGTCAGGGAGCATGTATTGTTTCTTGTGACGATCAAGCACTTGGTCAGGGAGCATGTATTGTTTCTGCTGACAATCAAGCACTTGGACAGGAAGTATGTATTGTTCCTGCTGACAATCAAGCACTTGGTAAGGGAGCATGTATTGTTTCTTCTGACGATCAAGCACTTGGACAGGAAGCATGTATTGTTCCTGCTGACAATCAAGCACTTGGTCAGGGAGCATGTATTGTTTCTTCTGACGATCAAGCACTTGGACAGGAAGCATATATTGTTTCTGCGGACAATCAAGCATTTGGTCAGGAAGCATGTATTGTTTCTGCTGACAATCAACCACTTGGTCATGAAGCATGTATTGTTTCTGCTGACAATCAAGCATTTGGTCAGGAAGCATGTATTGTTTCTGCTGACAGTCAAGCACTCGGTCAGGGAGCATGTATTGTTTCTGCTGACAATCAAGCACTTTGTCAGGGAGCATGTATTGTTTCTTCTGACGATCAAGCACTTGGTCAGGAAGCATGTATTGTTTCTGCTGACAATCAAGCACTTGGACAGGAAGCATGTATTGTTCCTGCTGACAATCAAGCACTTGGTCAGGGAGCATGTATTGTTTCTTCTGACGATCAAGCACTTGGTCAGGGAGCATGTATTGTTTCTTCTGACGATCAAGCACTTGGACAGGAAGCATATATTGTTTCTGCTGACAATCAAGCATTTGGTCAGGAAGCATGTATTGTTTCTGCTGACAATCAAGCACTCGGTCAGGGAGCATGTATTATTTCTTCTGTCGAGCATGTATTGTTTCTGCTGACAATCAAGCACTCGGTCAGGGAGCATGTATTGTTTCTACTGATATACTTGTTGGTTTTAGCACTACTGATCAAAGCAGAGCTGATGCCATGGTGTGTTCTGTGGCCAACCATAAACTTTTGTGGCAAATATATCTGGAACTACTTTTTGGATATAATGTTTGTAGTCTACATAAAATTATATTGAAATTTGAAGATAGAAATTTGAAAAGATGTTTCCCTTTGCGAAAAATATATCAATTAGGAAGGTAAGTTGCTTTTACACTGGATGCCTAGAATTTCTTTTGAGGTTTTTAGTAATATGAGGTCTTTGCTACTATTAGGTTTACAGCAATTGTTGAGCAGTTAATAAAGATTCCACTTTATACAGCAATTGTTGAGCTATTAATACAGATTCCATTTTTTTACAGCAATTGTTGAGCAATACAGATTCCATTTTTTTACAGCGATTGTTGAGCAATTAATACAGATTCCACTTTTTACAGCAATTATTGAGCAGTTGATACAGATTCCATTTTTTACAGCAATTGTGAGCAGTTAATACAGGTTCCATTTTTTACAGCAGTTGTTGAGCAGTTAATACAGATTCCATTTTTTTACAGCGATTGTTGAGCAATTAATACAGATTCCACTTTTTACAGCAATTATTGAGCAGTTAATACAGATTCCATTTTTTACAGCAATTGTTGAGCAATTAATACAAATTCCGTTTTTTTACAGCGATTGTTGAGCAATTAATACAGATTCCACTTTATACAGCAATTGTTGAGCAATTAATACAGATTCCATTTTTTTACAGCGATTGTTGAGTTATTAATACAGATTCCACTTTTTACAGCAATTATTGAGCAGTTAATACAGATTCCATTTTTTACAGCAATTTTTGAGCAATTAATACAAATTCCGTTTTTTTACAGCGATTGTTGAACAATTAATACAGATTCCACTTTTTACAGCAATTTTTGAGCAATTAATACAGATTCCACTTTATACAGCAATTGTTTAGCTATTAATACAGATTCCACTTTATACAGCGATTGTTGAGCAATTAATACAGATTCCACTTTTTACAGCAATTTTTGAGCAATTAATACAGATTCCACTTTATACAGCAATTGTTGAGCAATTAATACAGATTCCACTTTATACAGCAATTGTTGAGCAATTAATACAAATTCCATTTTTTAACAGCGATTGTTGAGCAATTAATACAGATTCCACTTTTTACAGCAACTGTTGAGCAATTAATACAGATTCCACTTTTTACAGCAATTGTTGAGCAATTAATACAGATTCCACTTGATACAGCAATTGTTGAGCAATTAATACAGATTCCACTTTATACAGCAATTGTTGAGCAATTATGCAGATTCAACTTTTTACAGCAGTTGTTGAGCTATTAATACAGATTCCACATTTTACAGCAACTGTTGAGCAATTAATACAGATTCCATTTTTTACAGCAATTGTTGAGCAATTAATACAGATTCCATTTTTTTACAGCGATTGTTGAGCAATTAATACAGATTCCACTTTTTACAGCAATTATTGAGCAGTTGATACAGATTCCATTTTTTACAGCAATTGTTGAGCAGTTAATACAGATTCCATTTTTTACAGCAATTTTTGAGCAATTAATACAGATTCCGTTTTTTTACAGCGATTGTTGAGCAATTAATACAGATTCCGCTTTTTACAGCAATTTTTGAGCAATTAATACAGATTCCACTTTATACAGCAATTGTTGAGCAATTAATACAGATTCCATTTTTTTACAGCGATTGTTGAGCAATTAATACAGATTCCACTTTTTACAGCAATTGTTGAGCAATTAATACAGATTCCATTTTTTTTACAGCGATTGTTGAGCAATTAATACAGATTCCACTTTTTACAGCAATTGTTGAGCAATTAATACAGATTCCACTTTATACAGCAATTGTTGAGCAATTAATACAGATTCCACTTTTTACAGCAATTGTTGAGCAATTAATACAGATTCCACTTGATACAGCAATTGTTGAGCAATTAATACAGATTCCACTTTATACAGCAATTGTTGAGCAATTAATACAGATTCCACTTTATACAGCAATTGTTGAGCAATTATACAGATTCAACTTTTTACAGCAGTTGTTTAGCTATTAATACAGATTCCACTTTATACAGCAATTGTTGAGCAAATATACAGATTCCACTTTTTACAGCAGTTGTTGAGCTATTAATACAGATTCCACTTTTTACAGCAACTGTTGAGCAATTAATACAGATTCCACTTTTTACAGCAGTTGTTGAGCAATTAATACAGATTCCACATTTTACAGCAGTTGTTGAGCAATTAATACAGGTTCCACATTTTACAGCAACTGTTGAGCAATTAATACAGATTCAATTTTTTATAGCAACTGTTGAGCAATTAATTTAAGTTTTTCAGTGTGATTAAGATATATGTTTCTTTCAGTGTCCTGTGTGGGGCGGGGACGTGGTGGTATACTTGATCATCTTATGAGGCACGGCGTCAAGACTGGAGTCCCTTGTGGCCGAGGATATGCACCCCCTAACTGGAGTAAGTCATTGTATCAGTGTGCAGAAACTACTAGAGCTGCATGACTAAAGTGGTGTTACGCTACTGTCGGCAATACTTGTTATCCTCTACCTTTTCGACATAATGATGGTCCCCGTATTCAGCATTGATGGGGAGAACCAGTGGGTCTTATGTTGTATAGTGGTCTGAGGAAAAGTCTCAAAATCACTGACCTCTCAAAGCTGAGGTCATGAGTTAAACTCCAGGTAGTTAAAATACTTCATACGAGAAAGTTTGATATGTGGATATAACAAACTCCCAATATAAGGAACAAATTTATATGGTGTTGTAACCAGAGTTTACTGTTAATTGTAGAAATAATACTCAAACTGATATACAATCAAACCTGTGAAGCAGTCACCTCTATTTGGCAGCCATTTGTCTATTACAGCCACTTTTGCCCCTTTACTTGACTGGTTGCTTAAGACAGGTTTGACTGTACAGATTATGTAATGGTGAGTTGGTGGTATGTGGTTTGTTGCCTCTGTCAAATTTCTCGATCTACCTTTAAAAGAAAACTAGAAATTTTGTTAAAATTGTACAGATAATGTAATATTAATAATCATTTACAAATATCTTTTTCTTTATCCATACTTAAAATAAAGAGAAAAACATAAAACGTGTTTATGTATAAATTGATTTTCTATTTCAGTTGATGACGGAAGTATAGGACCTATACGTAAACCATGAGTGATCAGAGAAAACCAGTAAAACAGTATAAAAGATCTCAGTTACTTGTTAACCTAAAAGAACAGATACAAATACTCTCTCCAGACATTGGACTGGTAATGACATGTACATCAGGACAAATACTCACTCCAGACATTGGACTGGTAATGGCATGTACATCAGGACAAATACTCACTCCAGACATTGGACTGGTAATGACATGTATATCAGGACAAATACTCACTCCAGACATTGGACTGGTAATGACATGTACATCAGGACAAATACTCACTCCAGACATTGGACTGGTAATGACATGTACATCAGGACAAACACCTGAGATAAATTGTGGAATTATGTCCAATACATTACAATATTATAATTACAATTTGAAAAACATGTATAGTATTAACACAAGCGTTGTTTAAATGACAATTACAGTCTAACCTGTATTAAGCACACACCCAAGGAAAGTGACAAAACTGGCTGCTTAACACAGGTAACCTTTTAATAGAGGGTCTATATTTTTAATGAGAAAGCTGAAGTCATGATGTTTATTGTGACAGACAAAAAGTGTACATGTACCATGCCTGTTAGTTGTTTGGAATTATGTACTGGTGGTGAATGAGAGAAATCTGGAGGAAGAAAACATTTAAACTGACAGTATTTTATACAGAAGTACATATCAATAAATAATTGTTGTTATTTAATTAAAAAATTGTTATGCTTCAATTTAGCATAAAATAAATCAAGTTTCATATTCTTATGCATTATGATGATTTTTAGCTCTATTGGCCAAAGGCCAGAAGTGCTTATGCGATAGAGGTTGTCTGTCGTCCGTCATCTGTCGTCTGTCGTCTGTTAGCAGCACTTTCTCTGAAACTACTGGGCCAATTAAACTGAAACTTCACATGCATGTTTCTGTTCCATAGGAGACTATACAGAAGATTTACTTTTTCGATCTGAAATTCAAGGTGGCCGCCATTACTAAAAATAGTCCAAAACTTAAAAAATCTTCTTCTCATGAACGGCCCAACAGATTTTCAAAATGTTTATGTAGTAATGATGACCAACTATAGTTTTGTTAGATTTGTTCAAATGGTGTCCCTAGGGTTAAATATGACCCCGCCCCGAGGGTTCAATTAGGGGACACATGTCATTATAATATTTTTTTTTTTTTTTTTTTTTAAATGGAAATGATTTTGCCTATATCTTCACAGAAGCATTGTTTGGTGAAGGAGGTTCAGATTTGTAAAAATGACTCGGTTCCATTGTCTTAAGGGGTCAGGAGGGGCCCCAAAAGGGTAAAAATTGGGAATTACTAAAATCGTTTCCTTAAGAACCGGTATGTTAGATTTGTTCATATTTTGTATAAATTATCCCTATGTGTAGAGGTTTGATTGCAGATAAGAATTAAGGGGCTAAAATTTATAGGGGCCCTGTAAGGGGACTTAGAATTTTACATAGGTATACTATGGGAAAACAGAAAATTCTCTTTTTCTTTCATCTATTCTGAAACCACTAGGCCAATTAAACTGAAACTTCATGTGCATGTTTCTGTTCCATAGGAGACTATACAGAAGATTTTTTTTTTCGATCTGAAATTCAAGATGACCGCCATTACTAAAAATAGTCCAAAACTTAAAAAATCTTCTTCTCATGAACGGCTTAACAGATTTTCAAAATGTTTATGTAGTAATGATGACCAACTATAGTTTTGTTAGATTTGTTCAAATGGTGTCCCTAGGGTAAAATATGACCCTGCCCTGAGGGTTCAATTAGGGGACACATGTCACAATAATATATATATATATTTTTTTTAAATGGAAATGATTTTGCCTATATCTTCACAGAAGCATTGTTTATTGAAGGAGGTTCAGATTTGTAAAAATGACTGGGTTCCACTGTCTTAAGGGGTCAGGAGGGGCCCCAAAAGGGTAAAAATTGGGAATTACTAAAATCGTTTTCTTGAGAACCGGTATGTCAGATTTGTTCATATTTGGCATAAATTATCCCTATGTGTAGCGGTTTGATTGCAGATAAGAATTAAGGGGTTAAAATTTATAGGGGCCCTGTAAGGGGACTTAGAATTTTACAAAGGGATACTATGGGAAAACAGAAAATTTTCTTTTTCTTTCATTTATTCTGAAACCACTAGGCCAATTAAACTGAAACTTCACATGCATGTTTCTGTTGCACAGGAGACAATACAGAAGATTTTTTTTTTCGATCTGAAATTCAAGATGGCCGCAGTTACTAAAAATAGTCCAATACTTAAAAAATCTTCTTCTCATGAACGGCCCAACAGATTTTCAAAATGTTTATGTAGTAATGATGACCAACTATAGTATTGTTAGATTGGTTCAAATGGTGTCCCTAGGGTTAAATATGACCCCGCCCCAAGGGTTCATGAGTCAGTAGAGCGTCCTCAGGCCCTCTTGGGCTTCTTGTTATAACACCTCTTGCAGTATTACAATATCAACTGTTGTTACCAGTAAAACTATGTTTACATAATTTACGGTGCAGGAGTATAATAAACCCACGACAATAAATTCAATAATAAATAAGCACTAGTGTAAGGTCCTCCATGTAAGGAAAACTACAAATAGTAAATTTTTATTTGAACCTTCTGTTAATCTTGAAAATTTGTTGATCTTGATGATTTTTGTTAATGGAATTAACATGATGCTTTTGACTTGAATGATATATAGTAAAAACTTAAAAAGCCTTCTTGTCAATATCAACTGACCTGATTTGGATGTAATTTCATTGACATTTGCCATGGGTAAACGTCTACCAAGTTTGTTCCAGCCATTGCAATTTGTCGAAAAACATAGTCGCCAGGAGGGGAGGATGTTTTTTTTTATATGGATATATAGTGAAAACTTTCTTTCGCTATCTGATAACCAAATATCCGCAAAAGGATACTTTTTTTTATCGCACAACTCTTCTACGCATCTGTTAATCTTCAAAACAAATCAAAATTCTAACTACTTGCTCATTTTGTTTTTCTGGAATTTTAAGTGTACATGTATTATATAATTTACTTCAGTTGGGTGACTCAAGGTCACTCCGGTAAGCGATATAAGGCCATCTTGGCCCTCTTGTTTGCAATAACTTTCGACAGATATAAACTATTGTGATGAAACTCTGCTTTTCTTAATAAAGGTATTTTACACAATCATGTTTTGAACATGAAATTTGACAATAATAATTATGTTTTTGAAATTTCCAAGTCCCAAATTTAGCAATGAAATGCGCCAACCAAAATTTTCTTCTGGTATTTGTGATACTTCAATAAGTATTCAACTAAAATTTGTCAATAAAGTATTTCTATTTACCACTAAAGTGGACTGTTCAACGGATGCATACTTAATGTTTATCCTCCTAAGAAACTTGTGTGGAAACAATATAATGACTGCCAATCTCTGCAGAGGGGTAGGAATGCTCCGAATGGGTGTCATGTTCATTATTGTGGTTGAAATACCAACCCCTGTGTGTCTCCATCATTATCAAATCAGTGTAGAATTGTTCATGTTTGTATGTTTCAAAACTCGTTTAAGGTTGTTTGACATTGTTTTAATTTCTTAATCATGTGATAATGATTTTTGTTAATTAATTTTAGATGTTAAATGTTAGTTATAAATGCCAAGAGTGCTAAAAAATTAAATTTAATTGATAACATTAATTGTTTTTTGTTTTCATCATCCTTATCAACTTGGCACGTTTGGCTCTGATGAAGATTGCAGGGATAAAAGGTAAAAAGGTAGCCTTATTAGTGTTATTCCAGCTAAGAATAGAATCACTGTCGATCTCTGCAGAGGGATAGAAATCCTCTGAATGGGTGTCGTGTGCATAATTGTAGTTAAATTACCGACCCCAGTGTGGTTCCAGGAAGCCATATAAGTGATGGCAAGAATAGGATCAATGTGGCTCATGCATGTTGTAAGAAGCGACAATTTGAGTGATACGATAGAATTTGCTGAAACTCTGCAATTCTGCAGGTATTAAGGTTCTAGGTTCATGCTGCATATTCATTTGTTGATGGTTTTTTTATCAGTATGTTATTTTTTTGTTTATTTACATGTTTCCTGTTGGCGTCAAATAACCTATAATGTGTTGGTACACTGTTAAAACCCATTCATTCGTTTTATTGATTAGGTCAAGGATAAGAAGCACTATTTAGCTACATAAAGCTTGTGATCATGACAATTTATCCCTTTTTACACCAACACCCCACTTTATAGTGGAGTATTGATTATGGCTTAGATTGGGCTGGTTGTATTTATTAATGATCTTTATGTATTTCTGGGTCAGAGGTTACCACAAATTAAATTTATAAAAGCTTGTCGTAGTGATGATTGGTCTTGTTTGCAAAATGACCTCTTCAAAGTGCAAGGTCGAATAAAAACTACGATACAAGCCAGTCATAAATTGGAACTTTAGCCACAGTTTGAAAACTCGAGTCATACTGACCAGATTATGTAACCCAAAGATTTCTATTCAACTATTGGGTCGCATCAAATCAAGTACAAAAAAGGCTTGTTTTGTTGTTCAACACAATTTTGTCTCATTTCACAGTTATATTCATGAAAAAAAATGGCAGCTTTATTTTTTTTTTTTTTTAACTATAGTTTTGATCAGTTATGTAATAAATTGTATTATTAAAAATGTTAAATTAAATTTTTACTTGTTCTTGTGTATTTCCAGTTATTAAAATGAAATCCTCTTGTTGTTTGGGCAAAATTAGAAATATTCATAGCAATAAAGAGGACAAAATTTCCTATGACTAGCTCGACTATTTGGAGAATAGAGCTATTCTACTCACCCAGGCGCGGGTGTCACACCTTGGTTAAATTTTTGCATGCAAGTCCCTATCTCAGTAACCATTGCATGTATTGACTTGAATCTTTACACAAGCCTTCCCAGTCACCAAATATACTACAATAACTAAGTTACATAACTCTTGCCTGAGTATAATGCAAATTATTGCCCTTGTTTGACTTCTAAATGCTGGTTAAAGTTTTGCATGCAAGTACCATCAAGTCCATATCTCACCAACCACTCAATGCATTTGATTGAAACTTAACTCTAGCCTTTTCAGTCATCAACTCTACTACAATAATTAAGTTAGATAACTCTTGCATGAATATAATGCAAATTTTTGCCCTTCTTTGACTTAAATTTTTGGTTAAAAATTTGTGTGCAAGTACCGTCAAGTCAAAACTACACCAACCACTCAATGTATTTGATTGAAACTACCCAAGCCTTACCAGTCATCAACATAGAATTTTGGTTAAAGTTTTGCATACAAGCACTGTCAAGTCCATATTACACCAACTGCTCAATGTATTTGATTGAAACTTTACATATGGCTTTGTAGTCATGAAATCAACTAAATTTATCAAGTCAGATAAATCTTGCCAGAATTTTTTGCAAATTAGGGCCTTTGTTTGAATTAGAAATTTTATAACTCAGCAGTCACTGCATGTATTTGATTGAAATTTCATACAAGATATTGCAGTTACAAGACCTACTCAATTTTGTCAATTTTGTTAGTTCAGTAGATAACTTTTATTTGCTTGGAATTGTCATCAGTTTCAATCAAATTTGTACTTCTGTGACAAATATTTGAAAAGTCAAGCGTGCTGTCCCTCCGACAGCACTTGTTTTGTTTTACACTTGGATCTTCTATGGCTGAGTGGTTCAAGGCACCATCACCTACCTCTTACCACTGAAGTTATGGTTCAGGTCCAGTTTGGTCCAAACACTTCCTGTACCCGGCAAACAAAGTTTGTAAGAGTTGACGGGTCCTCCGTGGCCCAGTGCTTTAAGGTCTCCCTACACAGTTGAATTTTGTTCTTTGCTCTATAGAAAATAAGGTCTAGGATTTCCTCAGTAAAAAAAAAATTAAGTATTTATTTTTCATAATAGGAATGTACACCCATATAAAAATTCACAGAAACTGGTAGGTTGACCAGCTTGTTTTTTTTTAATGCAGTGACACCCTAAGATTTTTTTAAAAAAAGAAGTCCTCAAATGCTCATAAATACATGCACAAAAAATTATGTTGATACTGAGATGTGTTCAATATATTATGAGCACTGTTCGCCTAGATGTGTTCAATATATGATGAGCACTGTTCACCGAGATGTGTTCAATATATGATGAGCACTGTTCACCAATATGTGTTCAATATATGATGAGCACTGTTTACCGAGATGTGTTCAATATATTATGAGCACTGTTCACCGAGATGTGTTCAATATATTATGAGCACTGTTCACCTAGTTGTGTTCAATATAAGATGAGCACTGTTCACCGAGATTTGTTCAATACATTATGAGCAGTGTTCACCGAGATATGTTCAATATATTATGAGCACTGTTCACCTAGATGTGTTCAATATATGATGAGCACTGTTCACCGAGATGTGTTCAATATATGATGAGCACTGTTCACCGAGATGTGTTCAATATATGATGAGCACTGTTTACCGAGATGTGTTCAATATATTATGAGCACTGTTCACTGAGATGTGTTCAATATATGATAAGCACTGTTTACCGAGATGTGTTCAATATATTATGAGCACTGTTCACCGAGATGTGTTCAATATATTATGAGCACTGTTCACCTAGTTGTGTTCAATATATGATGAGCACTGTTTACCGAGATGTGTTCAATATATGATGAGCACTGTTTACCGAGATGTGTTCAATATATGATGAGCACTGTTTACCGAGATGTGTTCAATATATTATGAGCACTGTTCACCAAGATGTGTTCAATATATTATGAGCACTGTTCACCGAGATGTGTTCAATATATGATGAGCACTGTTTACCGAGATGTGTTCGATATATAATGAGCACTGTTCACTGAGATGTGTTCAGTATATGATGAGCACTGTTCAACGAGATGTGTTCAATAGATTATGAGCACTGTTCACCTAGATGTGTTCAATATATGATGAGCACTGTTCACCGAGATTTGTTCAATACATAATGAGCACTGTTCACTGAGATGTGTTCAATATATTATGAGCACTGTTCACCGAGATGTGTTCAATATATTATGAGCACTGTTCACCTAGTTTTGTTCAATATATGATCAGCACTGTTCACTGAGATTTGTTTAATATATTATGAGCACTGTTCATCTAGATGTGTTCAATATATTATGAGCACTGTTCTCCTAGATGTGTTCAATATATTATGAGCACTGTTTGCCTATATGTGTTCAATATGTGATGAGCACTGTTCGCCTAGATGTGTTCAGTATATTATGAGCACTGTTCGCCTAGATGTGTTCAGTATATTATGAGCACTGTTCACCGAGATGTGTTTAATATATTATGAGCACTGTTCACCGAGATGTGTTCAATATATGATGAGCACTGTTCGCCTAGATGTGTTCCGTATATGATGAGCACTGTTCACCGAGATGTGTTTAATATATTATGAGCACTGTTCACCGAGATGTGTTCAATATATGATGAGCACTGTTCACTGAGATGTGTTCAATATATGATGAGCACTGTTTACCTAGATGTGTTCAATACATTATGAGCACTGTTCACTGAGATGTGTTCAATATATGATGAGCACTGTTTACCTAGATATGTTCAAAATATTATGAGCACTGTTCACCGAGATGTGTTCAATATATGATGGGCACTGTTTACCTAGATGTGTTCAATATATTATGAGCACTGTTCACCAAGATGTGTTCAATATATTATGAGCACTGTTCACCCAGATGTGTTCAATATATGATGAGCAATGTTCACCGAGATGTGTTCAATATATCATGAATAATGATCTGAGAGTTGTTCTAATATTTCATGAGAAATGTTTACTGAGATGTGTTTTGTATATCATTAAGTAAAAAATGTTCATTGAGATATGTTCACTATATAACGAATAGTGGTCAGTGAGATGTGTTCACTATATAACGAATACTGGTCAGTGAGATGTGTTCATTATATGAGGAATACTAGTCAGTGAGATGTGTTCACTATATGAGGAATAGTGGATAGTGAGGTGTATTCAATATATGACAAATACTTGTCAGTGAGATGTGTTCACTATATAGCGAATACTGGTCAGTGAGATGTGTTGAAAATATGATGAATACTGGTCATCGAGATGTGTTCAATATATGATGAATACTTGTTATTGATATGTGTTCACTATATAGCGAATAGTGGTCAGTGAGATGTGTTGAATATATGACGAATACTGGTCAGTATGATGTGATCAATATATGGCAAATTCTGGTCAGTAAGATGTGTTCAATATATGGCAAATTCTGGTCAGTAAGATGTGTTCAATATATGGCAAATACTGGTCAGTGAGATGTGTTCATTATATGACGAATACTGGTCAGTGAGATGTGTTCAATATATGGTGAATACTGGTTAGTGAGATGTGTTCAATATATGATGAATACTGGTCAGTGAGATGTGTTCACTATATGGCAAAAACTGGTCAGTGAGATGTGTTCACTATATGACGAATACTTGTCAGTGAGATGTGTTCAATATATGATGAATACCGGTCAGTGAGAAGTGTTCACTATATGATGAATATAGGTCAGTGAGATGTGTTCAATATATGACGAATACTGGTCAGTGAGATGTGTTCACTTTATGACCAATACTGGTCAGTGAGATGTGTTCACTATATGGCAAAAACTGGTCAGTGAGATGTGTTCACTATATGACGAATACTTGTCAGTGAGATGTGTTCAATATATGATGAATACCGGTCAGTGAGAAGTGTTCACTATATGATGAATATAGGTCAGTGAGATGTGTTCAATATATGACGAATACTGGTCAGTGAGATGTGTTCACTTTATGACCAATACTGGTCAGTGAGATGTGTTCAATATATGATGAATACTGCTCAGTGAGATGTGTTCAATATATGAGGAATACTGGTCAGTGAGATGTGTTCACTTTATGATGAATACTTGTCGGTGAGATGTGTTCAATATATGATGAATAGTGGGCAGTGAGGTGTGTTCATTATATGATGAATACTGGTCAGTGAGATGTGTTCATTTTATGAGGAATACTGTTCAGTGAGATGTGTTCAATATATTGCAAATACTGGTCAGTGAGATGTGATCAATATATGAGGACTACTGGTCAGTGAGATGTGTTCAATTTATAAGGAAACTGGTCAATGAGATGTGATCAATATATGAGGAATACTGGTCAGTGAGATGTGTTCAATTTATGAAGAAACTGGTCAGTGAGATGTGTTCAATATATGATGAATACTGGTCAGTCATATGTGTTAAATATATGATGAATACTGGTCAGTAAGATGTGTTCAATATATGACGAATACTGGTCAGTAAGATGTGTTCACTATATAGCCAATACTGGTCAGTGAGATGTGTTCAATATATGAGGAATACTGGTCAGTGAGATGTGTTCAATATATGATGAATACTGGTCAGTGAGATGTGTTCATTATATGATGAATACTGGTCAGTGAGATGTGTTCAATATATGATGAATACTGGGCAGTGAGATGTGTTCATTATATGATGAATACTTGTCAGTAAGATGTGTTCATTATATGAGGAATACTGGTCAGTGAGATGTGTTCAATATATGATGAATACTGGTCAGTTAGATATGTTCAATATAATGCAAATACTAGTCAGTGAAGTGTGTTAAATATATGATGAATACTTGTCAGTGAGATGTGTTCAATATATGATGAATACTGGTCAGTGAGATGTGTTCAATATATGATGAATAGTGGGCAGTGAGATGTGTTCATTATATGATGAATACTTGTCAATAAGATGTGTTCATTATATGAGGGATACTGGTCAGTGAGATGTGTTCAATATATGATGAATACTGTTCAGTGAGATGTGTTCAATATATTGCAAATACTGGTCAATGAGATGTGATCAATAAATGAGGAATACTGGTCAGTGAGAAGTGTTCAATATATGAGGAATACTGGTCAGTGAGATGTGTTCAATATATGAGGAATACTGGTCAGTAAAATATGTTCACTATATGACGAATACTGGTCCGTGAGATGTGTTCAATATATGACGAATACTGGTCAGTGAGATGTGAATAACAAATTAAATAAGTAATATTCATCAATGTGATCAATACATGAGATTTGTTCACTTCGTAGATATGTGAGTATTTTACTTGAACATGAGCAAAACTTGGAAGATACTTCTCATACAGATTTGTAGTACCGGTACATGTAGTATTTCTCAAACAGATTTGTAGTACACGTAGTATTTCTCATACAGATATGTATACACGTAGTATTTCTCATACAGATTTGTAGTACATGAAGTATTTCTCATACAGATTTGTAGTACACGTAGTATTTCTCATACAGATATGTAGTACACATAGAATTTCTCATACAGATATGTAGTACACGTAGTATTTCTCATACAGATTTGTAGTACATGTAGTATTTCTCATACAGATTTGTAGTACACGTAGTATTTCTCATACAGATTTGTAGTACACGTAGTATTTCTCATACTGATATGTAATACACGTAGTATTTCTCATACAGGTTTGTAGTACACGTAGTATTTCTCATACAGGTTTGTAGTACACATAGTATTTCTTATACAGGTTTGTAGTACAAGTAGTATTTCTCATAGAGATTTGTAGTACATGTGGTATTTCCCATACAGATTTGTAGTACACATAGTATTTCCCATACAGATATGTAGTACACGTAGTATTTCTCATACAGATAAATATTACACATAGTATTTCTCATACAGATTTGTAGTACACGTAGGATTTCTCATACAGATTTGTAGTACATGTAGTATTTCTCATACAGATTTGTAGTACACGTAGTATTTCTTATACAGATTTGTAGTACATGGTTATTAAAGGAAGTGTATCAGGATTTTTAAATTTTTCAAAATGATTTATTAACTTTTTCTTCAAATAAATCATGCCCAGGCCTTCTAAAATTGCCGGTTTTTTCGGTTTTTGGACCGATTTCTGAAGTTCAAAACCGGTTTTCGTTTCAAAGTTTAATAAAAAATCAGTCCAAATATTTTCAAAGTTCAATAAAAAAATCGGTCCAGATATTTTCTATCGGTTGTATAAAATCTCATAAATTGCTCTTATCATGCCATACTGACCTGTGAAATACGCCTTGCCGCAATATCATTTGACCCAATAATCTGTTTCTTTTGTCACCTGCTGTGCGAAATGATGTCAATTTCGACCAAACCATTGACGGTATTAGGGGAGTTTATCAGAAGAGTCTATCGCTATGAAGCACACCTCCGATGTGTGATCAGCGACCCATAGCATTCTGTCGGTTCATCAAAAGACTGTGTTTGCGTCCGTAATTTCTTTGATATACCGCTAACCAAAGCTGGGACGGTCGGACCGAATATTGTTTGCGTCATTAAAATATTTGATAAAACGTGCAGCGTTACTTGTTTGTTTCATTTTTTTTAAAAAAATAATTTAATTATAAAATTGATGACATTAAATAATGAAAGTGAACCCGGACCAATTTTGTTTTGATTTGGGACAGGTTCGGAATGATTTATTTTGGTGGTTGAACCGTTACATTGGTTTCCACGGTGATTATTTCACGCAGCTTCCGGAACTTGCATCACTTCCGGTTCGATCGATCATTTTTAATATAATGAAAATTATTCAGTAACGCGGAAACATAATGTCAGTCATTAAAATGTACGCATTGTGGTAAAGTATGTTATAAATAATACACAAATAAACTTGAAATCGTTCCTTATTAATAAATAAACGCAGAAAATACATGATGCTGCTGACATGGTGGGTGGGGTATGCATTCATGTAAAGGCATAATGTAAGGCAATTTAAGTGATTTTTTTTAAATAAGTGCGATTCTTACGGTAGTAAAAAACCTGGACCGATTTGCATTTTGGAATTTTAGAAGGCCTGATCATGCCTATATATGCTCACTGACCCCATTTTGCTGAAAGGCTATAAATTTAAATATGCTAAAATAATATATTGAAAAGGGATGTCCAAACTTAAGCTACGTGCCTAGGTTAGACTAAAATAACAACATATTTTGTTACATATTGAACAAGTCGCGTGATTTCATCATGATTTCAATTAGATTTCATTATACTGGTTCACATGTAGTAAAAATTGTTTCATATTGGAAAAAGAGTCAGAATGACGACAATGTGAAGGTCATCAAGCAGTATATGAGAGCTGTCTATTGTTTTAAGAATGTGGATTTTGTTTCAAGTTTACCACTCCAATTTAAATATTGATTTGGCCACACATTTTAATAGATTTGACATACCAAACTATGCAGATTTTATTTGTTAATGATAATCAGTGATGATAATCAGATGTTTTTTATCCATATTAAAAATAATTATAGACATTTATAGCATTTTTCCTGATACACTCCCTTTAAAATGCAATTTGGACTAACACCATTTTCAACACATTACTGGTTAACTAATATGGCAACCAGTTTTATTGGTGGAGGACCTGAGACTTGTGAACACAAATCTGAGTATAACAAACACCCTTTCGCAAGAAACTGGGACTTTTTCTCACACAAACATTTTCAACCAACCCATGACCTCAGTGTTGAAGTAAGTGAACTTGAGGCATCATGTCCACTCTTACTTCAAACTTATTTATTTTACTTCTAATGTGAATCAAATTATTACACAAATCAGACTCGAAGTCTTTTTGGGGTAGAACCTTTACTAAGCATATGCGGCATCTTGCCATGGGGAGAGATTAAACCACTGACCCTCAGATCCTGGGTCAGATGCTCTACCACTTGACCATGCGCTCCATATATATTCACTCTTCCAACTTGGCTATAAGAAAACAAAACTCACCATAAAAAGCATATATTTTATTAAAATTCTCACTAGCACCGTAATATTCTAACATTAACATGATCTTAAAATCAACATCAGAATATTCTATAAAATATAATTGTATTGAAAAAAAATTACAGCAAAAAACTGACAGTTTCATTGAATCTGTATTTATACTCTGTTGTTTCCAAATATTTCTTCTTTTCAAACAAGACAAAATCATTTGACCACAGTTTATGGTAAAGTTCAATATATTGCTTTCATAAAAAAAAGAGACCCAAGAGGGCCTGAATCGCTCTACTGGCAACAAATGGACAGATGACTCTGAAATGTTTTTTGTAAGTTTCTCTACAACCATTCATTGCTACAAGTAAATTATCTAAGGTCCAGGCCCTGAACTTTCAGTGAAATGTTTATTAAAGTTTCGCTTAAACTGTGCTTATAAGACCTGTGGCAGGGACATTTGTTGTCAAATAATGCTGGCTCAAGAACTCATATGAGATCTTGTGGTTATATAACTGCTGTGGAAGTTTGGTTAAGATTCAATGAAAAATGAAGGTGCAATCGCTTCTACAAGAAATGGGTTAACAGACAGACGGACGACAGACAATTTACTATAACATAACATATAACACTTAGCTGTCAAACTGATTTAAAGAAATCTGAAAGAAACAGGATGCTATAGTTCTTGAGCGGCAATGGCAGCATCAGCTATAATAAATTCGGTGGCTGTTAAAGTAATGCTGATTTAACCAGACCAGAATCAACAAACTTATGTTAATTAAAGTTTACAATATAAAACTCCAACTCAAGATTGAAAATCACTGAAGAATCTGTAAACGCTGTTTTTAATAGATGTTTTGTATAGTATGTATCTAATGGCAGTAATAGCACCTAATTATCCTTCCTGGGGTAGCTAGACAGTTAGCCAGTACCAAACACACATTATCTCTGAATGTAACCCACTAATTCCACATATTGAGGTGGGAAACTTTGGGGCCGTAGAACAAAGATCATGACAAAGCATCACGGAGACTGGCTTGGATTCAAACTCATGACCCCTGTCTTGAGTTAAACACATTAATGACTGAGCTTATTGGTCCTGGCATTTTTTACATGTAGTAGAAAATAACTTGTTATTAACTCGTTAAAGTGTCATTAAAAATCTTTGTTTTGACAAGATAATGTGGTAATTTTCAAGTAAAACTGTTTTCAATGCAAATCCTGAATGAAAGTTTGACTCCAAACCTTTGCTGGAAATCAGGCACTCATCAAACACACATAATCTCAAATACAAGGTCAAAACAGAGATTCAAACTTGGGACTGCATAGTCCCAACACTCGAAGTGTGTTACAAACTTGCATTTAACTTACACATTTTAATATGATCATTTAAGTAACGTTAAAGCGAAAGTTCCCGTGAAACACAAACTTAGTTTTCAGGGTGTTGGATTCAATTGGAACTTATAATTATTTTAAGTACAAGAGATACAAGTAATTAAACATTTTAAATAAAAAGTCACTTTTAGTCTGAATTTGTTATTGCATAAACCTCTTATATTTCAGGGAATAAATTGTTTGCAATAAAAATAAAGATACTTATTGATGCTTAAAACTTTTACAGATTTTTTTGAAAATACAACAAAAAATAAAAAATTAATTTACATATTGTTTAGACAATATAATTCACGCACTTCATGTAACTTATATTTTGATAAAGATGTACAGTCAAACCTGTCTTAAGCAGCCACTCAAGGGAAAGAGTCAAAATGACCACTTAAGGCAGGTCATTGCTTAATACAGGTTGATTAAAACTAAAGTTGTAAAAATGAAAAATAGAAAGTGCAGCTGTTTAAGACAAAAGGTTGTTTAATAAAGGTGACCACTAACACAGGTTTGACCGTACTATGCAAAATACATTACAAAATATACAAAAATGTTGGTTAAGCATATGCCTTTACCAGTAAATTCTTTACCCATGCTACATTGAACAACAAGTGCAGAATGTCAAACTTAACGCTGGATTAACTTTATGTATATATTATAACAAAAAAATTATTTACATCTTCCGTATACATCTAACAATATATATTGCAATACAAGTTATTAAATTTTCATATACATAATACAAAACAAAAGAAACTCAACATCTCTCACATACACAGAAATAAAAATATTTCCAGGGTTTAGACAATGAATAAACGAATTTTGGTTTCACTGCGTACCAATACATTATAGGTTATATGGAGTCAACAGGAATGAAGAATTCAGATTCATTCGCCTTGTACAAAAAAAAAAAAATTAACATGCAGATTGAAAAATAACAATACACTGGCGTATCAAAAGCAATCACAATTTTTGTGACTGAAATTATATATTGACCTGCATTATCTCCTTATTGCCCTGCATTATCTCCTTATTGCCCTCTATCCACATGCTCAGTTGCACAAATGTAGCTTTGAGACTTTCTGTGTTACTACAGGATCTATGTTGCATCTGTAATTTTTACTATCCACCTCAAATCTGCATTTATACTTTAAAATTCGTGTTTGAGTCAAGTGTTTACATTAATTTGCGTTTCATATAAATCCTGGAAATTGTGTTTGAGTATGAATTTTGACTTGAGCGTGAAAATTTAGTTTCATAACCTCTGGGCCAGAATGACCAATTTCCATAGATCAATTTATGACTTTTTATACAATAATTGACTAAATATTTGCAAAAGAGGACATCAAAGGAAATTATATTTTGAGAAAAAAAAAACAACTTTTGTTTGTTACTATTAAAAATCGTTTTATAGAATAAATGTCTTTTTATATTAAATTACATAAACTAGAATACTTAAAAATCAACATTATTAATTATTATAATAACAATAAAACATATCACAATAATACGACAATTATACGTGAAATGATTCAAAATATACAAAAAGAAGACTGTGGGAAAATTTATATATTATAACATATGGCTATATACTATTAAAGATATAATTATAATGTCATTGAAATATCATTACATCATTATAAATATCTAGTTGAATATAAATTATATTTCATAACATGTACCTATACTTCATTAAAAGAATGTTAAATATCATATCTGAATATAATGTATACTTCAGATGAATTGTCCTATTTTGGTAAAAAAAATTCATAAAAAATAACTATTACCGTATACCATGGTAAAAACTAGTGTTGGCTCTATTAATTGACTAATGACCTAATTGCTACTAAAAGCCACTGGCACGATCATTGATGATGGCTTTTGTTCATCAATCACTTATACTAATTATCTTGTAAGAGTTGTCTTTCTTCCTTATAATCAAAAAAAAAAATGCTGATTGAATGAAAACTAAGTCTGGCAAACTCTCCCTGGCCGACTTACCAACATGACTGAAAAGGACAAAGATGATTACTCCATCCCTTTCCATAGAAAATAAACAGATCAGACTTGAGACCATTTCAGGTTATTATTATATAAATCAGGATTTTAAATGTTAATCGATCATCTGAAATGCCCGATTGATCAATTAAAAATATCAGCTCCAGATTCTTACACTAGTAAATACCAAAGCTTTCAACCACATATATAAATCTTAATTACAATCGTGTTCTTATATTTCGGTAACATTCAAATAAAATTAAATAACTTTTTCTGAATATGATCTGTGAAAATTTCATAACAGAACTCTCGTTACCACGGTAACAACCGAAACTTTGAACCACAACCTTGACATCATAAAAGACAAAACGATGGATCTTTTGAAAGTTTTGAATACATGAGTGTACTAAATTGAATTGTAAAAAATTATTTACAGCACAACTTGTATTCATATTTGTCGATTTTTTCAATGGGTTTTACACCATCTTCAACACTAATAACCTGATATGAGATTCAGTTTTATTGGTTTAGGAAGATATCATTGAATCAGAGCAAAACCACAGTTCTTCTGCAAGTAACTAGCAAACTCTCACAGTTTTTGGACCAAACTGGTCTCGTACCCGGGGCCATGACCTCAGCATTAAGGGCAAGTGATCTCCAGACAATACCTCAGACAATTTGGCAAGTAGGACCCCTGTCTCAACTGTTTTGTTTCAGTTTCCATTTAAAATAATAAATAAAGAACTTCTTTGTGAAAAAGAACTTTATACTGATAGTTGCCTCTGTAAAAGGAGTAAGTATGATCTACTGCCATGCAGACATAAATGTTTTATATAAGGCAACATATTATATAAGCATTATTATAGATTGCATAGTATGAAAAAAAAAACACATTGTATTTCATGCTATCATGGTGTCAATTGTGAAGGTTTTTAGAAATAAAAGTTATTTGATTAGCATATTCAAGCTTTTACTATTATTAATTTATCATTGTGCCAGAAAAATAATTCAAGGAAATCTTATCATTTTGTGTGTTTTTATCTAATTCTTTCAAAACTACCATGGCATCACAAATTTTAAGAAACTTTTGTTTTTATGTTTTTTTAAACTTATTTATATTACCAAGATTGTGAAATTGTGAAACAAATAGTCTTGGGTAAAACCAGTACTAAGCATATGTGGATGAAGTGTCTTGCTCAAGGAAACCACACTTAGCCTTGGAGGATCGAATCCACGACCCCAGATCTTGGATCAAATACTCAATCACTGCCTAATGATGGGTGTTACATCTGGCAATTAATCCACCAGTGGAAACTTATTCCATAAATATGCTATCATATTATAGCTCAATACATGATTTGTGTACAGATTGTGAGAAGGGGGCAGGGAGGCAAATATTATAAATTTTAGAAAATATCCTCAAATTCCAGGGACAAGAGAAGGGGGTGGGGCATTAATTGATTAAGTATATGTTTTCACCATTTTCTCTGAAATATGTATATTATTCTTTTTGTAGCACATATATTTAGGAAAGTTAGTGGGCACCCAAACCCTTTATATAACCAGTTATATGGTAAATGTATCAAACCAGTCAAATTACTACGTTTAGGTGGTAATAGATTCTGGCTGGCATTGTTACTAATATAGACATTTGGCACATCATAAAAACAATGCTGCTATATACGCATCCCTGTAGATCTGTGGAAATGTATTCACAAATATATAATAGGCCTTACTTAGTTTAAGTTCAAACTTATTTTTACATTGATTGTGATACAAGTTCTTACAATTAAGACAAATAAGATGGAAATTGAACCCCTTACACACCCTAGTATGGGATTGAACCTCTAACCCACCCTGGTAGAGGATTGAACTCATGTCCACCCTGGTAGAGGATTGAAACCCCTGCCCACACTGGATGGAAATTGAACCCCTTACACACCCTAGTAGGGGATTGAACCTCTAACCCACCCTGGCAGAAGATTGAACTCATGCCCACCCTGGTAGGGGATTGACCTCCTTACTCTACAATCAAAAGTCTGAAGCTGTACTACTAGATTATACATTTGGTACATCATGTAAGCTGTTTTTTAATTCATATATAAGGTATCAAGTCATTAAAACATTCTACACACAGAATATATTTGTCTGTACCTTGCACTTTTCACATTACAAACTACATGCATTATAAATTTGTTTCAGGTATTTTCTGAACTCTAAATACCATACTGTGAGATATTCAATACCAAACAATAATTCAATTTTCTAAATACTGTCAGTGTTTCTATTATTTTCTAAATGACATATTTCATGTCTGTTTCTAAAGTCTAGCACATAAAGCAAAACCATTTGTTTCTTGTCTTTTAGACATTATAAACAATACAAGTAGAGTCTGTATCTAGATTCTGCACATTTTCTACTACAATAATATTTTTTCCTCAAAATATTGTACACGTACACATTGAGCACCGTGGTTCTGGTAATTCTAACATCTATACCTATTTTGTTATCTCAATTCTGAAACTATGATTATAAGCAAACATTTTGTTAATGGTAGTTTCTGCATAATGGCTTGAAAAAAGTTCTTCTTGTCAAATTTCAAGTATCATACCTTTTGTTGTTTTTTGTTGTATGGTTTTAATGTACTGCACAGTAGTTTATAGATTTTACATTTATATCTTTTCTCCACAATTTGTTCATGGCAATTTCTACTCATTATTTTCATTTCTGTTGATTTAGTAACATGCTTCTTTATTGCACATCCAATATTTTTTCTCCTAATCATTTTTGTACATTACACTTACAATAACGATTGCATTTTAAGTTCACTTCTGATCTTTTTTACGCAGTATTAAAGCCAGTTGAGTTTAATATAATTTGTATAAATCAAATAAGTTTCTGGACATTGTTGCACATTATGATCAAATTCTGATCATTGTTGCACATTAAGCTTGTTTCTTATCATTTTTGCACATTATTTTTGTTTTTAGTCTTTGTTGCACATTATGTTCAAATTCTGATCATTGTTGCGCATTAAGTTTGTTTCTGATCATTGTTGCACATTAAGTTTGTTTCTGATCATTTTTGCACTTCTTGCATCATCAACATTGAGAAGCATCATGCTGGTTCCAGACTGTTTGTTACATATTTGGTACCATGTTAGGTGGCATGGTGGCCGAGTGCAGGAACCCCTTCCTCTGTTTCTGTTTCCTCTGCTCTGTCATCTGTTCTTTGAGATCATAAAGTTGCTGTGAGAGAAGTTGTACAAGTTCATTCGTATTATACAGCTGCGACTGAAGGGTTCTCATTTCATTTTGCTCCCCGTCATTCTCCTCTGCTGCCAGAGACATTGTCCGCATACGAGGGAACCAATCTAAATTCTTTTCCTGAAGTAAATATCATAATTGGTGTTATTCCATAATCACAATTAAACATGATGATAGTGTATTGACCTTTATCACTTTAAGGGATTCTCAACTGAAAACCATTGCACAAAATATCTCACTTCTTCCCAATATTTCATGTCACCTTTTTTAAATGTATTTTTCCTCAATGTTTATATCTCAATAGAGAAGAGAGACACATGTCTTATTCATCTGATCATGGATGTTGCTGTTACAGACAGCAAAAAGACAATGAAAATTGTATAATGTATAATCAGTCCTCTCCCATACATTGGTCATTTGCTCATCGCATTCATTTAAATTAGTACATGGAGAACATATACAAGAAGATGGAACTATAAAACAGTTTGTACTTAATAATAAATAACAATGGTCTGGCTGTTATAACAGACAATTACTGATAACAGACTTACAAGGAAAGCTTTATAGCAAAACAGGGCAGATACATATAATGTAGAGGGTAGATTGTTGGCTGCTAATGCATGAGGTTGTTGGTTCAATCCCCAGCTCATCCCGATACCTTTCAAAAAACAAAGCTCATTACTGGTTCTACCCAGGAAGTTGGCCCTAGAGAGGTTCAAAATTATATGCTCTGAGCTTTCTTTGCAATCAGGCTAAAAAAATAGTATCAACTTAGCGCTTAGCTGAACTACAAACAATTCAACTAAATCAGGTCTTGAGAAAAAACAACGTTAGCTACCTTAACCATCTCAGACACAAAGCTCTCTGGTCCGGTAAACTCGGTAGATTTCTTCACTTTCACAAGAACTATAAAGTTTAGATAGTGCCACATGTTGTGTTCGTATTTAGAATGCTCCTCGAATGACACAGACTTGTTGTCGAAGGCACTTCTTGGGAGACCTGTCGGGGGTAAAATACATCAAAATATAATAAGAGCATCATGGAAGATTAGAGGAAATGTTAGTTGAAAGCAATTTTAGAATGTTCTCAATACTACAAAACATGAAAGTAAAAATTAGTGTAAAGTATAATATTGAGGTAAATAATAAATTAAACTTTTTAATACCATTCTCTCAACTGTATCAATTCATTAACTACATGTATTTTAATTATGAAACCAATTCTTCAACCAAGCATATTAAGAAATTTATATAAACAGCAGTAGATTTATCAGGTTTGGTTAAATCACCCAACTTGTTAGCAAAAATCTTTAATGACTAGAAATCTGTCTCTTGACACGAATGCCCCTGTTTCTCATCAGAAACCAATTTTTCTACCAAAAATTAAATAAAAAAGGGGCAATAATTACTGTCAAATTTTACCAATGTTGACAATTCCTTCAGAAGTTATTAATCGGAAATCAATTTTCTAGATGGACAAACTGATGAAAAAATGAGCAGACATTGACGACACTTAAAGAGAATGCCTTTATATACTCACTAACTAAAAGGATATCTATTTAAACATACCAAAATCAGATATTGAAAAAAGGATTTCCTAACTTGGGCTATGCACCAAGTTTACCACTGAGGGTCCTTCGTGGCCAAGCCGTTTAAGGTATCATCCTAAGATCACATACCTCTCACCATTAAGGTCTTACGTTCAAGACGCACCTGCTCCAAAAACTTTATGTGAGAGAGTTTTTCAGTTACTTATGGAAGGACGGTGGTTTTACTTAGATTCATTCTTAGGGTTTCCTCCACCAATAAAACTGGATAAATACCATATATAAACAAGAGGCCCAAGAGGGCCTAAGGATGCTCTACTGACTCATATTGGCCATAGCACTTTTTGAAATTCTACTATGCAATAGAAATATGGGCTATCTTGAATTTTAGATAGAAAAAAAAACTTCTGCATAGTGTCCTATTCAATAGAAACATCCATGTGAAGTTCCAATTTAATTGGCCTAGTAGTTTCAGAATAAATGAAAAAAAAAACAGAACTTTCTGTTTTCCCATCATATCCCTATGTAGAATTCTAAGTCCCCTTACAGGGCCCCTATATATTTTAGCCCCTAAATTCTTATCTGCAATCAAACCCCTACACTTAGGGATAATTTATATCAAATATGTACAAATCTGACATACCGATTCTTAAGAAAACAATTTGACTAATTCCCAATTTGTACCCTTTTGGGGCCCCTCCTGACCCCTTAAGACAGTGGAACCCAGTCGTTTTTACAAATCTGAACCTCCTTCACTAAACAATGCCTCTGTGAAGATATAGGCAAAATCATTTCCAATTTAAAAAAAGTCATTTTTACAAATCTTAACCTCCTTCACCTAACAATGCTTTAGTAAAAATATAAGCAAAATCATTTCCATTTAAAAAAAATAAATAAAAATATTATATTGACAAGTGTCCCCTAATTGAACTCTCGGGGCAGGGTCATTTTTAACCCTAGGGACACCATTTGAAAAAACCTTACAAAACTATAGTTGGTCATCATTACTACATAAACATTTTGAAAATCTGTTGGGTTGTTCATGAGAAGAAGATTTTTTAAGTTTTGAACTATTTTTAGTAACGGCAGTAATCTTGAATTTCAGATCAGAAAAAATTTTTTCGGTATAGTCTCCTATGCAATAGAAACACCCATGTGAAGTTTCAGTTTAACTGGCCTAGTGGTTTCAGAACAGATGAAAGAAAAAGATAATTTTCTGTTTTCCCACAGTATCCCTATGTAAAATTCTAAGTCCCCCTACAGGGGCCCTATAAAATTTAGCCCCTAAAGTAATTTATGCAAAATATGAACAAATCTGACATACCGGTTCTTAAGAAAACGAATTTAGTAATTCCCAATTTGTACCCTTTTGGGGCCCCTCCTGACCCCTTAAGACAGTGGAACCCAGTCATTTTTACAAATCTGAACCTCCTTCACCAAACAATGCTTCTGTGAAGATATAGGCAAAATCATTTCCATTTTAAAAAAAAAAAAAAATTATGACATGTGTCCCCTAATTGAACCCTCTGGCGGGGTCATATTTAATCCTAGGGACACCATTTGAATAAATGTAACAAAACTATAGTTGGTCATCATTACTAAATAAACATTTTGAAAATCTGTTGGGCCGTTCATGAGAAGAAGATTTTTTAAGTTTTGGACTATTTTTAGTAATGGCGGCCATCCTTAATTTCAGATCGAAAAAAAAAAATCTTCACTATAGTCTCCTATGCAACAGAAACACCCATGTGAAGTTTCAGTTTAACTGGCCTAGTGGTTTCGGAACAGATTAAAGAAAAAGAGAGTTTTCTGTTTTCCCATAGTATCCCTATGTAAAATTCTAAGTCCCCTTACAGGGCCCCTATAAAATTTAGCCCCTAAATTTTTATCTGCAATCAAACCCCTACACATAGGGATAATTTATGCAAAATATGAACAAATCTGACATACCGGTTGTTAAGAAAACAAATTTAGTAATTCCCAATTTGTAACCTTTTGGGGCCCCTCCTGACCCCTTAAGAAAGTGGAACCCAGTCATTTTTACAAATCTGAACCTCCTTCACTAAACAATGCTTCTGTGAAGATATAGGCAAAATCATTTCCATTTTAAAAAAAAAAATAAAAAAAATATTATAATGACAATTGTGTCCCCTAATTGAACCCTCCGGGCGGGGTCATATTTAAACCTAGGGACACCAGTTGAACAAATCTAACAAAACTATAGTTGGTCATCATTACTACATAAACATTTTGAAAATCTGTTGGGCCGTTCATGAGAAGAAGATTTTTTAAGTTTTGAACTATTTTTAGTTACGGCGGCTATCTTGAATTTCAGATCGAAAAAAAAAATCTTCTGTATAGTCTCCTATGCAATAGAAACACCCATGTGAAGTTTCAGTTTAATTGGCCTAGTGGTTTCAGAGAAAGTGCTGCTAACAGACGACAAACGTCAGACGACAGACGACGGACAACAGACAACGCGCCATTGTATAAGCACTTCTGGCCTTTGGCTAGTAGAGCTAAAAACTGAAATGTTTTGAAAATAATGTTGTAAATAAAAAAATACCACTGAATTAATGGTATGTTATTTTGAATAGTGAGTTTACCACAAATAAAGCATGTGTTCCTGAGTATTTCATCTTTCTGTTGTTTTTCTGATCTCAGATCTGCGAAAGTATCGATGATGACACCAAAAATAAGGTTCAAAATGATAATGATGACCATGAAGAAGAACAGTAAATCATACACAACTCTGGGAAAAAACAGCGGTTCCTGAAATATAAGTGTGGTGATATTGTAGAGTAAATCATACACAACTCTGGGAAAAAAACAACGGCTCCTGAAATATAAGTGTGGGGATATTGTACAGTAAATCATACACAACTCTGTGAAAAAAACAACGGCTCCTGAAATATAAGTGTGTGGATATTGTAGAGTAAATCATACACAACTCTGGGAAAAAACAGCAGCTCCTGAAATATAAGTGTGAGGATATTGTAGAGTAAATCATACACAACTCTGGGAAAAAAACAACAGCTCCTGAAATATAAGTGTAGAGATATTGTAGAGTAAATCATACACAACTCTGGGAAAAAACAACGGTTCCTGAAATATAAGTGTAGACATATTGTACAGTTAATCATACACAACTCTGGGAAAAAAACAGCGGCTCCTGAAATATAAGAGTAGAGATATTGTACAGTTAATCATACACAACTCTGGGAAAAAAACAACGGCTCCTGAAATATAAGTGTGGGGATATTGTACAGTAAATCATACACATCTCTGGGAAAAAAACAACTGCTCCTGAAATATAAGTGTAGAGATATTGTACAGTAAATCATACACAACTCTGGGAAAAAACAACGGCTCCTGAAATATAAGTGTAGAGATATTGTACAGTAAATCATACACAACTCTGGGAAAAAACAACGGCTCCTGAAATATAAGTGTAGAGATATTGTACAGTAAATCATACACAACTCTGGGAAAAAAACAACGGCTCCTGAAATATAAGTGTAGAGATATTGTACAGTAAATCATACACAACTCTGGGAAAAAACAACGGCTCCTGAAATATAAGTGTAGAGATATTGTACAGTAAATCATACACAACTCTGGGAAAAAACAACGGCTCCTGAAATATAAGTGTGGGGATATTGTACAGTAAATCATACACAACTCTGTGAAAAACACGATGGCTCCTGAAATATAAGTGTGGGGATATTGTACAGTAAATCATACACAACTCTGGGAAAAAAACAACTGCTCCTGAAATATAAATGTGGAGATATTGTACAGTTAATCATACACAACTCTGGGAAAAAACAACGGCTCCTGAAATATAAGTGTAGAGATATTGTAGAGTAAATCATACACAACTCTGGGAAAAAACAGCAGCTCCTGAAATATAAGTGTGAGGATATTGTAGAGTAAATCATACACAACTCTGGGAAAAAACAACGGCTCCTGAAATATAAGTGTGGGGATATTGTAGAGTAAATCATACCCAACTCTTGGAAAAAACAACGGCTCCTGAAATATAAATGTGGTGATATTGTAGAGTAAATCATACACAACTCTGGGAAAAAAACAACAGCTCCTGAAATATAAGTGTGGGGATATTGTAGAGTAAATCATACACAACTCTGGGAAAAAAACAACTGCTCCTGAAATATAAGTGTAGAGATATTGTAGAGTAAATCATACACAACTCTGGGAAAAAAACAACAGCTCCTGAAATATAAGTGTAGAGATATTGTAGAGTAAATCATACACAACTCTGGGAAAAAAACAACAGCTCCTGAAATATAAGTGTAGAGATATTGTAGAGTAAATCATACACATCTCTGGGAAAAAAACAACAGCTCCTGAAATATAAGTGTAGAGATATTGTAGAGTAAATCATACACAACTCTGGGAAAAAACAACGGCTCCTGAAATATAAGTGTGGGGATATTGTAGAGTAAATCATACACAACTCTGGGAAAAAAACAACTGCTCCTGAAATATAAGTGTAGAGATATTGTAGAGTAAATCATACACAACTCTGGGAAAAAACAACGGCTCCTGAAATATAAGTGTGGGGATATTGTAGAGTAAATCATACACAACTCTGTGAAAAAACAACGGTTCCTGAAATATAAGTGTAGAGATATTGTAGAGTAAATCATACCCAACTCTTGGAAAAAACAACGGCTCCTGAAATATAAATGTGGTGATATTGTAGAGTAAATCATACCCAACTCTGTGAAAAAAACAACGGCTCCTGAAATATAAGTGTTGTGATATTGTACAGTAAATCATACCCAACTCTTGGAAAAAACAGCAGCTCCTGAAATATAAGTGTGAGGATATTTTAGAGTAAATCATACCCAACTCTTGGAAAAAACAGCGGCTCCTGAAATATAAGTGTGGGGATATTGTAGAGTAAATCATACACAACTCTCTGAAACAAGAGGGCTAATATGGCCCTTAATAGCTCACCTGTTGCAGAGGAGACAATGCCTAAGAAAGCAATTTTTGCAGGTGCTAGAGTGTACATAAATTCATATTATGCAATTTTTGTCGATTCAAGAACCACAACACCTGATATCAATTATCCAATTTGGCCAGTTCAAGAATTTATCCAATATAGTATGGTCACATAATTTTGTAAGTTTAATGAAGATCAAATATAAACTGTGGGTTCTAGAGTGCACACAATATCAAATACACACAATTTTTGACAATTCAAGGGACATAACTCTGACAATATTTATTCGTTTGTCCTGTTCAAGAACTCGTTCAATATATTATGGTTGCATAATAACTGTTTAAGTCTGTTGAAGATTAAATGAAAATTGCAAGTGCTAGATACACACAAGGTCAAATTACACATTTTTTGACAATTCAAGAGTTGAATTCCAACACTAATATCCAATTTGGCCAGTTCAAAAACTTGTCCTAAATATCAAAGTTATATAAATATTGCGTTAATGAGAATAAAATAAAAACTGTAAGAGCTTGTGTATACACAACACAAAATAATGCATTTCTAATGATTCAAAGGCCATAACTGTGACAATAATTATCCAACTTGACCAGTCCAAGATATTATGGTTATATAACTACTATATAAATTTTGTTGACATCAAGTGAAAGCTTCGAGTACAAGAATGCACTAAAGATCAAATAATGCAATTTTTAATGAGTCAAGAGCCATAACTCAAATATTAATTACCTGATATTGCCAGTTCAAGAACATGTATAAGATATTACTGGTATATAACAACTGTGTAAGTTTGGTGAGAATCAAATGAAAACAGCTGGTGCTTGAGTGCAAACAAAGTTGAATAGTGCATTTTTGAATGTTTTAAGGGCTATAACTGACATAAATACTCTGACTTGCCCAGTTAAAGAACTTGTCTGAGATATTATGGTTAAAGAACTACTATATAAGTTTAGGGAAGATCCTATGAAAAATGCAGGTGCTAAAGTGCACACAAAAAAAAGTTCATGGACGGATGATGGACAACAGGCAATCAGAATATCTCACTTTGAATTTTGCTAAAAACAGTGGCTCCCGAAACCCTTGTTGTCTTAAAATGGTGTTGGGATCATTACATAATAATAGCAACTTTATTTTTAAATTTTCAAAATATAAATATCTACAATTTATTGAACTTTTAGTTCATTTCTTAATATCAAATATATGACTGGAACTGAAGAAATATCCGTTTTTTTAAAGATATTTTATAAAATACTAATATATTGTTCAATAATCAACATCTGCCTCCAAAATACCAACACAATTTCTTTGTACGCCCTTGATAGTGGTATCTCCATACATATTCTCAAACTGTTAATATCGCTCACAATAGTTTGATACAATGTAATGTGGCTTTGAAATTCACCCCACATTTCTTTCAGTTCATAAAACTATAAACATTGGTGGCGACACAGACTATTCATATTACAAACTGCTGTAAGCTACACAAGGAGCACTAACAGCATTGTTGTAGTTCTATCCATCAGTCTTGTCATAAAGAACAGTTCAAGAAACAAATTACCTCCCTTGTATCAATATACTTACAATTGGAATGATTGATTGATTGATTGAATATTTATGCCATTGAAGGCTAACAGACGATCAGTTAACCATACCACTGTTTCCTGGGATCCTGAAAGGTTAACCAGTACTTGAGCACACCTATCTCTACAAGTAATTAATAGCATTCCCACTTGAATCAGCAGTGAGAGACGAATTATAATGATAGGCAATGTCGTATATCAATCATCGTGGAGACTGTTTCCGAGCGGGGATTCAAGCTCATGACCCCTGGATTGATAGTCAGACACGTTAGAAGACTGAGCTAATCGGGCCCAGCTCCAATTGGAATGAATGAATGGAGGTTTATGGCACGTTGAAACATAAATAGGTTGTTATTTTGGCGCGCAAACTTACAATTGGCATGGTTGTGTAGTGTGTTGGCTGCTCAGCTGAGAGGTTGTATGTTTGATCCCACCTCCAACTGATGCATCTAAAAAACAACACTCAGTACTGGTTCTACCCAGGAAGTGGACAACACTCAGTATTGGTTCTACCCAAGAAACAACACTCAGTATTCGTTCTACCCATGAAGATGACAACACTCAGTACTGGTTCTACCCAGGAAGCGGACTCAAGAGCAGTTCATATTAGCATTGAGCTTTCTTCGCAATCAAGCTAAAATAAATTACTATAATCTATATATACTTACGGTAGAACTGGGCTTGCGCAAAACATCTCCTATTCCTCCGCCATTACGCAATCCCTGATTTAATGTGGTCAGAATACACATTATGAGAGAATCACAGACACGCTGTCGTTCTTCTTCCGCGTCATCTATAGAATATATATAAACATACACATGTATATATTATATATATATATATAACATTACATATATGGTAGTTGTTGTTGGTTGTTATGGTAATAATAATGACAATGGGGATGATTTAACTTAAACGTATCCTATTGATTTACGGATTTGGTTTTATAATATAAAGTTTATCAATATTAAAAGGATCGGAACAAAAGTTCCTGTCCCAGGACAGGTGGTGATGATGATGATGATTATGATGATGGTGGTGCTGGCTGTAATGATGATAAGGTGATGTTGATGACTAGGTTGATAATGACAGAGTGGTGGTTGTGTAGATGAAGTGGTGACATTGATGATGATGATGATGATAATCCGGTGGTTGTGATAATGATTTTAAAAATGTTAGAAACTATGACAACATATTTCTACAGTAAAATATAAAATAACAGTGGCACGTACCATCCCCCTGGTTGACAAGTGACCCTTCAGGTTCTGTGCAGTTTTTGTCTGCTGAACAAGATCCAGCTATTTCTAAAATACAACAAATTATTTGTTAAACAAATTGAGAAATTACTCAAATAGACATCTAGATTGGAAACCAGAAAATCATATACAGTGATGCATGCTCCTGAATTTTTTTTAATAGCAGGAGTGAAAAAAGATGTAGGAAGCAACATTGTAAAGAATATTTTATGAAAAAGCCAAACTTATATGCAGGGTGGTCTACATGTTCAAAGCATTATTAGCTGAATGCTATGTTGATTTTTTAAATCATGATATTTTGGAGATTAATAGAATTAAAGAAACTATTTTTAAGCCATTTGCAAAAAAATGTCATTCCATTTTTACTAAAATTAACTTAAAACTTAATTAAAATATATTGAACAGACAAAATTTAACCTCATGGAATATTAAAGGCACTATGTGAGGAAAAATCGATTTAAATGTCTAAAAAGAAAAAACATTTTACAATGGACACAAGGTCTTTAATTATCATATATATATATATATAAAATAGGAATGATTTTGTATTTCAAATCCCTCAAAATACGACAAAAAATGATAATTTATCTAAGTAGTGAAATTAAAAACGAAATCCCCATTATAAAGAATATAGCAGGATAATACTGCTTGATGGCCTTCACTTGGCCATTCCGGCTATTTCTGATATGAAAAAAAAATCTACAATATGTAACTAAATCGGCGGATCAAAGTCAAAACATAAAGAAACTAAACATAAGGAACTAAAATCCTTACACAAGTTCAATTTAATTCACTCAATATTAAAATCCTTAGACAAAAACATGCAATTGTAAACTTACGTTTCTGTCTTGGTATGTGCTCCACCTCCATGAGGAAGTCATCCTGGAAGAATATGTATCCAACAATGGAGAACAGGTAGATGAGGATCACAGCCAGAAGCGCAGTCAGGATGATGGAGCGGAAGTTCTTGGTGAAGGACTTGATCACGTTTACCAGGGTCTCCTCTCTATATATCACATCCAGAAGCTGCGTGAGAATAATCATATGTATAATAGTCCTGCTCTGATGACTGATTATTATCAAAAGTAGTTTAGTTTAAACTTGAAATCTGTGTAACTTTTTAAATAAAACGTCATGCACAACTATGCATTAAGATACACAAAGTTTCATTTAAATTCCAACAAAAACTGTAGACGTAATTTGCACTCCAAGTTTCCATATAACAATCAATAGAAAAATATAAAAGTCCATAGGCAATATCTCTGCATGGTGAGGCTAAAGGTAAGGAAAAATGCCATGTACAAGTACACATCACGAGATATACACAAAGTTTCATTGATAGTCAACAAAAAACTGTGGGCATAGTTTAGGCTCAACAGAAAAATATGTGTCCAGAGCAATAACACGGCATCATTAGAGTCAAGGATGCAAAAATTTTATATGTCATGCACAAATACACACCATGATGTAAATGAAGTTTCATTGAAAGCCAACAAAAACTGTGGAAGTAGTTTGCACCACAAGTTCCAGTATAAAATCATCAGAAAAACATGTGTCCAAGGGCAATAACTCTGCATGGCTGACAACTGCCACAAGTTTGAATGTGCAAAACTAAACATCTGCAGAACATTGCACATAAAAGTTCACTTACCAATAAACTATAAAAGAATTCATGAACACACAGCCCCAATATACAGAGTATGAGATGAATGGTATGGTAGACAAACTCGAAGTCTGTGATGATGAGTCTCCACGGCTTGTTGAATGTCCCTCTATTTCCCATCATACTGATCAGGTATATGCCTTTATTTATCACCTGTTTGTGTAGGGAAAAAAAGACAAGTTATAGATATAGTTAAAGAGACACTCTCCATCAATACCTGAACTTCGAGTAAGCAACTGAACAATTGCAAAGCTACTCTATTATACTTCTCATATTGTTTTCATTGCCACTTAATACTTGGGCAACCAAAATGTATTGTTTGTTTCGGTGACAAAATATTCACATTAAGCAATCTCAACAACCACAGACTTGGTTCATCACCCCCAACAACTAGAGTTGGTCCACCACCTACAACAACCACAGAGTTGGTTCACCACCCCCCAAAACCACAGAGTTGGTTCACCACTCCCAACAACAGAGTTGGTTAACCACCTACACCAACAACCACAGAGCTGGTTCACCACCCACACCAATAACAGAGCTGGTTCACCACCCACAACAACCACAGAGCTGGTTCACCACCACACCAACCACAGAGTTGGTTCACCAACATCAACAGAGCTGGTTTACCACCTTCACCAACAACAGAGCTGGTTCACCACCACACCAACCACAGAGCTGGTTCACCACCCACAACATCAACAGAGCTGGTTCACCACCCTCACCAACAACAGAGCTGGTTCACCACCCACACCAATCACAGAGCTGGTTCACCACCACACCAACCACAGAGTTGGTTCACCAACATCAACAGAGCTGGTTTACCACCCTCACCAACAACAGAGCTGGTTCACCACCCACAACAACCACAGAGCTGGTTCACCAACACACCAACCACAGAGTTGGTTCACCAACATCAACAGAGCTGGTTCACCACCCACACCAACAACAGAGCTGGTTCACCACCCACAACAACCACAGAGCTGGTTCACCACCACACCAACCACAGAGTTGGTTCACCAACATCAACAGAGCTGGTTCACCACCCACACCAACAACAGAGCTGGTTCACCACCCACAACAACCACAGAGCTGGTTCACCACCACACCAACCACAGAGTTGGTTCACCAACATCAACAGAGCTGGTTTACCACCCTCACCAACAACAGAGCTGGTTCACCACCCACAACAACCACAGAGCTGGTTCACCAACACACCAACCACAGAGTTGGTTCACCAACATCAACAGAGCTGGTTTACCACCCTCACCAACAACAGAGCTGGTTCACCACCCACAACAACCACAGAGCTGGTTCACCACCACACCAACCACAGAGTTGGTTCACCAACATCAACAGAGCTGGTTTACCACCCTCACCAACAACAGAGCTGGTAACCACCCACAACAACCACAGAGCTGGTTCACCACCACACCAACCACAGAGTTGGTTCACCAACATCAACAGAGCTGGTTTACCACCCTCACCAACAACAGAGCTGGTTCACCACCCACAACAACCACAGAGCTGGTTCACCACCACACCAACCACAGAGTTGGTTCACCAACATCAACAGAGCTGGTTTACCACCCTCACCAACAACAGAGCTGGTTCACCACCACACCAACAACAGAGCTTGTTCACCACCACGGCAACCACAGGGTTGGTTCACCAACATCAACAGAGCTGGTTTACCACCCTCACCAACAACAGAGCTGGTTCACCACCCACAACAACCACATAGTTGCTTCACCACCCACAACAAAGTTGATTCACCATCCATACCAACAACAACATAGTTGATTCACCACCTACACCAAAAACAGAAGAGTTGATTCACCACCTACACCAACAACAACAGAGCTGGTTCAACACCTACACCAACCGCAGAGTTGATTCACCACCTACACCAACAACAATAAAGCTGGTTCAACACCTACACCAACCGCAGAGTTGGTTCACCATCTACACCAACCACAGAGTTTGTTCACCACCTACATCAACAAAAACAGAGCTGGTTCACCACCCACACCAACCACAGAGTTGGTGCAGCATCTACAATGGAATTGGTCCTCACTATCAAAATAATTGGTTCACCACTCCCAACAACAACAGAGTTAGTTCACCACCTAGATCCACAACAAGAGAGTTGATTCACCACCTACACCAACAACAATAAAGCTGGTTCAACACCTACACCAACCGCAGAGTTGGTTCACCATCTACACCAACCACAGAGTTGGTTCACCACCTACATCAACAAAAACAGAGCTGGTTCACTACCCACACCAACCACAGAGTTGGTGCAGCATCAACAATGGAATTGGTCCTCACTATCAAAATAATTGGTTCACCACTCCCAACAACAACAGAGTTAGTTCACCACCTAGATCCACAACAAGAGAGTTGATTCACCACCTACACCAACAACAATAAAGCTGGTTCACTACCCACACCAACCACAGAGTTGGTGCAGCATCAACAATGGAATTGGTCCTCACTATCAAAATAATTGGTTCACCACTCCCAACAACAACAGAGTTAGTTCACCACCTAGATCCACAACAAGAGAGTTGATTCACCACCTGCACCAACAACAAGAGAGTTGATTCACCACCTACACCAACAACAACAGAGCTGGTTCAACACCTACAGAAACCCCAGAGTTGGTTCACCACCCACACCAACCACAGAGAAGGTTCACCAATCCCAACAACCACAGAGTTTTTCACAATCAACAATGGAATTGGTTCACCACTCTCAACAGAGCTGGTTCACCCCACCCCCACCCCCAGCCAACAACAACAGAGTTAGTTCACCACCTAGACCAACAACAACAGAACCGGTTCACCACCCTTAACAACCACAGAGTTGGTTCACCACCCCCAACAACAACAGAGATGGTTCACAACCCACACCAACTACAGAGTTGGTTCACCACCTACACCAACCACAGAGTTGGTTCACCACCAACACCATCCACAGATACAGTTCACCACCCCAAACAACCACAGAATTGGTTCACATCCTACACCAACCACAGAGTTGGTTCACCACCAACACCATCCACAGATACAGTTCACCACCCCAAACAACCACAGAATTGGTTCACCACCTACACCAACCACAGAGTTGGTTCACCACCAACACCATCCACAGATACAGTTCACCACCCCAAACAACCACAGAATTGGTTCACCACCTACACCAACAACTACAGAGTTGGTTCAACACCAACACCATCCACAGATACAGTTCACCACCCCGAACAACCACAGAATTGGTTCACCACCTACACCAACAACTACAGAGTTGGTTCAACACTCCCAACAACAAAAAAGTTTGTTTTTACCACCTACACCGACAACAACAGTGCTGGTTCACCACCAACACCAACCACAGACTTAGTTCACCACCCACACCAACCACAAAGCTGGTTTACCACCCCCAACAACCACAAAGTTTATTCACCACCCACACCAACCACAGAGTCGGTTCACCACCTACACCAACAACTACAGAGCTGATTCACCACCCACACCAACCACAGAGTTGATTGACCACCCCCAACAACCACAGAGTTGGTTCACCACCCCCAACAACCACAGAGTCTGTTCACTGCCTATACCAACAACTACAGAGTTGATTCACCACCCACACCAACCACAGAGTTGGTTCACCACCCCCAACAACCACAGAGTTGGTTCACCACCCCCAACAACCACAGAGTCAATTCACCACCTACACCAACAACTACAGAATTGATTCACCACCCAAACCAACCACAGAGTTGATTCACCACCCAAAACAACCACAGAGTTGATTCACCACCCACACCAACCAAAGAGTTGATTCACCATTCACAACAACCAAAGAGTTGGTTCACCAGCACCAACAACCACAGAGTCGGTTCACCACTCCCACCAACCACAGAATTGGTTCGCCACCCCTAACAAACACAGAGTCAGTTCACCACTCCCAACAACCACAGAATTAGTTCACCACCCCCAACAATTACAGTTGGGTTGCAACCAAACATTTGCACAATCACATATTTGTACTCCGCGTTACATTGTATAGTGGAGTACCTTTGTCCTGGCGTTACTGTTATACAAAACCTGTTTTGAACGCTGAGTGATTCGAGATTACATATAGATATAGATTTTTGGCAGTAAGAAATCAGTTCTAGCGATTCACTCTGAGCGACGACATCAGGAAAAAATTAAATTTAAATTCAATGCTCGAAATTACAGAGAAATATAATTGTTAAATGTATTTCATTTACATAAAAATATGAAACAGCAAATGAGATAAATGTCATTTATCAAGTTATTCAAGTTATTATGCAGGCATATTGTTCATAAAAGATTTTCAAGAATGAAGCTCGACATTCAGTGGTAAAAGACATTTGATAAACGGGCACAGGTTTCCAGAGTTTACCGTATTTGGTTTTTCCTGGGCGAGTCGACCACGTTTTGAAAATCTTTTATGACTGTCATTTAAAAATGTGCAATGTATTTCAAAGATTGTTCTTTAACATATGTGTATTATGTTTTATACACCTGATTGTATATATGTATATATGGCTTGTCTAGTTAAATGTATGTTGTCACTCTATATAAATGCGTCTCGCAAATCGCAAAAACAGTTTATTGGATTGTTTGTATGGTAAATAGATAGGACATTCTTTGTTACTTGGGTGGAGACAATATTTACATTACACATCTCAGTAGCCAGATTACACTCCATGGTCCCTCCATGGCAGAGTGGTCTCAAAATTATTTATGTGAGGAGATTTGCGAGTAATTGGTCATTTGCACAATCTATAGTTTATGCTTGAACAGTATTTTTATTTAGTTTATACTAATTTATTTAAACACAACTGCAAAGTTTACACAGAGCTGTTGTGAACTGCTCTCAAGTCTGTTTCCTTAGTGAAATTTTTGAGACAACATCTGGATGATCATCAAATTCTGGTATAAGTGACCTACACCCTATCCACCCCACACCCTATCCACCCCCCATCCCCAATCCACCCCCACCCTCACCCCTTTACATTTGGAGGGGAGGACTGTGGAGGTCAAGACTATGGTACTAACATTGAACATTCCTAATAACCAGACAGCCGGTTCTACAACCCCAGGACGGTGGAGGTCAAGACAATGTACTTACATTGAACACTCCTAATAACCAGAGAGTCGGTTCTACACCCCCAGGACGTTGGAGGTCAAGACAATGGTACTTACACTAAACACTCCTAATAAGCAGAGAGTTGGTTCTACACCCCCAGGATGGTGGAGGTCAAGACAATGGAACTTACATTGAACACTCCTAATAACCAGAGAGTCAGTTCTGCACCCCCAGGACAGTGGGGGTCAAGACAATGGTACTTACATTGAACACTCCTAATAACCAAAGAGTCGGTTCTACACCCCCAGGACGGTGGAGGTCAAGACAATGGTACTTACATTGAACACTCCTAATAACCAGAGAATCGGTTCTACACCCCCAGGACAGTGGGGGTCAAGACAATGTGCTTACATTAAACACTCCTAATAACCAGAGAGTCGGTTCTACACCCCCAGGACGGTGGGGGTCAAGACAATGTACTTACATTGAACACTCCTAATAACCAGAGAGTCGGTTCTACACCCCCAGGACAGTGGGGGTCAAGACAATGTACTTACATTGAACACTCCTAAAAACCAGAGAGTCGGTTCGACACCCCCAGGACAGTGGGGGTCAAGACAATGTATTACATTGAACACTTCTTATAACCAGAGAGTCGGTTCTACACCCCCAGGACGGTGGGGGTCAAGACAATGTACTTACATTGAACACTCCTAATAACCAGAGAGTTGGTTCTACACCCCCAGGACAGTGGGGGTCAAGACAATGTACTTACATTGAACACTCCTAATAACCAGAGAGTCGGTTCTACACCCCCAGGACAGTGGGGGTGAAGACAATGTATTACATTAAACACTCCTAATAACCAGAGAGTCGGTTCTACACCCCCAGGATGGTGGAGGTCAAGACAATGGAACTTACATTGAACACTCCTAATAACCAGAGAGTCAGTTCTTCACCCCCAGGACAGTTGGGGTCAAGACAATGAACTTACATTGAACACGCCTAATAACCAGAGAGTCGGTTCTACACCTATGGAGAAGATAAATCTCAGTATGACAGATGCAATGAAGGTGATGATACTTGAAGGTGTTGCTATGGTGATGACCAAGGCAAAAGATGCCAACATTGCAGTCCAAACAAGGCCAGACAACCGAGGGTCAAGTTCTGGAAAGGAAAAATTATAAAATTTAGCTGTCTACTTGTTTTGGTTTAAACATATTGAAAAGATATTTTAAACAAGTTCAGTACTGTATAAATAAAATAAAATTGCAGTAAATAGTGAACAACACAGTAAATATTGAACAGTGAAAATTACAGTGAAATACTGAACATTGCAAAAACTATTGATTATTAAATTAGGCAAAAAAAAATAAATTGCTAGATTATCATCCCACCTCCTTAATTTTCATGCTGCCCCGAACCTTTTTATTTTATTTTCATAAAAAAAAAAAAAGAATTAAAAAATAAAATCCTCCCACCCTCCTCATTTTTAAGAAAAATTTGGATTATAATTTAGCAAATAATTTATAATGGCCTAGTGCAATAAATATATTTCAGTAAATATTGAACCTTGCAGTAAATACTAAATATTGCAGTAAACACAAACACTGAATATTGCAGTAAATATTGAACATTGCAGTAAATATTGAACACTTAACATTGCAGTAAAGACTGAACACTGAATATTGCAGTAAATATTGAACATTTCAGTAAATACTAAATATTGCAGTAAATATTGAATTATAAATATTGTAGTAAACACTGAATATTGCAGTAAATACTGAACATTGCAGTAAATATTGAACACTGAATATTTCAGTAAATACTGAACATTGCTGTATATATTGAACACTGAATATTGCAGTAAATACTGAACAGTGAATACTGCAGTGAAATACTTAATATTGCTGTAAATATTGAACAATGAATATTGTAGTAAATACTTAATATTGCAGTATTTACTGAACACTGACTAGTACAGTAAATACTGAACATGGCATTAAATATTGAAAATTGTAGTAAAAACCAAATATTGCAGTTAATATTGAACAATGATATTGCAGTGAAAAACTGAGTATTGCAGTAAATACTGAACACTGAATATTGCAGTAAACACTGAATATGGCAGTTAATATTGAATATTGCAGTAAAAACTAAATATTGCATTCAATATTGAACAATGAATGTTGCAGTGAAATACTGAATATTGCAGTAAATATTGAACACTGAATATTGCAGTAAATACTGAATATTGCAGTAAATATTGGACAATAAATATTGCAGTAAATATTGAACACTGAATATTGCAGTTAATATTGGTAAATTATAAATATTGCAGTAAATATATAACACTGAAGATCATAATAAAATACTTAATGTTGCGGTAAATACTGAATATTGCAGTTAATATTAAATATTGTAGTAAAAACTGAATATTTCAATACATTTTGGTCGCAGATTGTAGTAATATTGAACAATGAATATTGCAGTAAATATTAAATATTTCAGTATATACTGAACATTGCAGTGAATATTGCTGTATTTTTTTTTTTATAAATATCTCTTTAATTATCAAAATACTGTACAGTCCGTCATATATGAAGGTCAAGTCAGTTAATGAAACAGTTATCTCTCTTGCACAACTAGTAAGTGTTTGCTTTTACATTCCTGGCATCATACTCAAATTGACCACTTACGATCAAATTAACATCAATATCTCTTAAAGCTTTGAAAAAGCAGATCCATCACAGACATAAATGTAAAACAATTTACAATTTTAATGTTACCTCTTTTGTTGTCCTCAAATGGATAGAAGAATGCCACGAGAAGGTTAATGAGTACAACAAAGTTGAAGGAGATGTTTCCCCAGAAGGACATGTGACTGCTGAACCATGACAGGTAGGGATTGGCTGAAAAATAAAATTACATAACAATGGTCAAAACATGAAAAGGTCTGAAAACCAATATTCAATTTGGAACATCTGTGGTCCTTCAGGGCCAAGTGGTCGAAGACACTATCTCAAAATCAAAGCTTGGTCCTAAAACTTTATGTGAGAACACACTGGGCCACACATTTATTTATATGATAGTGTGTAGATATGCATAAATACTAGTCTCCAAATTCACACACCAGACCATGCATAGTGGTAGATATGCACAAATACTAGTCTCCAAATCCACACACCAGACCATACATAGTGGTAGATATGCACAAATACTAGTCTCCCAATCCACACACCAGATCATACATAGTGGTAGATATGCACAAATACTAGTCTCCCAATCCACACACCAGACCATACATAGTGGTAGATATGCACAAATACTAGTCTCCCAATCCACACACCAGATCATACATAGTGGTAGATATGCACAAATACTAGTCTCCCAATCCACACACCAGATCATACATAGTGGTAGATATGCACAAATACTAGTCTCCCAATCCACACACCAGACCATACATAGTGGTAGATATGCACAAATACTAGTCTCCAAATCCACACACCAGACCATACATAGTGGTAGATATGCACAAATACTAGTCTCCAAATCCACACACCAGACCATACATAGTGGTAGATATGCACAAATACTAGTCTCCCAATCCACACACCAGACCATAAATAGTGGTAGATATTCACAAATACTAGTTTCCAAATCCACACACCAGATCATACATAGTGGTAGATATGCACAAATACTAGTCTCCCAATCCACACACCAGACCATACATAGTGGTAGATATGCACAAATACTAGTTTCCAAATCCACACACCAGACCATACATAGTGGTAGATATGTACAAATACTAGTCTCCCAATCCACACACCAGACCATACATAGTGGTAGATATGCACAAGTACTAGTCTCCAAATCCACACACCAAATCATACATAGTGGTAGATATGCACAAATACTAGTCTCCCAATCCACACACCAGACCATACATAGTGGTAGATATGCACAAATACTAGTCTCCAAATCCACACACCAAATCATACATAGTGGTAGATATGCACAAATACTAGTCTCCAAATCCACACACCAGACCATACAGTGGTAGATATGTACACATACTAGTCTCCAAATCCACACACCAGACCATAAATAGTGGTAGATATGTACAAATACTAGTCTCCCAATCCACACACCAGACCATACAAAGTGGTAGATATGTACACATACTAGTCTCCCAATCCACACACCAGACCATAAATAGTGGTAGATATGTACAAATACTAGTCTCCCAATCCACACACCAGACCATACATAGTGGTAGATATGCACAAATACTAGTCTCCAAATCCACACACCAAATCATACATAGTGGTAGATATGCACAAATACTAGTCTCCAAATCCACACACCAGACCATACAGTGGTAGATATGTACACATACTAGTCTCCAAATCCACACACCAGACCATAAATAGTGGTAGATATGTACAAATACTAGTCTCCCAATCCACACACCAGACCATACATAGTGGTAGATATGTACACATACTAGTCTCCCAATCCACACACCAGACCATAAATAGTGGTAGATATGTACAAATACTAGCCTCCCAATCCACACACCAGACCATACATAGTGGTAGATATGTACAAATACTAGTCTCCCAATCCACACACCAGACCATAAATAGTGGTAGATATGTACAAATACTAGTCTCCCAATCCACACACCAGACCATAAATAGTGGTAGATATGCACAAATACTAGTCTCCCAATCCACACACCAGACCATACATAGTGGTAGATATGCACAAATACTAGTCTCCCAATCCACACACCAGATCATACATAGTGGTAGATATGCACAAATACTAGTCTCCAAATCCACACACCAGACCATACATAGTGGTAGATATGTACAAATACTAGTCTCCCAATCCACACACCAGACCATACATAGTTGTAGATATGTACAAATACTAGTCTCCCAATCCACACACCAGACCATACATAGTGGTAGATATGCACAAATTATTTGTCTCCAAATCCACACATCAGACCATGCATAGCGTGTCGATATGCACAAATACTAGTTTCCGAATCTACACCCCAGACCATACAGTGTGTAGATATGCACAAATACTAGTCTCCCAATCCTCACACCAGATCATACATAGTGTGTAGATATGCACAAATACTAGTCTCCCAATCCACACACCAGATCATACAGTGTGTAGATATGCACAAATACTAGTCTCCCAATCCACACACCAGATCATACATAGTGGTAGATATGCACAAATACTAGTCTCCCAATCCACACACCAGATCATACATAGTGGTAGATATGCACAAATACTAGTCTCCCAATCCACACACCAGACCATACATAGTGGTAGATATGCACAAATACTTGTTTCCAAATAAGACTAAGTTTATAATAATACTAAATTGATGATAAAATTAAGTTTATGTTACATGTAAGACTAAGTAAAATTATAGTTATACTAAGTTTTTGGTATGACTAAGTTTATGATAAGACTTAAGTTTATGTTACATGTACGACTAAGTAAGTTTATAGTAATACTGAGAATGAACATAATATTTCGTTATTTTATAGTCATACTAAACAAATTAACAATAACATTAATGAAGTTTATGGTTAAGCTTAGTTATCTTATAGAACCCCTGCTCCTGGAAACCCTGTATCAGTATTAACACTAACATTTCCTCAGCTACACCAATGTTTCACTTTACCCCCCCCCCCCACAACCTCTCGGAACTACTGGAAACCCTGTATCAGTATTAACACAAACATTTCCTCAGCTACACCACTGTTTCACTTACTCCCCCCCCCCCCCCCTCCCCCACACCCACCCACTCTCCAGACTCCTGGAAACCCTGTATCAGTATTAACACAAACATTTCCTCAGCTACACCACTGTTTCACATACTCCACCCCCCCCCCCCCCCCCCCCACCCCCCCCCCCCCTCTCCAGACTCCTGGAAACCCTGTATCAGTATTAACCCAAACATTTCCTCAGCTACACCACTGTTTCACTTACTCCCCCCACCCCCTCTCCAGACTCCTGGAAACCCTGTATCAGTATTAACACAAACATTTCCGCAGCAACACCAATGTTTCAATTACTCCCCCTCTCCAGACAACTGGAAACCCCGTATCAGTATTAACACAAACATTTCCTCAGCTACACCACTGGTTCACTTACCCCCCCTACCCCCTTTCCAGACTCCTGGAAACCCTGTATCAGTATTAACACAAACATTTCCTCAGCTACACCAATGTTTCATATACTCCCCCCCCCCCCCCCCCCAATTCCTCTCTCTGGACTCCTGGAAACCCTGTATCAGTATTAACACAAACATTTCCTCAGCTACACCACTGTTTCACTTACTCCCCCCCCCACCCACCCCCTCTCCAGACTCCTGGAAACCCTGTATCAGTATTAACACAAACATTTCCTCAGCTACACCAATGTTTCACATACTCAACCCCGCCCCTCCCCCCCACCCCTCTCTCCTGACTCCTGGAAACCCTGTATCAGTATTAACACAAACATTTCCTCAGCTACACCACTGTTTCACTTACTCCCCCCCCCCCCTCCCCCACACCCACCCACTCTCCAGACTCCTGGAAACCCTGTATCAGTATTAACACAAACATTTCCTCAGCTACACCACTGTTTCACATACTCCACCCCCCCCCCCCCCCCCACCCCCACCCCCTCTCCAGACTCCTGGAAACCCTGTATCAGTATTAACCCAAACATTTCCTCAGCTACACCACTGTTTCACTTACTCCCCCCACCCCCTCTCCAGACTCCTGGAAACCCTGTATCAGTATTAACACAAACATTTCCGCAGCAACACCAATGTTTCAATTACTCCCCCTCTCCAGACAACTGGAAACCCCGTATCAGTATTAACACAAACATTTCCTCAGCTACACCACTGGTTCACTTACCCCCCCTACCCCCTTTCCAGACTCCTGGAAACCCTGTATCAGTATTAACACAAACATTTCCTCAGCTACACCAATGTTTCATATACTCCCCCCCCCCCCCCCCCCCCCCCAATTCCTCTCTCTGGACTCCTGGAAACCCTGTATCAGTATTAACACAAACATTTCCTCAGCTACACCACTGTTTCACTTACTCCCCCCCCACCCACCCCCTCTCCAGACTCCTGGAAACCCTGTATCAGTATTAACACAAACATTTCCTCAGCTACACCAATGTTTCACATACTCAACCCCGCCCCTCCCCCCCACCCCTCTCTCCTGACTCCTGGAAACCCTGTATCAGTATTAACACAAACATTTCCTCAGCTACACCACTGTTTCACTTACTCCCCTCCCCCACACCCACTCTCCAGACTCCTGGAAACCCTGTATCAGTATTAACACAAACATTTCCTCAGCTACACCACTGTTTCACTTACTCCCCCCCCCCCCCCCCCCCCCACCCACCCCCTCTCCAGACTCCTGGAAACCCTGTATCAGTATTAACACAAACATTTCCTCAGCTACACCAATGTTTCACATACTCCCCCCCTCCCCCACCTCTCTCTCCGGACTCCTGGAAACCCTGTATCAGTATTAACACAAACATTTCCTCAGCTACACCACTGTTTCACCTACTCCCCCACCCCCCACACCCACTCTCCAGACTCCTGGAAACCCTGTATCAGTATTAACACAAACATTTCCTCAGCTACACCACTGTTTCACCTACTCCCCCACCCCAACCCACTCTCCAGACATTTCCTCAGCTACACCAATGTTACACTCGCCCCCCACAACCCCTCTCAGGACTACTGGAAACTCTGTATCAGTATTAACACAAACAATTCCTCAGCTACACCAATGTTTAAATTACACCCCCCCCCCCTCCCCCCCCAAGACCCCTGGAAACCCTGTATCAGTATAAACACAAACATTTCTTCAGCTACTCCAATGTTTCACTCACTTTTGAGATCTTTCTGCCAAATCATTTCATTATACATGTCCTCGACACGTTCGAAGAAGTCGGCCACCTTACTTCCCTGTTCGTCCCTCTCTGCTGTGTTGAACACATGGTGTTTTGTCTCTTCAGTCAGGAATCCGCAGATCTCCGGAATTGGGAACACAATCTTCTCCATGGTTCTGTCTTGTCTAACAATCTGTAGATAGATAAGACATCACATTTAACATAATTAAAAAAAAACCTCACAGTTGTAGCAAAGAAATCCTTCGTCTTAATCATCTCCATTGTTTAGTCTTGTTTCTAAATGTGCAGTTTTTTTGTCTGAATATTTAGTGTCATTTTAATGCCATCGAAGGCTAACAGATGATCAGTTTACCTAACCACTCTTTCCTGGGATCCTGGAATGTTACCAGTACTCGAGCACACCCATCGCATTAAGTGACTGAAAATAAAATATTTTCCTACTTGAATCAGTCTTGAGTGACAAATGACACGGAGACAAAATGTTGTATGTCACTCATCACAGAGACTGTGGTTTGGCAAGAACTGATATCTAGGTGACCTACCAACTAAGCTTACCAGGCCCAGCTAAATCACTCAACATTTCTCAAAGCATAGTTGATATAAAACTTCTATTTTAGAAATAAAATCTTGTGAAGCTAATTATGTTGCTTTTATCAATTACAAATACTTTTGTGTTTTTGCATTGTTTTGGAGATCTTTCATAAAATATTCTCAACATCATCTACATAAAATACTAACATTTCATTGCTATGATGCAATATCATGTTTTAAAACAGTCACTTAATGTAATATCATGTATCAAACTAAGATGCTACCACTCATGTTTTAAAGACGTTGGTCTGATCAAACTTAAGATAGAACTAACTAGAAATATCAATGAAGGTGATGAATACCCCAAGATGGTACCCTGACACAGTTATTGCACCCTTTTGCTGCCTGCTTTGACACAGTGAACAAATTAGGATAACTAACCACTTTTGTGAAGTTTCATTGAATTCCCATCAAAGGTTGCTGAGAAATAGCGGTCACAAAACGTGTCCACAGATGGACAGATTGACCGACAAACTAACTTCTATATAGCCCCCATATACTTTGTATCTGGGGATATAACAAGACCTTGCATGTCAGATGGATAATCTACCACTAGGCAAATGAAATAATTTGTTTATGATTTATTTTAAATCATTTTATTTATTTAATTATTTATTTTACATCAATTGTGAAAACAAGTTCTTACAATTTAGACAAATCACTCTCAGAATATTTCTGGTTAAAACCAGTATTAAGCATATGCAAATAAAGTGTCTAGCCCAAGAACACTACAAATAGTCAAGTTGGGGGGTTGAACCCACAACCCACCGATCTTAGGTCAAATGCTCTACCACTGTACAACACGCTTCACACAACTGTGATGTTGTAATTGGGTTTAACACAATTGTCCACAAAGTACATGTTAGAAAAGGTCTTCAGTGTTATTGGTAGAATATTTAGCATAATTTTTATATCATTGAGGACTAAAAGCTAACCACTGTTTTCCTGGATCCATGAAAGGTTAACCAGCACTCAAGCACAACCCATTTCGGCAAGTAACTGATAACTTCCCCACTTGAATCAGTGGTGAGAGACAAATTATGAGACACAATGTAATATATTAATCACCACAGAGACTTTGGTCAGGTGGGAATTCAGACTCATGACCCCTGGATTGATAGTCAGACGTGCTACCGACTGTGCTAATCGGGCCCAACATTTTTTTGGTAGAGGAAAACATAAGAATGAACATTTAAGTATACCCATCAGTCTTCCACAAATAACCTGCAAACCGTTTTATATAGATTTGTTGGACAAAGGTAGGCTTAAACTCAATACCTCAGTGGTGAGAGATTAATGACAAAGGTAGGCTTAAACTCAATACCTCAGTGGTGAGAGATTAATGACAAAGGGCTTAAACTCAATACCTCAGTGGTGAGAGATTAATGATGAAGGTAGGCTTAAACTCAATACCTCAGTGGTGAGAGATTAATGTTGAAGGTAGGCTTAAACTCAATACCTCAGTGGTGAGAGATTAATGACAAAGGTAGGCTTAAACTCAATACCTCAGTGGTGAGAGATTAATGACAAAGGGCTTAAACTCAATACCTCAGTGGTGAGGGATTAATGATGAAGGTAGGCTTAAACTCAATACCTCAGTGGTGAGAGATTAATGTTGAAGGTAGGCTTAAACTCAATACCTCAGTGGTGAGAGATTAATGACAAATGTAGGCTTAAACTCAATACCTCATTGGTGAAAGATTAATGACAAAGGTGGTCTTAAACTTAATACCTCAGTGGTGAGAGATTAATGACAGCGCTTTATACAACTTGGTCACCCAGAACCCCTGTGCTGCTTGTTTTTCAGTATATACTATGTTGCTACTTGAATGGAAAGGTATATATTTACTTCTATCTGTGCTGTGTGTTTGGCATAGAACTCTAAAGCCAAGTCATTGTACATGTCTCCACTCGGCTTCAGCAGATTTGACAGGTCCTTGTTGTGTTGAGATAGCTGAAAAATATCATATATATGACATATACTTTTTTATAATGAATATTTATCATTATCACCAAAGTTATTGAAAAAAACGATTTAAACATGTATTTTACATTGATTGTGAAACAAGTGATACAATTTGGACAAATCCCATTTGAAATTTTCCTGTGTGGAATCAGTACTGAGCATATATAGATAAAGTGTCTTGCCCAAGAACACCACACAGAGCTGTGTGTGAGGTTTGAACCTATGACACACCATTCTTGGATCCGATGCTCTACCGCTGGGTCACTTGCTCTAAAATCTGCTATTGGCTAAATGTTGTTTTATACAATCATGTCATAACAAAACCTTATAAACTATGTCCATCATGACCTAGATGTGTTCACCATGACAGAATGTGATGGGTATTTTTTATTGCCAGACAGACACAAGCAAAATAATATTGTTTACTATTTGACAAAAATTATGAATGAACAGATGGATAGACAGGTAAGTGGACAGATGCTAGACAACATTCCAGGATATTATGCTCAGCTCTGCAAAGATTTGACCAGTAGAAGCTGGAAAGTAGTATATGACCATTCTTGAAATTTCTATTGTATTGCAGCCATATAATATTTTCATATGTCCCATATACAATGAGGGCCTAGGTATGCCAGAGATTGCTGATATGGTCCTGACCTTGGAAAACAAATTAAAACTTCCTGATCTTCAAATATACAAATAAACATGATTCACATTTCTTGTTCAAAGATGTTGTGTCCCATTCACTACAAGGTGACAGAGATGTTGTGTCCCATTCACTACAAGGTGACAGAGATGTTGTGATGTTGTGTCCGATTCACTACAAAGTGACAAAGATGTTGTGTCCCATTCACTACAAGGTGACAGAGATATTGTGTCCCTTTCACTACAAGGTGACAAAGATGTTGTGTTCCATTCACTGCAAGGTGACAAAAATATTATGTCCCATTCACTACAAGGTGACAAAGAAATTGTGTCCCATTCACTACAAGGTGTTGTGTCCCATTCACTACAAGGTGACAAAGATATTGTGTCCCATTCACTACAAGGTGACAAAGCCATTTTGTCCAATTCACTACAAGGTGACAAAGATATTGTGTCCCATCCACTACAAGGTGACAAAGATATTGTGTCCCATTCACTACAAGGTGACAAAGATGTTGTGTCCGATTCACTACAAGGTGACAAAGATATTGTGTCCCATTCACTACAAAGTGACAAAGATATTGTGTCCCATTCACTACAAAGTGACAAAGATATTGTGTCCCATTCACTACAAGGTGATTAACCTGTCTTGCCAATATGACGATGTTGTGTCCCATTCACTACAAGGTGACTAACCTGTTTTTCCAATATGACTGTATTGTGTCCCATTCACTACAAAGTGATTAACCTGTTTTGCCAATATGGAGATGATGTGTCCCATTCACTACAGGGTAACAAACCTGTTTTGCCAATATGACAATATTGTGTCCCATTCACTACAAGGTAACTTAGTAATACATATTTTGCCAATATGACAATATTGTGTCCCATTCACTACAAGGTGACTAACCTGTTTTGCTAATATGACAATATTGTGTCCCATTCACTACAAGGTAACTTACATATTTTGCCAATATGACAATATTGTGTCCCATTCACTACAAGGTGAATAACATGTTGTGTCAATTGAGTACAAGGTGATTAGCCTGCCAATATGATGATGTTGTGTCCCATTCACTAAAAGGTGACAATGCCATTGTGTCCCATTCACTGCAAACTGACTAACCTGTTTTGCCAATATGACAATATTGTGTCCCATTCACTACAAGGTGACTAACCTGTTTTGTCAATATTATGATGTGATCTATTCACTACAAGGTGACAAAAATGTTGTGTCCCATTCACTACAAGGTGACAAAGATGTTGTGTCCCATTCACTACAAGGTGATTAACATGTTGTGTCAATTGAGTACAAGGTGATTAGCCTGCCAATATGATGATGTTGTGTCCCATTCACTAAAAGTTGACAATGCCATTGTGTCCCATTCACTGCAAAGTGACTAACCTGTTTTGCCAATATGACAAAATTGTGTCCCATTCACTACAAGGTGACAAAGATATTGTATCCCATTCACTACAATGTGACAAAGATGTTGTGTCCCATTCACTACAAGGTGACTAACCTATTTTGCCAATATGACGATGTTGTGTCCAAATAGCTATAAAATGACTAACAAACCTGTTTTTCCTATATAAAGATCCAAATGGCTACAAGGTGACTATTGTACCTGTTTTGCCAAGATGGAGATGATGTGTCAATAAGAGGTCTTCCATGTTTTACCTATATGAAGAAGTAGTGTCAATAAGAAGTCTTTCATGTTTTACGTATATGAAGATGTTTTGTCCAAGTGACTACAAAATACACTTACCTGTTTTGCTAATATGAAGATGTTTTGTCCGAGTGAGTACAAAATACAGTCACCTGTTTTACCTTTTTGAAGATGTTTTGTCTAAGCTGCTACAACATACACTCACCTGTTTTGCCAATATGAAGGTGTTGTGTCAGAGCGACTACAAAATACACTCACCTGTTTTGCCAATATGAAGATGTTGTGTCCAACAGCCTTTGGGGAAGCTTCCTTTTCTTCATCATCCTCATCAACAGCATCTTCTGACTGGAATGCCTTCTTGCCAACCTCCACCTGTAACAAAGCAGAAAACAGACTTTACAAACAGCCTCATAAATATGGACAAACCTGTATCAGCATTCTTCAGCAGAGTTGGGGGATGGTGGGGAGATTTCAAGTAAGTACGTTAAAATGACCAGACTTAAAATCCGTGACCAGAACCAGTCTACAGTCAAAACTAAATTACAACCATCCGTAAAATTGTACACTAAGTGACTTTAAAAGCGCTAAAGTCAGATTTCGTAAAAATAAACAAGTCTTGTATTTATCAATTTTAATCAAATCTGGCAGCAATAAACATATATATAACCTTAACAAATTGTGTGAATTACATTGGAAAGTATTAACAATTTCCTGAGAATTAACTTTTCAAAAGGTAATACCCTAAATCACCAACTTAAGGGTTGTGTTAGGTTTGACTTCAAGTGATAAATTTAATCAACACATCAAAGCCATTCAAAGCTTTGCAGAAAGAAAACATGGATGAAAAATCAAAAAAATCCGGAATACTTAAATTGTACAAAATGTAAGTTTTATTGACATCGCCTATGAAACTGCTTTGAATGTTTCTATCATACTCATTTTCCCGTTACACAGATTTTGTCGGCCGTAATATGAAAATTATATTCAATTTAGGTCCATTTTTTAAATATTGTATTCAATTTAGGATCATGGTTTGAATTTCAAACTCACTATAATACATTTTCCTTTAGTATTTCAGAATAAAAGCCCATGGTTTGGATATTTGAAACACTTTAGTTCTTCTGTTTGAATATATTATAAAAATTCAAACTTATTATAATAATTTGAAATTTCCATACACCTTAAACTCATGGAGCTGTTGAATTTTTCAGCAAATAAACATGTATATTCATGAATGGTATTTACCCTATACATTAATCTCAAGGTCTGTACATTACATGCAGTTAGGACAAAAATCGAAATATTCCATACCATTTGGACCCATAGTGTGAATATTTCCTACACATCCACAGTGTGAATATATCATACAATTTATATCCTGGGACTGAATATTTCATACATTCCATGCATACTTAGATGAGGTCATATAGGATTATTAGCTTCGAGTGCTGGTAGATATTAAGAGTATTTTCATCTAAGGCCATTATAAATTGATTGCTAGATTATCATCCAAACTAGGAGAGGAGGATTTTATTTTTGATTTTTAAAAAAAAAAAATTTTTTTTTATTTTATTTTTTTTTTTATGAAAATAAAAAGTGTCTGGGTGGCATAAAAATTAGGGGGCAGGTGGGGATGATAAACTAGCAATTAATTTATTATGGCCTAATGGGGGGAACTTCTTATGGAAGGGCACTTTTTAGTTATTTAAGAATATAGATATATCAAATACTACTACAAAGATTACAACAGATTAAATAGTGACTACATCAATGTTTATTTATAAAAGAAGGAACAATTTTAAATGCATCAGTTCTAAAATATCTAATGACCCCTTAAAATGTATTGGTTTATTAATTTAACAAGGTACTACAGTTGTTTTTTTTAATGTTTGTGCTTTTTCTATACTTCTGTGAGATCTGATTTTCATGGAATAGATAATATTTTACATCATGCAAATGCAAAATGATCTCATAATAACATCATTTATAACTTATGTTATGCTATTTAAATAGTGGTGTGAAACCCATCATTCTTTGGAAACAGTTTATACTAAATATACATGCAGAGCAACCTCACAATATTTACCAGTTTTAAGCTATTTCTATAGTGCTGTGAGACCTCCTGTTCTTTGATAACAGTATGAATAGAAAGTGACCTCACATATATGTCATAAATCAAAATACAGTTTTATGCTATTTATATAGTGTTGTGACACCCATTGTTCTTTGATAACAGTTATATGCAGATATGCAGTAACAGCAAATGCAAAATAATCTAAGGCCAACTTCACATGTCTACACTCAGTTTTAAGGTATTTGTATAGTGCTGTGAGACCTACTGTCCTTTGGTAAACAATATAATGCAGTGTGTTCCAACCTTAACATCACAGATCTAAACTCAGCTTTAAGCTATTTGTATAGTGCTGTGAGACCTTCTGTCTTTTGGTAAACAATATAATGCAGTGGGCTCCCACCTTAACATCACAGATCTATACTCAGCTTTAAGCAATTTGTATAGTGCTGTGAGACCTTCTGTCCTTTGGTAAACAATATAATGCAGTGTGCTCCCACCTTAACATCACAGATCTAAACTCAGCTTTAAGCAATTTGTATAGTGCTGTGAGACCTTCTGTCCTTTGGTAAACAATATAATGAAGTGTAATCCCACCTTAACATCATAGATCTATACTCAGTTTTAAGCTATTTGTATAGTGCTGTGAGACCTTCTGTCCTTTTTCTTGCATACAAAACATATTTAATTATTATTTGAACATAATTTTTCATTACATTTTTTACAACAGTCGCTTTTTAGACATTGAATTATATAATTTACGTTATATCTTTTATACGTTACATCATGAATGACTCTAACTTCACAGCATGGAAATTTTACCTCGGCCCTAGGGCGATATAGAAATGTCTAATCCCGGTAAAAATGCAGATATCCTTATCTGGTGTGCAAGAAAATATGATCTCACACCAACATAACAGACATATACTTCGTTTTAAGATAAATTCATACTGTGTTATGAGACCTACTGTTCTTTGGTAACAGTATAATACAATATGATCTCACACCAGCATCACAAATCTATACTTGCATATCTAACATGCACATACAGTTATCTCTGGAGCTTTATATTGGTTCTACTTGGCTAGGGATAGTTGGAAGTTTCCAACCATAACACTGGTAATAATTAAGGATTTTCCTTTCTTTTCACAATATGCTAGAAGTAACCTCCCCTTAATTTTCCCATTTAAACTGTGATTTTCTGAAATGTATATCATTTATTTGATTGGTTTAATCAAGGAATTATACAGAGAAGGAAAGGCAATTGATTGAGATTCTGTGAACATTCGCGTATTCATGCAAAATCTCGCAATATCTCATTTTCTATTATCTTAACCCTTTACTTCATATAGACGCCTTTGGACACCTCTAATATAGACGCCTTTGCCAGGACACTTTTAATATAAAACGCTTTTGAATTATTGGGTGAATTATGTTTATATTAACTGACAGAGTGGAAAACAGTGCAGGAAGTGTTCAGATTGCTCGTTACAGACTCTTCTTGCACCGTTTTCAAAGGCCTTCTGTGATTGGTGCAGGAAAACGCGTATCTATGGAGTAAAGGGTTAACTGCCATTCATCTCAGGAAAACAAATCAAAATTTTACACTGAAGAACGAAATTGTCATCAAAACAATACCATTCCCAGCAATTTGTGTTTAAAATTGTTGAAGTACATGTGATTACAAAATTTGTACACTGCAGCTAAAATAACGTCAAATTACGATAATTTTTCCTTCAATCCTCAATATCTTTCACTCAAGATCACTTTGCGTGATCAAAACATGTTTAAATATCTAAGATTACATACAACTTACAGTTTTTGTACAAGAAATCAGTTGCCTGTGAATTATGAATAATTAATTTGCAAATTATGCATCCTTTGTGTGCTGTTTCATCAACATTTAGTCAGGAGATGCAAGTTTCCTATCTTTCTATACAAGTCCTTGATTTAATGAAACCACAGATTTATGGTTTAAATATAAAAATGTGGGTCTCAATATTTTACATTATAACAGCTTGATTACAGTTAGTATATTGTGTATAACAAAATATGTGCCACATGGACAGACTCTATATCATGTAGCTCAGAGGTACTTCAAAATAAACTCTGAGTCTTGAAACATCATATTTTTTATATACAGTTCCTTGACACTAAAATAATCGCAACTATTATCTCCACAAATTTTACTCATATCTTTGTGTGCTTATTAAAATTAATAAATGAAGAACATCAAATTTCAATTTAACAAATCATTCGTATCATCAAATGCACTGTGAATGTTCAAAATATCTTCTTTTTTACATTTTCTGAACATAATAAGAAACAACCATCATTCTAGAAGAAAACATTCTATTTTTATATCAAGTCCTTTATAACTAACTGTGCTTTCTTTACAAATGTCAGATAAGGAAAAGCCCAAAAGATGACCAATAAAAGAGGATCTAAGGAAACATTTCCAGTTAACATTACAAGGGATGATGCATGTATTTTCCAGCTAGAAAAAAAATTGTTTTGACAAAAAAGAAATCATTCATAAAAGTCGCCGTGTTTTAAAGGACATTTTCACTAACCTTCACAAGTCAAAGAAAGGATGAACAATAAATATGCCTACTCATGTTTCATTTATAGTTCCTTCTAATTTAATATGAATAATATCTGATTATTTTACTAAAGCTCTTAAAATGATTTTAGCAGGATGCTAGATAAATTTCATATCTTATTTTGTATTTTAAAATCTTACACTAAAAAAATTGTAACGTTAGTAAAACAAGACTCACTGGTCATTTAGATAAAAAAGCACAGTTTTTACAGCAGACTTCAGGAGAGACAAACAACATTCACACAAAATTTATGCAACAATGCAACATGGTAACAGTTTAAGACCTGTGCCTGGAATTCGGTGTTCTCATCTGTAGCCACTTCCTGAAATATTTCTTTCATGCTGTCGACCTGAAGGGGGTACCAATTACAAGAATGTGTCATTTTTTATTAATGATAAGAGGCTATCGAAGCCCTATCTCCATTGGTGAATTAAAATATTTCATTTATAATTAATGGTTTACTGGTACCCTGCTTGATCAACAAAATAAATTTAGATGGCACAGACTATAAGCATGTCATATCATAAGATACTGGTACCATGCTTATGCTGGTGAAACAAATAACAGGCTGGAAGTTTAATTGTTTGTTAAAGGTTTCTTATTATGGTACCCTGCTTTATCAACTGAATTAAATCTGGTGATACAACTTTAAGCATGTACCCTTTTTTTTTTAAATTAATTATCAAAGACTATCGGTGCCATGCTTCTGTTGGTGAAATAAATAAAAAGCTGGTCACCGGAACCAGTGACTTAATTCCATGTTTAAATGTCTCTGCTGGTTCCCTTTGCACAAGGCAAGTGTTGATGTTGATGATAAATCCATCAAAATGCAACCTTTTCTTTAAGGTAGGGGTGGTAGTGCAGTGGATAGAGTGTTGGCCTTTATTGGGATTGTGGTTTCAATCCTACTCTCCAGTCCTGGTTAAATGCAGGTAATAGACTTGAGAGTGATTCATAATACTTTACACTCTGTCGAGCTTTCTGCATAATTGAACTAAAATAAATTAGTATAAACTCCAACAAAATCACACAGTGTTTTATTAATTAAACTCAGTAATAAATTATCGAATAGGCTCAAACTGTGAGTACTTCCAGGCAAAAACGTCATCATCTCAACATAAACACACATGTCAATGTAAAACGTGTAAAATACCATGAATGCATGATTAAAATTGGGTTTTGTATTAAACAAATCTTGTTTAATTTAGGAAACTCTTTCTTTTTTAATTGGCATTGAAGACCCTTTAACAAAATGGCGCCTTCACAACTCGGCCAAGGAGGACCCAGAAAAGTGACTTAAACCCTGTAACAACAGCCGTAGGGCACTTTCAGAATAAGAGTTTAACTCCAAGATTTAGACACAAATGAAATTATCACAATGCCTTTAGTTCCGGTTATCGCCAAATTAATTTGTTTTCCCTGGATGGAGAGGTTTTACTGCAAGAGTTTGATATCATGGTAATTGTACACATGAGGTTATCTCTGGAGCAACATAGTGGCATATAATTAAAAAGCAGTTAAAGCCAAAACATGTTATAATGCTACATTCAAATATGCTTATATAGTAAATGAACTGCTATATGCAAAACTGGTAGTCCACATTATAACAGAAATTATGTAATGAAAGATATTTTCACACACTGAAGAAGACGGTGAGACATCAAACTTGGTAGGAGATGAGAAAATAGATAAATACAGTAGATTTAACTACTAAGCTAGAAGAGACACACTACTCTGGTGATACACTCCCGAGTCAGCAGACGATTTCCTAGCTTCATCTACATTAAATCACTTGCTGATTATATCGACACCACTTCACTGGACGATAGCATGTCACATGTACTTATTATTACTAAAATTAGAAACAGAAATGTATAATTACATCATCTTGTTTATAATTGTGACAGGCTCTGATGATCATTTTTCTATAAGTCACATAATGTTTATTCCACCGATAGCAAGATGTGGGGAATGACACTTACCCCCGCCTTATATCTGTAAGTCACAATGTGTTTGATTAACCGGAATCAAGGTGTGAAGAATGACAGACCAGTAATTTGTTATTTTCAACCACAAGTAGAAATAGCACATGTTCATGCTATTTGGGCAGAGGTCATAATATCACACAACTTATGTCCAAAGCATATAGGAGAGCATACTTACCCCTGAAGACCTAGTTAACAAGAGGCAGCACATCTGAACAAACAAAAATGTTTACGACATCACAACAATAGGTGGTTTACCAAACATCACTGCACCAGAAGCCAGTAGGAGTTATGACACACATCTTATCAGAACCAATTGGGAAGTTGACCAACATAACATTGTGAACATCAATAGATAAAAATAGTAGAGAGAACCAAGTAAGCAGGATAAAGACGTGTGTATTTACATACATAAGCAGGGTTAACGAGGATGTCACAATTTGTCAGGATAACTTACCAGTTGCTGGGGGCTCATGCTGACCAGAATCCTCTCTGCATTTTCACTGTCATGTCGCGATTCCATGATGGCCAGCAGTAACTTTGAGGCATTGTTCTGAAATTACAATTCGAAATTTTCGACAATGGCTTCCTTTTCAGGTAAGAAACATATCCAAAAACTTCATCAAAACCGCTTTGTTGTTCAAGCGATATTTAGCAACAGATATACACTAAAAGGAATAAGAGAGTATACATTTTGTTTTTTAAAATTATTTCATTATTGGCTAAGTTTATTCATGTGATGGAAAATGAACTGATTTTTGTTATTGTTTTGCTTTGAAATGAAATAAATATTTGTTTTTTTATTCAACAATATGATGAAATATAAATATACAAAATTTATATGCAATACATTTATTGTTCCTTGACCTGTCAAAGTTTATAGGTATGTATACTTTCTTTTTCCTTTCACTGTATATAAAGTATTAGTTTTCTTCATGTTGCAAGAGTCCTAAATATGCATGTGGAATGGATACTGTTTTTGTTGAAAAGAGACAGCAAGATGGAGTCATCGTTAGAATCACATTGTCATAATAAACACCACCAGTCAGCCCTCTTCAATAACTGGATTTAATCTTTTATACGACAAATCGTATTATTTTTTTTAATTTTAATAACGACAAGCAAGGTATTTCAAAAAATAAATATTTTGGAGCTGTGACTGCAGATGAGTAAAGCAGAAGCTGTGAATCATTTTGAAAAATTACAAACCAAATTACAAACCAAATTACAAACCAAATTACAAACCAAATTACAAAGGACATTTTTGGGCTCATGAATCATGTTACCATGGTAAAACAAAGTGGCACAACTGTGTTACAAGTGAGACATTGATGCTTTATAAATCATGGCCAACAGATAAACACTGGTAGCAAATGAATAAGACTGTGCCCTATATAATGCAAATGTTTACGTTCAACAATGATAAATAATTGTAAACCAGTCCAGAAATCAGGATGATTTTCAGATGTTACTTTTTTACAGACAGCACTGTTTTTATCCTTGCAGAAGACGTTTTAAAAAAAAAACAATGAAAACTGTCAAAATTATCGTGTTTTTCACAAACTTCAACACACAAAAAAATTAGCTACTTGAGACAGTTACCTTAATTTGGTTTTGCAAGGAAAAGGGGACAGGTGAAAATATTATAGTGTGTGGGACACTAACGGTGAGTATGTTTTATTGGTCACTAGTCCTACAGGACAAATAGTCATTCTAAAATGTTTATTGACATTATTCAATTAACATATACAATCAAACCTGTCTAAGCGGTCACCTCTTTTAAGCAGTCACTTGTCTTAAGCAGCCACATTTCCATTCCTATGCTTTCAGAGCAAATTAACCTGTATTAAGCAACAACCTGTCTTAGAAAGTCACTTTTGCTCAATTCCTTGACTGGCTGCTTAAGACAGGTTTGACTATATGCATTACACAGTAAAACAATGTTGGCTTTATAATGAAAGAATCGGGTAAGTTGAAACAGACAGGGACTATAACAATGTCCATCAGCTTTTCTTCAACTACAAATGTGTGCCGACATGATTATCCCTGCTATTGATTGGAAACCAATTTACAAAGAGTTTAGTCAAAAAGGGGCCACAACTCGTGTAATATTTGATTGGGGTTGACAAATATCCAACTTAACCTGTATTTCACAACTATACAGGTACACACAAATTGTTAATTGAAAATATAGACAGACCCCTTTAGAAGTTAAAGATTGTAAACCAATTTTTTACAGGGCAGCGGATGGATTAACGAACAAGCAGAAAGATGAACATGGGAACCACTCAATGTCCCTTCACCATTCTTTGAATGGCAGGGGCATAAAAAGATGGGGGACAATAAAAGATAATCTTGCATAGAGGTTGCATACCTTGAGCTCGAGGACCAGGTCCATACTCATCTCACTGAGGACCAGGGCTATGATGATATCTATACCATTACTTTCATGCATCGCTATGGCATTCTGGGATAAAAACCAACAATATAATATTATCTTAATTCATGTCACGCTGTCTTTAACAACAGATAAGATTTAAAGTCATTAATTATAGAAAATATAAACATCAGCTAAAATCTGTTAACTGACATAATAATTCTACCAAATTTAGAAAGATAAAAATTAAGTTTAAAAGTATGAAAAGTATATTGTGGATCGCGTGTTCTAGTGGCAGAGAATCGAATCAGAGGGTCGTGGATTCAATCCACCCCCAGCGGCTATTTCAGGTGTCCTTGAGCAAGACCCTTTTCCGCATGTGCATTAGTACTGGTTCTCCGACCCAGGAAGACTACGAGCATGATTTTTATAAGTTGTAATACTTTGTTTCACAATTGAAGTAAAATAAACTAAAAGTATGACATTTTTCACATACAGTATGTAAGATTACTATTATGATAGACAACAATATCTGAGGTAAACTTATTGTATGGAGACATATTTACTAAGATGTTTCTAGAACATGAAGTACTTCAATATATAACACAGTCCATTATTGGGTCAGGGGTTCGATCCTCCGCCACTGTTATGTATGATGTCCTTGTGCACTTTTCCGCATATGCTTAGTACTGGTTTTGAACCAGGAAGACTTTGAGCGTAACCTGCCTAAGTTGTAAGAACTTGATTCACAATCGAAGTAAAATAAATAAGTTTACACTATATAACACAGTTCCGTTCCAACCAGGAAGGATTTTAGACCTAGATTCAAATACAATAGTGTTTTTACTTGATTCTCATGACAAGGTCCCTGACAATACTCAGTGAGCGTCGCCAAGGTCTGATTGATGAGCCCAACATTTGACTCGTTAATGTAGAGCCAGAGTAGACCAAGTTTGCCAGTAGTACTCCCGCAGATACAGTCGAGGAACTGCAGGGTCTGCGTCACCAGGTTATATCTTTTCTTGTTGTTCGGTTGCTCTCGTAAATAGTTCTGAAATATAAACAGATTTAATTAAAACTTGTGTTTTCTGGTGCTAGGCACAATGTTGTTATTTGGAGCATCTCCCAGAGACAGATGTACAGTCAAACCTGCATTAAGCATCAAGTTAAGGAAAGGAGCTATAGTGTCCTTTTAATACAAGTTTTTTGCTAAATACAGGTTATTGCTTAATACAGAATAATTTGATCTGAAAAACAGCAAAATTTTTATGTGGCTGCTAAAGACAAGAGGCTGTTCTTACACAGATTCGACTGTACAATTTAAGAAAATGTAAATATAATTATGTTAAATCAAGAACTTTTTATATTTCTTAATTGACATAGAATACAATCCCCTTATCATAGTGGTAAGTTATGTCAAGTATGAACAAATTTGACAACTTAGTTCTTGCCAAATGTGATTTCTTGAAATTCTAAATTTTTACACTCCTGACCCCTTAAGACAGTGACCTGTCATTTTAACAAATCTGAATCTCTATTCTAAAATGAAAATTACCCATTTCTATTACAATATCCTAAATGAACCCTAAAGGTCTTTTTATCCCCTGGGACACCATGTGTACACCATTTGTACAACTATGATATCATTTTTAATTAAATATTTTCAAAAAATGTTTATCAGGTCATGAGAAGTAGACATTTTAAAGTGTTTTTTTAATTATTTCAATAATGGTAGCCATTTTGAATTCTTGATAAAAAAAAAGAACACCTGTGTGTAGTCACACATACATGTTAAGATTTAATATAACTGACCTAGAGATTTCAGAAAAAAATGTTACTAATGACAGACAAGATAATGCACCATCTTCGAAGACCTTCTGACCTTTGGTCAGCAGAGCTACAAAACCAATGCCAACAGTGATGTTAACACCAGAGCGAGTACAATAGTTACCATTTTCTCCAAAAGTCGAGCTTAAAACAGGGCAATAATTCTGAGATTGAAGGAATTCTCTTCCGTAATTTTCAAGTTACAAGCAAAGTTTATAATGCGGACAGAAGAATGAAAGAGCAGACTGAAGGTAAAAGCAACAACTATAATAAGTTCCCCCAAATTTTTTCCAGGAGCACAGAAACACTGTAAGTGGTTTTCCGCACCTCCACATTTCAGAGCCATAATTACCTGCAAATCCCTGTTATGATTCTCACACAGCAGCTGCAGGAAGCGGAGGATTGGTTCCATGATGGAGATCTGGGGAGCCAACTTCTTCTCCTCTTTCTCCCTGTTTGCCTTGTCTGCCAGAACATCCTCCACAGTGTGCGGGGTACCGTCATCATCCTGGCTGTTACGAATCATCATCAGGTGCTCACTCTCATCTGCAGAGTTATAAAATAATGGTTAATGTCACCAAGTTCCATTGGGATATGATAATCATTTTAATGATTTATTTTTACTGTAAAGTTTATTTCATCTTAGAAAGTGTGCCAATGATGAGGTTATGGTTGAAAAGCAATGTGTGTGTTACAGTGCGTGATATATATTTTTACAACTAGAATTCAAACACTTATCTTTCATCATATTTTTAGTTGGATTTGAAATTCCAAAGTGTTTGAATTTTAGTTATATTCATCAAGGACTTTTATAGAAGGAAAGAAAATTTGCATCTCCTGACTAAATGTTGATAAAATAGCACACGAAGGATTAAATATTTGGCATATTTTTGTATATAAAATGTTAGTTGTATGTAATTTTAGATGTTTTAAAATATTTGGATCTTGCAAAATGATCTTGAATTAAAGATATTGAGGTTTGAAGTATAATTTCTGTTAATTTGTTGTTATTTTAGCTGCAGTATACAATTTTTATAATCGAAAGTACTAAAAAAACAGAGATGAATGGCAATTAAAATATATGAAAACGAGATATTGTGAGATTTTGCATGATACTCGAGCGTTCAGTTACCTTTTTCCTCTCTATAAAATCCTTGTATTCATTTTTAAAAGTTCCATTTTTTTAAACATTTACAGTATTTTTTTTTCTGCAACACTGCTTATAAAGTTCAAAGCCCTGGTCATGATTTGACCCAAGATGGTAGAGGACCATGGTCCAAAATGCTACAAAGAAAATATTCAAAAGTCCCATTTGTAAGTTCATAACACATTTATTAAAATAATCCTTTATTACATTGTGTGAAAATTGACAAATTTAACCATGTGCAGTACATACCTTTTGTTCGATTCAATAAAGATTTGTTTGGTTCGTCCACTTTCTTCTCCGTCAGCATCTCGGCGGTGCTCACCATGATGGTGTTCTTGATTTCCTGCTGTGCCTCAAACATGTACTGGTAAAACACACGGAAGAAAACTTCCGAATCTTTGTCAGATTTTAACCGTGAGTAAAGGGATTGCTGCAATAAAATGATAACGTTACAATATATGGATAATTAAACAGTTACAAGAATTCCGCGGAATGATATGTGTCGCTGTGTCCGCTTTGACCGTTAATACACACATGGGAGAGAAAAAAATTAAAATACAATGACAAAAATGGCCGCATGTATCTGTAAAGCACAAAAATTATTGTTTTAATCAAGTGGTAACAGAGAAATGACATAACAACTTCCATAATATATTAAAGAGTGGTTATTTACAATAGTTATTTGATTTGATGAATTTAGTAACAGCCATGATTTGCAAAAATATGACACAAGAATTTGCATTGTATTCATGCAAAAGTTATCTAACTTGGTTAATGTAGTAGGTTTAATGACTAAGAAATATTGTAGGAAGTATTGTGTGAAGTTTCGATCAAATACTTTAAGGATTATTGAGATATGAACTTGATGGTAGTTGCACACAAAACTTTAACCAGTATTTATAAGTAAAACATATTTAAAAAATAAATAAATAAATAAAAAAAATAAAAAATTAAAAAATTAAAAACAGAATAATTTTTTTTTAAATTAATAAAAAAAAAAAAAAGTACTCAGCATCTGCATTATATTATGTTATGCAGGGTGTTAGTTATAACTATGATCCAAGTATGAGTGTCATAGCACTAGTACTTATTGAGAAATAGTGTAAAAATGAAAACTTAACGTTGGAGGGAAATGCAAAATTCAGCATCAAACAATGTCAATGGACCTTGAAATAAAGGTCACACTCAGCATCTGCATTGTATAATGTGATGCAGGGTGTTAGTTGTAACTATGATCCAAGTATGAGTGTCATAGCACTAGTACTTATTGAGAAATAGTGTAAAAATGAAAACTTAACGTTGGAGCTAAATATAAATTCCTTCGTCACGGCGAAACAAAAATACTATAGAGCATACCTAAAAGAAAATGGTGGGTTGGAGGTGTCAATTTAATATGGCCATAGTAAAGTGACCCCCTACCTGCTCCCCTAAACAATCATTCTTTGGTGGGGGGGGTGGGGGGTGTAACACATGTGATTTTTTGTTAATTTGTTAATTAATCATTAAGAGATGCATCCGTAAACAAAACTTGGGTCTTAAGCGGAGATAAAATTAACTTTATTGAAGATAAATCAAAGGGAGGGGACAATTTACTAATGGGTGTGGGGGATGTCATTTTAATATAGTGGTAAAATTACCCTTTAGATATTAGAATTAATATCATTCTCAAATCAGCTTGGCAACATCCATCAATTATTAGCACCTTGGTGCCATTTTGTTTATATTAATTTATTTTAGCTCTGTTGTGAAGAAAACTCAGAGCTTATATGAACCGCTCTCAAGTATGTTTCCTGGGTAGAACCAATACTGAGTATGGCATCTGGTCCAGCCTGGAATCAAACCCAAAACCTCTGGCATGACTGGCCAACACTCTATCCACTACACTACTGCTCTGCTTAGATTCGCTTTAAAAATGTTTATTATTTTCATTTAAAACAAGAATTTATTGAAGGGACACGAATGTTACCTGTATGACAGTGTTGCCACCTTCCAGCAGGGCGATGCCCAGATCGACAGTCTCTCGGAATATTCTGTAGTTGGTATTCTTTATAATCAGGTCAACTATTAAGTCAGAGGCACCTGCTTTGTTTAGATGGCACTGAAAATAGACATATAAATAGTTATTGTATATTCAAAGTTATACTACCGGTAAGTTATTTTAGATTGATTGAGAAGAAAGCTCAGAGTTTACAATTATGAACCTCTCTCTAATTGGCTTTCTGGCAGAAGAACCAGTACTGAGTTTCTTGGAGGCATCGGGTAGAGCTGGAAATTAAACTTGCAACATCTGGCATGAGTGGCCAACATTCTATCCACTAACTACCACTCTGCCTATAGGGAATATATCAGGATTTTTCAAAATTTTCAAATTGGTTAAAATCATTATTTTTTCATTATAGCATGCCTATATAATACTCACTGACCACATATTGCAAAAAGGCTATCTTTTTAAACATGCCAAAATAATAATATTGAAAAGGGATTTCCTTACTTGGGCTGCATGCCCAGGTTAGACAACATATTTTATGACATATTAAATGAGTCACATGATTTCATTCTGATTTCAGTTTGATCCTATACGCAAGTTTACATGTAGTAAAATTGTTTCATCTTAGAACAAGTCCAAAAAATGATGCGAAAATCGTCAAGCAGTATTTAAGTACCGTCTATTTTTAGAATGAGGATTGGTTTCAAATTTACAACTCCAATTTAAACATTGATTTTGTTACATTTTGGTAGATTTAACATATTAAACCATTCGGATTTATTTATTATGCTTTTTATCCATTTTGATTATTATTTTATTTTTTTAAGACATTTATAGTGTTTTTTCCTGATTATACTTTTTTAAAAGTTAAAACTCACACTGCAGCAACTGTGAAAGTCTAGTTACAGTTTTGTCCATTTGGTAAGAAATTCGATATTGCAAAAATATTGCAAACCCTCTAATTCAAAATCAATCCTGAAGAAAAATGACAAAAGCAAAAGAAATCATGGGAAAGATTATGCTTACGCTCTATTTGGTATATAATTACCTGAACTTCCTGTATCTTCATCTCCGACCTCTGTGGTATCGTGGAAGCTGGACCGTCATCCCTCGGGGAGCCACGCAGAGATATTGAAGAGTCTTGTCTGTTCAATTTCTTTTTACCGTAATATCGTGTCAATAAGCTTTGCCTTAGAGCTTCTCCCTGTAAAAATATAAATTTTTTTTTATTTAAATCATAACTTTAGTAAACTGTTAATAGTTTATATGACTGTATAAGAGATATTTTTTATTTATTCATTCGTAAAACTTTTCTTTTTTTTTTACCAACAAAAAATCTGAAACAAAAGTTTTGTTATGATGTTCATTTTTCAACAATTCTCTCATAAAGATTTCTTTCAAAGCTGGTCGATCACACATCAAATTGAGCAATAAAATACAATTAATTTTGAAGGTTTTTAGAAATAGTGCTGATCCCTGGCCCCGGTTTCATGAAAATACTCAAGTCTGTTATTTTACTTAAACTTAACAGTATGCTCAATTTCATACTAAAATTTAGCACACTATTCAAGTTGACTGTCAATCCAGGGGTCGTGAGTTCGAATCCCCTGCCTGGCAACAGTCTCCATGATTGATATATGACATTGTGTCTCATTATCATTCGTCTCTCACCACTGATTCAAGTGGGAAAGTTATCAGTTACTTGCGGAGATGGGGTGTGCTCGAGTACTGGTTAATCCCAGGCAACAGTGGTAAGGTTAACTAATTGTCTGTTAGCCCTCGATGGCATAAAAATGACGCTAAATTTCAATCAATCAATCAATCAATCAATCAAGTTTAAGTAAAATAATGGACTGAAGTATTGTTGTGAAACTGGGGCAAGGTTCTTCAAATGTAAATGTAAGGACATACATGTATTTTGTATAAGTGGATAAAAATGTACATTATATGAAAATCTGAAATATGTCATTGAATCATAATAATATGTATTCAAATTTATGTGAATTTATTTTTGTATGTGGATTTTTTTTACATTTACTACTAATAATGGTCATCTTTGCAGATTTACAAAATTCTTTCACACAAGACAGACTCCTGAAACTGTAAAATGGGCTTTTTATTAATTTCATGACGTTAGGTTACTTAGCGCAGGAACTACAGGAGTGTAAATGTGTATGTATATATAATTTTATGTTGATTTTCAAATACATCAGGTTAAAACCGCATGCAAGTAATGTTATTATAGGATATACTGGTAACAATGGTTCATGCAATCTATGTATAACAAACCAAAATTTATAACAACAGTATTATGGTGAACTACGCAATTTACAGGTCAGCCCAAACAGTGTACAATGCTGCAATTGCTACACATGCATAAACATAGATCAAGGGTTAAAAATAGTAGAAGTCTGAGGTCTGGGTCCTTGCTTTTTCGCTGTCAGACCCATGTGATTTTATTTGAGCTAGTTCCATTTGAACTTAAACATTAAAAAAAAATAATAATAATAATAATAATCTGCACTCCAACTAGTAGATCGAAGACTCATTTTTGGATCTCCATTGATGAAACCATTGACCAAGGTGATGTCATTCCTACGGCCGAGGTGATGTCATCGGCCAAGGTGATGTCATTCCTACGGCCGAGGTGATGTCATTCCTACGGCCGAGGTGATGTCATTCCTACGGCCGAGGTGATGTCATTCCTACGGCCAAGGTGATGTCATTCCTACGGCCAAGGTGATGTCATTCCTACGGCCAAGGTGATGTCATTCCTACGGCCGAGGTGATGTCATTCCTACGGCCAAGGTGATGTCATTTCTACAGACCTTATGCTAAAGGAACTTAGGAACCTATCAAAAATGAAATACACAATGCAAATCTTATTGGCACAATTTGCACCTTTATAAAATTCTTGCAGACCTTTCAAAAATTTTGCCGGATGGTCCCAGACCTGAAAGTACAATCCACTATTCTACTGGATGGTCCCGGACCTGACAGTAAAATCCACTATTCTACTGGATGGTCCCGGACCTGACAGTAAAATCCACTATTTTACTGGATGGTCCCAGACCTGAAAGTACAATCCACTATTCTACTGGATGGTCCCGGACCTGACAGTAAAATCCACTATTCTACTGGATGGTCCCGGACCTGACAGTAAAATCCACTATTTTACTGGATGGTCCCAGACCTGAAAGTACAATCCACTATTCTACTGGATGGTCCCGGACCTGACAGTAAAATCCACTATTCTACTGGATGGTCCCGGACCTGACAGTAAAATCCACTATTTTACTGGATGGTCCAAGACCCGACAGTAAAATCCACTATTTTACTGGATGGTCCCAGACCCGACAGTAAAATCGACTAATTTAAGCCCTTGCACATGTTTACAAATCTTACCAGTACTCTCATATCCAAGAAATAATTGACTTATAACAGTTCATAACAGCTTGATTTTGAGTCCATTTCCTGGGTAGAACCAGTACTGATTGTCCTGAAATTAAACCTGCTACCTCTGGCATGAGCAGCCAATATTGTATCTACTCCACTTATACCGCCCCAACTGAAGAAATTACTAATCCAGCTATCTGAAATATTCGAACAATGATTCATCCCCCTTTGATTTTCTGGTACCAGCATAAGTTTCCCAGACTTGAATGAAATATACCGAAATACCAGTTTTGTAAATATTTACTGTCCAAGACAAATTGTAGGATTTTATTTACAATCACAACTCATTAAAAATATTTTTCTTTACATTCTATGATTTTAGTAACCTTCTATATGCAGGAAAACTCCTAGAAATTACTTGACATTCTATGATTTCGGTGACCTTCTATACACAGGTCAGCTCCTGGTTGTGTTGTCAGCTATTAGTGGTTTGCAACCTAAGAAAACAATGTAATGGTTGAATATCCCAACTTATGATTAAGATCATTCTAAATACAGCTTGGCAACAGCTATCAGTCATTAGCCCCAATGACATTTCAAGCAACTGAAATTTTATCTACTATCTAAATTACTCTCTTTTTTCACTTCCATCAGACAAAAAACAATATCCTAAAACTTAATGACTGTATACCAACATTTCTCCATAGTAATTAAACACAGAAAGCTTAATTGTTTAAACAATTTTAATTATAGAAATTATTCAATATAGCAACATCACACATATTCACTTTTTGTAGTTTTTGACAAAATTCTAACAAAACTGTCTTACAGACACTATAATTAAATAAGGCAACAAAACCACATAGAAGGACAGACTGGTGCTAATAACAAATTATTGACAAGTCATTATAAACACATTTAACAAAGCTAAAATTACAAGTTTGAACTAACCATGGCAAATATAAGCAAAAGTGTCGCCAGATGGCGCAGAATAAACCGTATTGCTGTAAGGTTTAAAAAATTTGAAATATGAAAATTCTAAACTTTACAAAGCAGAAAAAGTTATTGTAATTGAATTGAATGGAATGAATTGGAATTAATGAATGGGTATTTAAGATCATTTTTATGCATAAAATAAATATTTAGTTTTTATGCCATTTTCAACACGACAGGTTATATATGGCATAACCTTTTTTAATGGTCGAGGAAGACCTAATAATGAATCTGAGTAAACCACCCTCCTTCCAATGATTAATGAAGTTGACTAACATTTGTGGTATCATTAATTGGGTGATTTCATATTCTGTTATATTTGCCTAAAATCAACAAAAGGCCCTAGAGGGCCTGATGACAATCTACTGGCTTACAGGTATAGGTAGCACCTTTTTGTAATTTCACAGCAGAAACACTTTTAGGGAGCCATCGTGACCTCTTATAGAAAACAGCCCACCCCACTCTTACTGGACAAAATATTTCTTTGCTATGAAAAAGAAAAGCTTTAAAATTAAAAACTTCCCACACTATTCCTTTATAAACAAGGCAAAGTATTGCAGGGACTTTGCAGGCAATCTGTGCAATCTGTAGCTGTTCCACACTGGTAAAAGTAATTTTTCAAGGGGAATCATAACTATCAAAGGTTGCTATTTGTATATGAAGAATATGTGTAATTCCTAACTGCCTAGGTTGCCTCATCCTTGAGTAAGGTAGGAGTTAATCATACTTAAATATCAGACTGAAAAAAAAATTATTGTGAAAAAAAAAACAACAACAGGAGGCCCTACAGTAAGGAGAAACGCTTCAGACAGGGCATCAACGGTATGTCGCTCAGAGGTCAAGATGTAGGTCACAGTTTTCTACTTTTGGTAGGTGACACACCATTTTCTCTAGAAGTAACCATAAACTAAATTTGGTAATCCTAGACCATGAGGTAAAGGATGTTTTGGACAGTGTTTTACTTGTATATAGGTCAAAGGTCAGTAAATAGATCACAGTGACATACTTTTTGTATGCAACATATCGCCTTCCCTTGATGAACTAATAAACCAAATTTGGTAATTCAAGGCCCTGTAGTAAAGGAGATTGCTCCACACTAGGTTTTACTAGTATGTAGGTCAGAGGGTAAGATGTAGGTTGCAGTGACCTACTTTTTGCATGTGACACACCTACTTCTTATTAGTACCCACTAATCAAATATGACTAGTCAAGCTAGAAAGGACTGTCTGAGAACAAGCAGCTGGGTCAATAATAAATAACACAAAATTAATGACAACCGTTATATTAACACCCACTTATGAAAAAGCAAAAACAACTACAAAAATCTTGCACAAAAACTAGGACAGACGGGCAAATATAAATGTATAATTACCACAAACCAAGCTGTAGTTATTAAGCATGCATTATTAAGTATTATGCCAGTTTACATGCACTCATATCACCAACATTTGTTTTTTAATGTCTGGATACATTTCTCACACGGAAAATATTTGCTATTATTAATATCAAAGCTCACAGTATATTGTTAGAGGGAGACATCAATTAAATTTATAAAGGAAAAGCAGAATCAACTATTTGTATTTTTACGATATACACTTAACCTACATAGAAATGTACAGGTGGTACAATGATCACATTTCAACAGAGTTAACACAATGCACATTGATTCAAATTCCATACACAAAAATAACAATATAAAACGCATAATCTATGAAAATTTTATTCACATTATCACAATAAATGGGTAGATAACAGTAGTCTGAATACCATCTGTACTTCATGTCAGTCACAAGTTTATACCACATGACAATGGTCTGAATACCATCGTACTTCTTGTTAAAGTCACAAGTAAATTCCACATGGCAATGGTCTGAATACCATCGGTATTTCATGTCAAAGTCACAAGTTAATACCACATGGCAATGGTCTGAATACCATCGGTATTTCATGTCAAAGTCACAAGTTAATACCACATGACAATGGTCTGAATACCATCGGTACTTCATGTCAAAGTCACAAGTTTATACCACATGACAATGGTCTGAATACCATCGGTACTCCATGTCAAAGTCACAAGTTTATACCACATGACAATGGTCTGAATACCATCGGTACTCCATGTCAAAGTCACAAGTCAATACCACATGACTATGATCCTCTACTCGTAATACAGGCTACACATCAACTTCATTCCACTTGACAAACTTAACTTTCTCGAATTATTTTTTGGACTCACAGTGATGGGCTTGAACCCATGACCTCAGTGGTGAGAGGTAAGTGATCTTGCAATAAAGCCATATATACTAGAGGATCCCCATCTAGCATATTTAAACTAGTGGATTGACAGATGGGCATATTACCTTATTTTGTATTTTCCATATCAAAATTTAGTCCATAATTTGTATCATGTTTATATGCAAAATGTACTTTTCTGGGTAAAATCAAGGCAGAAGATAATCTCTGTATTACAATCTACTCAACGAACTACCATAAAATAATGTGCTTGTGATATTAAAGTGAGAATATCTGGATTTTTCAAAAAGTTAAAATTGAGATAACAATTTTTTCCAAATATATCATGCCTATATATACTCACTGACCCTGTATTGCCAAAAGGATATCTTAACATGCTAAAATAATATATTGAAAAGGGATTCCCTAACATGGGTTTCACACCTCGGTTAGACTAAAATAGATTTCTTGCTTAAAATTGCAACATATTAAATGAGTCACATGATTTCATTTTGATTTCAATTTGATCTGTCATTCATGTTTACAATGTAAAATTTGTTTAAGGAGGAATATACCTTTTAAATTATTTTTAAATCAGTGGAATATTTGGTATGTAATGAAACTATAAGTAATTTCCAATTTGAATATGCTTTTTTTTCTGCGGTAAATATAACACTTCTTTACCTATGACGTCGTAAACATGGCCATGTTTGGTCTTTTTGACGTCTGATTTATAGCAGCAAAATCGCGTATTTGTCGACCTCAGTCAAGTTATACAGAATGTACAGAATCGAAACACATATCACCACGTACACATTCAACGGATATATGAATTTACATATGCAATAATTACGACGAACGCCAAATTCTGAAAATATTAGCGAAAAAACGGAAATTATTATTTTCTTGATTTTTTCGAAAAAAATGCTTCAAATCAAAATTACCAAAAAACAAATCGAGCGTTTTTGGAATAATTTTTATTTGATTTCTAACAATATGCTTCACAGTGATTGTGAGATTTTTAGAACAATTGACAAACTAGATTTTTTTATTTTTAATTATTTAACCCCACCCTACGTCAAAAAAGACGTCAACATATTGCATAATTCTACGCGTTTTCCATAAGATTTTTGTCGGTTGATTAAGGTTAAAATATTTTCTAAATCAGTGGTTCAATTAGTATATTATGAAACTATAAGTAATTTCCAATGTGAATATGTATTTTTTGCAGTGGTCAATAGAATATATATTTATATGTGACGTCGTAAACATGGCCATGTTCAGCCTTTTTGACATCCCTATGTATAGCAGCCAAATCGCATATTTTTCGACCTCAGTTGAGTTATTCCTAATACACAGAATAGAAACATATATCACCATGTACACATTTGACGGATGTATGGATTTACAAATGCAAAAATGACTACTAACGCCACATTTTGAAAATACTAGCGAAAAACGGAAACTATTTTTTTCTCGATTTATTCGAAAAAACGGCTTCAAATCAAAATTACCACAAAACAAATCAAGCGAATTTTATATAATTTTTATATGATTTTATACTATATATTGTACAATTATTGTGAGTTTTTTAGAAAAATTGACAAACTAGATTTTTTATGATATTCAATTATTTAACCCTACCCTACGTCAAAAAAACGCTTTAAAGCAAACATCAACGTCGGTATAGCGCATGATGTATACGTTTTGTGATAATCAAACAAGTTTGTTCTTACCATTATATTACTATTTTGTGCACACAAGTTATATATACTTCTGCTGTTTAGTGGCAACTAATTTGCCTATAGCATTTATGATAGGGTGTCTGTTTGGTGCACGTACAAAACCGTCATTTTTTTTTCACTTACAGCAAACTGGATTCCAAAACAATATTCTCATTTCTGACTAGCTCCACGACTGCTATTGAAATGTGGACATCACGGTTGTCAATTATTAGAACAACAGGTCTGGCCTTTCTAAAGTTCGGAGCAAACTGTTCAGTACACATTCATAAAATGATCTTGAAACAATACCCACTATAGCAGTGAAAAGCCACCCTTCCACCCAGCCCCATGCTCCTACGTACGTTCAATGACAATATACCTGGATCGTGGCTTTTCACTGCTCATCATAGACGGTATTGTTTCAAGCCCATTTATGTATGTGTAACAGTTTGCTCCGAATTTTAGAAAGGCCAGACCTGTTGTTCTAATAATTGACAACCGTGATGTCCACATTTCAATAGCAGTCGTTGAGCTAGTCAGAAATGAGAATATTGTTTTGGAATCCAGTTCCCTGTAAGTGAAAAAAAAATGACGGATTTGTACGTGCACCAAACAGACACGCTATCATAAATGCTATAGACAAATTAGTTGCCACTATATATAACTAGTGTCCACAAAATACTAATATAATGGTAAGAACAAACTTGTTTAATTATCACAAAACGTATACCTCATGCGCTATACCGACGTTGACGTTTGCTTTAAAGCGTTTTTTTGACGTAGGGTAGGGTTAAGTAATTGAATATCATAAAAAATCTAGTTTGTCAATTTTTCTAAAAATCTCACAATAATTGTACAATATATAGTATAAAATCATATAAAAATTATGCAAAATTCGCTTGATTTGTTTTGTGGTAATTTTAATTTGAAGCCGGTTTTTTCGAAAAATTCGAGAAAAAAATAGTTTCCGTTTTTCGCTAGTATTTTCAAAATGTGGCGTTCGCAGTAATTTTTGCATTTGTAAATCCATACATCCATCAAATGTGTACATGGTGATATATGTTTCTATTCTGTGTATTAGGAATAACTCAACTGAGGTCGAAAAATATCCGATTTGGCTGCTATACATAGGGATGTCAAAAAGGCTGAACATGACCATGTTTACGACGTCACATATAAATATATATTCTATTGACCGCTGCAAAAAAATACATATTCACATTGGAAATTTCTTTTAGTTTCATAACATACTATTTGAACCACTGATTTAAAAAATATTCTAACCTTAATCAACCGACAAAAATCTTATGGAAAACGCGTAGAATTATGCAATATGTTGACGTCTTTTTTGACGTAGGGTGGGGTTAAAAAATTAAAAATAAAAAAAAATCTAGTTTGTCAATTGTTCTAAAAATCTCACAATCACTGTGAAGCATATTGTTAGAAATCAAATAAAATTAATCCAAAAACGCTCGGTTTGTTTTTTGGTAATTTTGATTTGAAGCATTTTTTTCGATAAAAATCGAAAAAATAACAATTTCCGTTTTTCGATAATATTTTCAGAATTTGGCGTTCGTCGTAATTATTGCATATGTAAATTCATATATCCGTTGAATGTGTAGGTGGTGATATGTGTTTCGATTCTGTACATTCGGTATGACTTGACTGAGGTCGACAAATACGCGATTTTGCTGCTATAAATTGGGACGTCAAAAAGACCAAACACGGCCATGTTTACGACGTCATAGGTAAAGAAGTGTTATATTAACTGCAGAAAAAAAAGCATATTCAAATTGGAAATTACTTTTAGTTTCATTACATACCAAATATTCCACTGATTTCAAAAATAATTTAAAAGGTATATTCCTCCTTAATCATAAAAAGAGTCCAAATAAAATGTGAAGGTCATCAAGCAGTATTTAAGTGATGTCTATTTTTAGAATGGGGGTTTAGTTTCAAGATTAGCACTCAATTTAAAAATTGGTTTCGTCATGTTTGGTATTTGATATACAAAACCAATTGGATTTTATTTATTTATGATAATGAGATGCTTTTTAACTATTTAAAAATAATTTTATTTTTCCAAGACATTATAGTGTTTTTTCACTAATATACTCCCTTTAAAGAACAGAAGCTGATGATCAAGCAGTAGAAGTCAGTCAGCAGACAACAACAATGATATAACACATGGTTAATGGTAGTACAAGCTCATTATTAAACAAAGTACAAATGTGCCATAAAATCTGCATGTTTAAAGACAGTATACCAGGATGTTCTAAAACACTTTTTTACATGTATCATGACCATAAACTCATTGAGCCCATAGTGCCAGAAGATTATCTATTAAATATTATATTGAAAAGGGATTTCCTAACTTGGTCTATGTGTCCTCCTCAAACTGCATCATACTTTGCAGTGTATCCAATAAGTGACTTCATTTGGATCTGTTTTGACCCAGAGATTTCCTAACCTGACCTATGTGTCCAGGCTAGACTAAAACAGGGTTTTCAGCTCAAACTGCGTCATGTTTTGCAATGTACCAATTTCAATAAGTGATTTCACTTTGACATAATTATTGTAAATTTGTTTTGTCTTAAAAAGACTGAAGTGATGGTCGTCAAGCCTTATACGTATGTGATATTTATATTCAGAATAGATATTTCATTTTAATTTTTCACTACTCTGATTAAAATTTAATATTTTTGTTACCTTTCATTAGATTTGAATGCCGAACTATTTGTAATTTATTTACAAATGATAATGAGATTCTTCATAGTCATTTTAAAAATAATATAATTGTTTAGACACTGATAGTAACTCTATCTGGCATAATGCCTTTAAAGTATAGGGATACTGAAATGTGTCTAGACTTATAGCAAACAACAAAAAGGAAAATGCTATGTATTCAAAAATGCTAATCAAGAAAAATAAGAATTTTATAAAATTAAGCAAAAATAGAAAATTGGTATAAAAATAGTAAAAAATATGTGAGTAAGTTACTAAAGTACATTAAGGACACGGTCCAGAATAGCAATTGAAGCTTTTCAAATGAAGTTTTCAATGAAAACTAAAGTATAAAGAAATCTATTACAATATTCAATAAACTACTACAGAACTATTTTAATCTTGTTGAATATCAATATATTATGAGAATATAAATATTATCTCGACCCTGAGGTGAAATAAACATATATCTTAAAATGGCAATAAAGCAGACGCTGTTTTCCTGCATGCCGGATTAGGATATCTGCATTTTTTTACCAGGGTTAGATATTTCTATCTCAATCTAGGGCCCGAGATTCTTGCCCTGTGATGTTGGAACCATCTATGATGCAACGTATAAAATATGATATAAATCATATAGTGTAAAGTCTTCAAGGTGATTGTTGTAAAAGCTTTAATGGTGAATTGAGTAAAAATAATTATTCAATGTGTAAGGTGTGCAAGAAAATGCAACATTCATGGTTTTTTTGTTTCAGGTAGAAAATGACTTTCCTTAGGATAACTGTTTACATAGGAACACAGCCTCTTTCCCACAAAAACAGTTATCCATCGGAATTTTCTATCTGCACCTTGAACCCATATAAGATCTATAATCCAATATGCAAAAAAATATTACTTAAAGGCATAAATATTAAGATTGTCACACGGCAGGTACATGTTATGGAAGACGGATGATGGATTCACAGACATAGTCCGTCAACACATTTAAAATCATGCAGGTCAAACGTCCAGGTTTTGGATTATGGCCAAAATTGAAAAATAAAAACAAGAGGGAGGCTGGAGTCCCTCCCCTGATTTTCGTTGTCATTTCTTTTCAAATTTTCAATAGATAAAATCTATAGATGAGGAAATGAGAATTATCTTGTTTTCTCATAGCATTGCCATGCAAAAATCAACGTCCATTTGTTGGCTGGCAAATTATGGACTCTGGTTGCTTCATTTGAACAAACATAAAACCCCATGCACTAATCATACCAAGTATTAAGATATGTTTAATGTATTTCCATAGTAATTCTATGTAAAAATCCAATTCCCTTACATGGCCCTACTGAACCCTAGTTCCTTTATTTGAACAAACCCCTGCTCTTAGGGATCATTATACCAACATGAACAAGTTTGACTGGTCTGTTTTTAAGATTTTTTTTTTTAAATTCCACATTTGTATGCCTCTAAGGCTCCTGTTAACTGCTTTAAAGGACCCAGTCTCAACTGTAATGACGAAACAATGCCCCAGATTTCAAGATGGTAAAAAAAAAAAAAATACAAAAGCTGTCAAAGAACAGCATTAACTCTACTATTCTAGCCTTGTCACTTGAAAGTATTTAATATGTATCATCAGAAAAACATATATATCTCTATACATCAGCAAAATAGTTGATACAATCATGTATGTGCAAGTAGGACTATAATGACAGAATATGTCTAGCTAGCTAGCTGGACAGTGACACTAAGTACAGGTTATAATCTCATTATCTCAATCATAATTTTGTGTGTGATTTTTCATAACGGGGTTTCACGCTGTTTTCAACACATTTCAGATTTATATGACATAGTCATATCCAGGGAGACCTCAGAATGAATCTGAGTAGAACCACCATTCTTCCTCAAGTAGCTGGCAAACTTTCTCACATAAAATTCTTGGAACAAGCAGTACTCAAACCTGTGACCTCAGCGGTTACAGGTAAATAATCTTGAGATGGCGCCTATAAATGTATCTCAATCATACATACTGGATTGGTTTCTTTTTCTAAAGAAATAAATCAATTTACAGTCTTCTGAGAATGGGGTAGATTATGTGAACAAAATTATCTCCACTCATGGGTGAGAAGCAATTATTTCTTTTTATACATAAAATGGCAGATACATTCAAACATGTGTAAGTGGTCACCTCTGTTGAGCAGCCACATGTCTCAAGCAGCCATATTTGCCATGTATTCTGTATTAACCAATAATCTGTCTTTAAATGCCAATTTTGCTCATTCCCTTCGGTGGCTGCTTAAGGCAGGTTTCACTGTATATGAGTTTTCTACATATAATACAACATTTCTTAAACTTATCCACACACCCTCATTGTTACACATCAGTCACACAATAACCACATAATTATGTACAAAGTAAACTGTTGTTGCATGGTGTTTAGCACTACTTTCAACAATGTATAGTTATATTGTGACGGTGTCTACTTGAGAAAGTGTTCTCAATACTGCAACACTGGAGTATCATGCCATAGACACATGGTTCGATTCCCCACCCAGTCACATTATACTGACACTGGGCTGACCAGACCTAGAACTATCCTCTTAATGCTGAGTGCCAAGCGAGGTAGCTTCTGTTACAATTTTTCTAGTCTTGGGTATGACCAGGCCAGGAGACTAACCCATGACCTTCCACCTGCAAAATGGACGCTACCACTAGACCACTGCTGCGGTACAAACTAAGCTGATACTACAAAAAAATACTGTACAACACAAACATAGTTGTTACCCCTGAGGAAATCAAACAAAATCACAACAATTATACTCTTACACTTTTGTTTCATTTTTAGTGATTGTTTAGTAAACTAAAAAGCACAAAAAATATTAATAGAATCACATGGTAAAGTTGTGGAGCATTGACCAAGGAAAGGAGTGGGAACATTTCCCACGCCATAACTGTGTGTGGTGTCGATCCTTTGTTCTGGTTTTACCCAGGAAGACTTTAAATAAGATTTGTCATAAAAACATTGCTTTTCAATAAATTTCAACAATATATGTTAAAAAAACTATTTATAGAAATGTAAAGTTATAAATACTAGTGGATTTAAGCAGAAAAAGAGTGCATGTTTTTTTCCAAGACGCAATACAAGATAAAAGTTTTAAGACAGTTTCCACTATACCTTGCAAAAGCAATTTAAAATAAATGTATATATAATTATTTAATCTATTGCATACAGCTATAAACAAGTACGCCCACTGACCATAATATATCATTTATATATTGACTTAACCATACATATAGGTCACATGCACAAACAATATTGACCACCAATCAGTGATGAGATAGATCTTACCCTACGATGATCCTCGAGTTCCTTTTTGCTGAGCGTTTTTATTTCCACCTTTGTAAGCGTAGCATGAGAATAGACAGTATTTATGAGTGATGCATACATGTATGTAAAGTTTATAAATGAACAGATTGACAATCATGACCAGTAAGGTACAGCAGCATTTTATATATTAATTAAATATACCGGTAATTAAAAAAAATCTTTTTTCAAATTTTGAATTTTTTTCAATTTCACATTTTTCTGTTTCACTGCTATTTCATTTAGGTATGTGCAAGCACTTTTTGTAGTCAAGGTTGACTGCTTATCTATTTCTATATAATTCTGAAACAAAATTTACCAAAATAAGGCATGCAGTTTTATTGAGAGCCATCATATTGGTCACTTGCATTTTTTATTATTAGATTACTATTTATTCTAATTTATATTAATGCAAGTTTTAAGCATTTTAATTTTCTGATTATCAATGTCCTGAAGATGTTTTACTCATTTAAGTTTTCTAAACATCAGTTTCAAGCAGATGCTTTTTTTACTTAAGAATAATTGTTATAAAATAACAAAACACAAAATCAATATACCATAACCAAACATATTAAGTCACTGCCATTAAGCATGGCAAAATCTTGCTTCATTAATGACATTACATTTAATTACAACAAAGAAACATAATTAAGTGTTGCTTAAAATAGAACAGTGAAACCAGAATGAAAACCTTTTTTTGCTAAAAATAGAGCTCATGAAAAACTCTTTTTGCTAAAAATTGAACTGTAAAACCAAAATGAAAAACCCTTTCATTTTTCAATACAACTGTATTAAAGTTTGCTGTGTATCAAACTTGCCCGGACTGATTCCAGCCAAGTTTCCATCACATAATTATGCGCGATGTAGACATATACAGGTTATACACAATGAGGCTTGATGTCATGCATGTTGTAGTGAGATACCAACACAAGATGAGGATCAAGTACTGATATGTTAAATGTCAATCATAAATGACCAATCCTTAACCCCAGACTAATAATAAGTTACATTTACATGTCTTTTATAATGGAATGTGGGTCGTGACATATCAATTTTAATTTGCTATAATTCTGGTTATGACAAATTGCCAATTTTTAAAAGATATTTTCCCTTTCTTTTTTTTCCATTTGCTTTTTTCCAATTGTTAATTGCCAGCATGTCTTATGCTAGTTGCTTATATTTTTGGCTTAAACTTATTTTGCCATTATGTTGTGTTTTTTTCCATTTGCATTTTTAACTATTTCACTTTTGACAATGGTTAACTGTCAGTTGCAAAATGACTTTTGCATTTTGCTGATTATTGATTTTTAAAAGCCTTTTGATATTTGATTAGTTCAAATGAAAAATTTCCAGTTGCTAATGGGCTATTACTGCAAATGGCAAAGAGTAAATTGCTAAAATGTCAACTGGCAATTGACCTGAAGTGGGCTTTCAATCAAACAAGCCTATAATCCATTCAGCGATCAAAATCGGTTGCTACGCTACCATTTTCCTAAGACAAGCAAACTGTCTCAAAGTAAACACTACATTGTATTACATTGTATTTACTTGGAGGACAAACAATGCAAAATTAGCATTTGGAAGTAAGCAAATGTCAATTAGCCATTCTCATAAGACCCACTTTCCATACATACATAATATGGTAATTTATCATATAATTTATTATATTAGTAATTTCTGAATAAAGTTTGAATAACCATTTTAATATGTTTGGGACAGTCTTGAGCTTCTTTTGATAACAATCAAACACTAGTTTCAAGGTGGTTTTTATGTTTTGTTTTTTTTTCAAACTAGTTAATTGTTTCTAAGTGTTTTCTAGTTATGGCCACCATTTTGGATTAAATGAGGCCTTAAATATGCCATTTAAGTATACATTTCACTATTTCCAATAATTAACTCCCTTTTTACAAAAACAAAGATTGTAACATGAACATAGCATTATTTATATTCAAATCTGCAGTGAGATTGACGAAAAACATTTTTTAAAATATTGTGCACATATATTAACCGTGAGCTATTTGTATGTCCGACAAATAAATGTTTTTAGTTTGTTTGTCTTAAACTGTATGCACAAATACTTTAGATATGCTTAGACTGTGAAAAAAATCCATAAATATAAGTCAGTAATTATTGTTTTAAGTCAGATGTTGCTATAAAAAGAAGTGGGTGGAGTATAGTATTGAACAAATGTACATTTAAGGAGTCTTATGTTTTTTTATAACTAATAATTGATTTTGTGTATTGAATTGTACTTTTAAATTTTATGTGGTTTATTGAATTCCATCTTAAAAAAAATCTCCCTAATTTTTGCATGAATCTCCCTTTAAAAAACTCATCAGATTGTGTCCCTGACAACAACACATTATTGATCGCCTGATACTTTTAGAAATAAAAAAAAGAAACTTTGACTGAAACCATGTGCCCTAAATTATAAGTAGTTTCTATCACATGAAAATGCATAATTCAAATTGACCATGTTTTATGTTTGTCATTTTCATTGAATTGTTTATACCTGTACTTGAATTAGGACCAATTAATAGATACAGATGTATTTAAAAAAATGTTCAATGACAGAGAAGTGAACAGTAACAATCTCATTAAAAGATTAATTTATTCTATATCTAACTTTGATCAGTTTCTACACTTATCATAGGAAAGACCAAGGTAGTTTTCTTCCTTATTGGGCAATTGAGGATTTTCATAAAAAAATTTTTTTTATCTCGGTTAGAGGAAAGTTTTCCGGTTACATTATGAATACATGAACTGTTACTGCTGCCATGTTAGGTATAAGATATGGTTTACGAATAACAGCATCGTACCCTTCTTCTGCTAACTTCCTGCATATGACTTTCTCTTTTAACAGGCTGTAAAGTACACAGTTGGCTGGTTATAAAGTTAACCAGACACACATAAATAGCTGTAATTAAATTCACCAAGTTAACTTATCGCATATCTGTAAAGATTATTCGTTTCTCAATATAATCTGATTATCACATTCATATATTTCTGTTGAATCTGCTAACCTAAATTTCCCTTGTTAACTTTTCAAAAGTTATATGAAATTGAAATAATATATAAATTCGAAATTCTGCTGCTTTCATAACTTGAAAAAGCTATTCCCCTTTATAGTTTTCCTGTAACATGAAGGTAACAAAGATTATCTGAATCAATATAATTTGATACTCACATTGAAATATATCAATGCATTATTACTGCAGCTGCTTTCATTTATGAGAGTTATTCCCCTTGTTAAGTTTTCCCGTAACATGAAGGAAACAAAGATTAGCTGAATCAATATAATTTGATACTCACATTGAAATATATATCAATGCATTATTACTGCAGCTTCTTCCATTTATGAGAGTTATTCCACTTGTTAAGTTTTCAACGTGAATAAAGTAGAGTTAGCTAACCTATTTTCCTGGACACTGACTCAACCTCAAATAAGCACACAGTATGCAGCTGTTTTAGGGAACCAGACATTTAACGTGTTTGCTGTTTAACAATACTGAAAGCAGCCCTGGTATATTGAAATGCCAATCAATAAGCAGATTCCAGGATTTCTTTCATTTCTCCTGTATAATCTTCTGTATCTTTCTTTTAAGGTATCAAAATATATTTATGAAAATATTTTTTTACATCCTCCCTGTGATAGCCCCTATTTTAATCTGTATTTAAAGTTCACATTTACAGTGAATATGCATTTTCAAAGCATTACTATGTACATTATCTACTTGAATTTTTATGAAAAATACAACAGATTTGTTTGACAATAAGTAAAACTTTGGATTGAAAATGTTGTTGCATTATAGTCATGTAATAAATAATAAAATTTGTTGACAGATTTTTCATTTTCCTTGATCAATCTGGGTTTTTTTCTGAATTTTCCTTGACCTTGATAAAAAAAAAAGTATTATTATCATAAATAATCAATATCAGAAGATGGTCCTTGTCTATGGCATGAAGATAAATGTACATTTATATATGCTATACAAGCTCAGCACACATGACTACATATCCCATGTAACCATGGCGTGGTAAATGTTAGATACAACATATCTTAGATATAATGATTAGGATGACATAAGCTTTGTACATTGTTATATTTCGAAAAAAAATCACAGTGTTACCACAGTAACCACAGTAACAAGATTAATCCCTTCACTTGGTGACTATTTTATCTAAAAAATAGTTTCTTAAATTGGTAACATGTCTTTAAGACACATTCTTTACATTAACACAATATCACTTTTTTAAACCAGATTGATTGCAATTTTGCACAACATTGCATTTGATATATTGATATACACTGTGTATTGTGATATACACTGTGTATTGTGATATACACTGTGTATTGTATTTTGTTAATGAGGTTTGGCACCATTTTGAAAACATTTCAGGTTATATATGGCATATCTTGTTTTGATGGTGGAGGTAAACCTCAGAAAGAATCTCAAATATATTTTTTTGTGTGTGTTTGAATCTGAGTTAAGAACTTCTGCAAGTAACTGACAAACCTTCTCACAAAAGATTTTGGAGAAAGAGGAATTCAAACCTACAACCTTAGCATTGAGATGTAAGTGATCTTGGGGTGGTGCCTTGGGCTATATGGAGGACCCCATTCATAGTAAGTTAATGACCCCCACTTTACGTTAGATCAAACAATGCTAATATCAAAGAGAAATGTGTACATGGTGCATGTTACAGAGGACAGTTATTTAAAAGTATCACGATTGGCTGATTCAAATAAATGTAATGTACATGAAATATAATGAAAACTATTTCAAATGAGTGGCAGATAGCTAGCACTTTTTTAAATTTTGATTGAAAGCCCGGTTTTCATTGAATGATCATGACATGACATGATGTAGGACTTTGTGATATGTCAACTATCAAAATAAAAGGGTAAGAAGTGCAAGAAATGCGCTAGTTGTTTATTTTATAATTATATACCTACTTTTTAAAAATAATATGATAATATAAAATTTAAAAATAGATGAATCTCTAACATGATTATGCAAGGCATAGTAACGAATTACAACTCATCACCGAGAGATTTCCGTAAAACCAGCAGACTTTTCACCCATAGGGTAGAATAACACAGCAGCCATTTATACCATCATCATTCACAAGACACATACAGGGCTTTTTTCCTGTTAATCGGGGAGAATGAGGCCCAAGTCTTCGAGATTGGGAAAAATGCACAGTGCGATTAAGGGGAAATTGGGAATTTTGTTTTAAAGCTTTAGCAAACTTGAAAATAAAGATTTACACTGTTTCTATCATGTTTTAAAAAATAAACTAGACCTATCACTGTAGTGATGAATACCCCCGAACGCCGCCATGACAGAAAATGGTTAACCATTGTATGAAGTTTTATTAAATTATATCCAATAGTTTTAAAGTTATGCTACAGACAAAAAAAATTCTTAATAAAAAAGAATGTTATGGATTGAGTTGTTTGTATTGTTATTTTTTTTATGGTTTTGTTAAAATTAAAAACGGTCTTTTTAATTATTGTGCAGTGTACAAGCTTTCATGGCAATCAATAAATGTTATACTTTTTCGAGTTATGTTGAGGGACAACAATTTTATGGATAAGAAACAAACAAGAGCACTAGCAATACAATATCGAACCTGCTTTGCTCGAACTCCATGTATTCATCAACTTGGTTCTTTCCTGAACTTTATTAAACTGTTATCACTGATGGCTTTAAAAGTACTTTAAAAGTACTGCACCAGACAAGGGAAATATATCAAAGGGCAATAACTCTGTAATTAGCAAGAATAGAGTTATGTTTCTTGAACACTGCACTTCCTGTCATTATATTCTACCATTGTATGAAGTTTGATGAAATTCCATCCAGTACTTTAAAAGTAATGCTCCGGACAATGGAAATATATCAAAGGGCAATAACTCTGTAATTAGCAAGAATAGAGTTATGTTTCCTGTACACTGCACTTCCTGTCATTATATTCTACCATTGTATGAAGTTTGATGAAATTCCATCCAGTACTTTAAAAGTAATGCTCCGGACAAGGGAAATATATCAAAGGGCAATAACTCTGTAATTAGCAAGAATAGAGTTATGTTTCTTGTACACTGCACTTCCTCTCATTATATTCTACCATTGTATGAAGCTTGATGAAATTCCATCAGGTACTTTTCAAGTTATGCTCCGGACAACAAAAAATATCAAAGGGCAATAACTCTGTAATTAGCAATAATAGAGTTATGTTTCTTGTACACTGCACTTCCTCTCATTATATTCTACCATTGTATGAAGTTTGATGAAATTCCATCCAGTACTTTAAAAGTAATACTCCAGACAAGGGAAATATATCAAAGGACAATAACTCTGTAATTAGCAAGAATAGAGTTATGTTTCTTGTACACTGCACTTCCTCTCATTATATTCTACCATTGTATGAAGTTTGATGAAATTCCATCCAGTACTTTAAAAGTAATGCTCCGGACAAGGGAAATATATCAAAGGGCAATAACTCTGTAATTAGCAAGAATAGAGTTATGTTTCCTGTACACTGCACTTCCTCTCATTATATTCTACCATTGTATGAAGTTTAATGAAATTCCATCTGGTACTTTTCAAGTTATGCTCCGGACAAGAAAAAATATCAAAGGGCAATAACTCTGTAATTAGCAAGAATAGAGTTATGTTTCTTGTACACTGCACTTCCTCTCATTATATTCTACCATTGTATGACGTTTGATGAAATTCCATCCAGTACTTTTCAAGTGATGCTCCGGACAAGGAAAATTGCAACGGACAGACCGACTGACAGACCGACAGACCGACCTCAGGGTGACTCCAGTATACCCCCTCAAAACTTCGTTTGTCGGGGGTATAAAAATTAATAATATTTCGTATCTAGTGTTTTTATCCCCTTATGTAAGAACCCCACACACACACCCACCCCACCCAGTTTGTAATATTTTTTATGCCTCAGTTGGGGGAAATGCTTTTGTAATTGGAATGTAGCCGAATATTGGTGTCTATTTAATAAGGTAAAAAGCCCTGCTATACATATATACATGTAGCAATACACATTTATATAGGCAGAAATGGGGCACTGCACCCAGTCAGAAAATAAAAAGGACACATCAACCTAGATAAATATAATGGAGGAAATAAACACAAAATTGTTTCTTTGACTTGCGAGTGAATTTTTTATCCTTGCAGGTAGCTTTAGAAAGTGCATTAGAAAGTTTTCACAAAAGGTCGATGTTCAGTTTAGTTATCTGCATTCAGTGTTTTTGTTGATAAAAACTATTTTTGAATTACAATGATTGCTTAAAGCATTAACACAATGAATCAATATAAATATGCAGCCGTGCCAAACCTGTAGTTGTGACCACCTGTATTTACCAGCCACTTACTTTGGGCACCCATACTTACTTATTTCTTATCTGACATATTTTCTTTTTTTTATGGTTAACTCTTAAACTGTCCCCTGCCATAACGTATCATTTTTGTTACTTTTTACACAGAGTGGCATCTCAAGACAGGTTTGTGTGTCCATTTTTCCTATTTTTCCAATTATGTGTTTATTTACATGACTCATCTGTGTGTAATGTTACATTATGACCAATCGGTTTGGACTGTAATACCTTTTCTCCGTAGTCATTTTCCAGTTTCATCATCTTCTTAAGCGTCTCCAGGACTTGGATGCAAAGTTTTTCCTGCTTCTCTTCCAAGAGCTTCTCTGTGTGTCGGATCAACCTGAAATAATGGACAACTAAATTACAACCTCTACAAATATTAAGATATGCTTAACGTAACATATAATCCACCATTTTTGTATTTCCAATATTTTCATCTAAATATTGAGTAGTGTTATTCAAATTTGTATACAAGATTAGAAGACAATATGTGATGATTTACATAGCCTAAATATTTAGTTCTTTCTTATTTAAACCTTTACTCCATAGATACGTGTTTTCCCACACCAATCAAAGAAGGCCTTTGAAAACAGTGCAGGAAGAGTTCAGATTGCTCGTAACTTCCTGCACTGTTTTCCACTCTGTCAGTTAATATAAACATAATTCACCCGATAGTTCTATATTAGGTGTCCAAAGGCGCCTATATTAGAAGTGTCCAAAGGCGTCTATATGAAGTTAAGGGTTAATTCCAAATTTTCAGGAAATTGCTTTGACACTTTTTGAGAAAATACATAAAATGTCAGGTGGGGGTTAGCTGTTCACTCAGTATAGTTTTGATGCGTTTGTCTGAGATTTTATGCCCTTTTTTTCGTTTCAGAATAACGTCAAACCATGACAAATTAACATCATACATATTTCGTGCAATTTTGAAAGTACTTCAGCAATTTACATACGAGCGCTGATTTATACAGAAAACACTGAGAGATGAATTGGAAGTGATATAACACTAGGTTAATATTAAAAATTATGTCATGGGTTTATTACACTTCTGCAATGTAAACTACGTGATAAATATATATATTTTATTTTATTTCGGGGTGGCATGAAAATTAGGGGGCCGGGATGATAATCTAGAAATTGATTTATCATGGCCTTAGTTAAGATGGTAGCGTGGCTGTTTATCAATCCAGGGTCGTGAGTTAGAAGCTTGCATGGCCACAATCTCTGCGACGTTTGATATACAGCATTGTGCCTCATTGTTATTCATGTCACTGCTGATTCAAGTTGGAAAGTTATCAGTTACTTACGGAGATGATTGCAGAATTTCCCAAAAAAATAATCATTGCTACCATACTAAGCATCAATAACTGCAGAACAAAAATCATGGAAAAGGGTACAGGAGTAATTGTACCACTGTCTAAGTGTACCACTAACCAAGCATACCATTTCAGGATGAAACTCATCATGTATAAATATATATACCGGTAGTGTAAATTTTTGGATGGGACGCCCTTTAAAACACTTAATAGCTTAACTGATTTTAGCAGTTAGATGGAATAATAATTATCTAAAATTTGTTATTTTGGTACTTTTTCTACACAGATATTTCTATCAATATAATCATTAATTTTAAGTTAATTTACTTAAAAAAAAACACACTTTATTTTCACTATATATCATATACACGGTACGTTTTGTACTACAAGTGAAACACTTCGTCTGGTACGTTAGTGCAGAGGTATGCTTCATCCGACATTCCATAGATAATATGCTGTAAAAACATCTGACATCAATATTTATTCTTCTTTCATTTTGTGTCGCCATTTCTGCTTACAGAATAGATTATAGATATATGTTTGTTGATTAATTGATGTTTTTTATAAAATAATGTGTACACACATTTCATGAATGTAAGTAAATACCGGGGGTGGTATTCACCAACCATTCTTAAGAATATTCTTAGACTTGAACTCTTGGTGTTAAATAACATGCCTTCTACAGCAGTCAATAACTTTTTTATAATAAAAGTGAGAAAATGCAATATAACACACTACTGTCTTGATGAAGCAAGTCAGATATAACACAAAACTTGATGCATTTTTTGCTCCCAAATTTAAAATTTATATATTTAAACCAGATTCATGAAAAAAAATGCATTATAACGATTGATGAATTAATTGGAAAATCAAACTAAATCACAAAGTTATTGCAACCTAGATACTTTCCAACTGCGACCATGTCTTTATTTTTGCCTCAATTACACCTAATTAATTTGGACTAATTTACTTATGGCTATACACAACATTGCTTATAATTTATTTATGCCAACAAACAATCGTATAATTTTTTTTAATTAAATAATACAAATTATTTATGTATATGTACTTCTCTATAAAATACTGTCATTTCAAATATTTTTTACTCATACACCCCTGTACATAACGCCAAACAGCTTACCATGTACCAAGCAGCCAGTTTGGTAATATCCTTTGGGTGGCTGCTTAATACAGGTTAGACTGTAAATGGCAATCAATAACATAAAACAAGAATACGCAATTATAGTGGGACTGTTTGAAAAACAATCAAGTGCAATGGATTTTTGTGGTTTTATAGACGTTACCATATTTAGGATAACAGGATTAAAACCAATCATACCAGTATCATACTGTCATATATCCTGGGCACAGTAAGCTCAGTCGGTAGCACGGCTGACTATCAATCAATGGGTCTTAAGTTTAAATCCCTGTCTGCCAACAGTCTGTGATGATTGATATGTGACATTCGTTTCATTACAATTTGTCTCTTATCACTGATTCAATTGGGAAAGTTATCAGTGTCTTTCGGAAATGGGTGTTCTTCAGTACTAATTAACCTTCTAGGATCCTAGGAGAGATTGGTTAGGTTAACCGTCTGTTAGCCCTTGATGGCATTAAAGAGATGAATGGAAGTTATGATAACTGAAAACGAAATATTGCGAGATTTTGCTTGAATATGCGAGCATTCACAAAATCTAAATCAGTTGCCTTTCCTTGGTTACAGCAAAAGTTTTTGTGTTCAGTACAGGGGTTAGAAATATTTCAAGTCTGAGGTTCAAAGCATTTGCTTTTCTCTGTAGAACCCACAATTTTACTCATGCTAGATCCATTGAACCTTTCAAAATTTGATTTTTTAAAATCCATTTCTGCATCACCATTAATGAAACCATTGACCAAGTTAAGCAGTAACCAAAAACAAGAATTCCGCGGAATGATATGTCTTGCCATGTCCGCTTTGACCGTTAATACACACACATGGGAGAGAAAAAAATTAAAATATTATATTCCATGCAAGAGTTATCTAACTTGGTTAATGTAGTAGGCTTATTGACTAAGAAATATTGTAGGAAGTATTGTGTGAAGTTTCGATCAAACAGATTAAGTGATTTTTGAGATATGAACTTGATGGTAGTTGTACACAAAACTTTAACCAGTATTTCTAAGTAAAACATATTTAAAAAAAAACAAAAAAACCTTTAACCAATATTTCTAAATAAAACACATTTAAAAAAAAAAAATTCTTAGTAAAACATATTTAAAAAAAAAAAAAAATAAAAAATGTAAAAATAAAAAAAATTATAAAAAAAAAAAATAAAAAAAATAAAAAAATGACTTTTTTTTTTTAAATAAATTAAAAAAAAAAAGTACTCAGCATCAGCATTATATAATGCAGGGTGTCAGTTGTAGCTATGATCCAAGTATGAGTGTCCTAGCACTTGTACTTGTTGAGAAATAGTGTAAAAACGAAAACTTAACATTGGAGCTAAATATAAATGTTTGATCCGGCCATCGCCGTGGACGGAAAAACAACACCTAAATCTCGTCTCTCATTCATCGCGGCGAGACAATAAAAGTTAAATTTTTAATTCAGCATTTTATATGCTGTTGCCGGAGCTGGTAAACTTTCCTCAGATTTTGAATTTATTATGAGCAGTGCAGTTGAAAAATAAAGTAAATTTTGATATATAATCTATGCCTTTGGTTATTGTTACCTTTGATTACTTGTGAAACTATTAATTTTTGTTGGGATTAAAAATTTCATTGTTTTAGGTTCAAGGACATTATTGTGGAGATTTAAATTTAGTTTGTCATTTGAAAGGCCTTTAATGGCGCCTATCAAATAACCTTACAAATTTTATCAGTAAGGTACTAAAATTCTTGCAGACCTTTCAAAAATTTTGCTGGAAAGTCCCGGACCTGCCAGTAAAATCCACTATTTTAAGCCCCTGAGGTAGCTCAAGTATATGAAAATCCACTACAATGTTACAATAAAGTATATTGTGTTAGAGGTAAATGCTTGCTTAGAAAGAAGCTACTGGAATTATTTGCTCGTGTTTAATCAGGTGACCCAATGATGAATTACAGACTGGTATAAATTGGTCTAATTTATTACATGACCCGCCATAGAATAGTCTTTGACTCTTACCTGCCTTGTCTGTCTACGACATAGTGACACCATTCCAACTTCATGGAGATATAGTTAAGAAACTTTTGTTGCCTTTAATTTTAATGCCATTTAAAGTCTTCTATCAAAGGAAAATAAGTTTGGGCATGAAATACGACACTCATACTGCCTGATCTGGATATCAAAGATAGTGAAAATAGATGTAACCTCCTTAATTTAATTTTACATAAGATTGATTCTCCCCAAATCCCAGTGAATGAATTGTACATCCTAACTCCTGCCCCTCATCCCTCACTGAAAATACTAGATCTACATATGGCCGACTTGTGAAATCCATTGTACGAATCTTCTACCTTCTAAAGTTTGTACAAATGCCCTAGAAGCCATTCAGTAACTGTTAAGCAAGGTGGTGGTAAAGTGAATAAGGTGTTTGACACTCAACCTAGAGAATGTGGGTTTGACCTAAGGTGGGTTTTTTTCAGTCTAACCATAATCAATGAGTATAAATCAATAGCTGTTTACTTTTATTCCTTAATGTTGTGCGTATTTCTTAGCATTTTTTTCCAACTGAATGACATTGTAATCATTAATACATATATAAGGCTTTTCGTATATACTTTACCTCAACAGACACAGCAAGTCCTATATACCTCTTTCAAACTTTGTTTGCTTGGGTTAATATCTTACAACTTAACAAATTCTGCTCGGTGGCTTTCCTTGTAAAACCAGTACAAAGCATATACAAATAAAATGTTTTGTTCAAGGACAGCAAACAACACATGGTTTTGGTTTTGACCAAGAGATCCAGGATCTGTACATGAAGTAGAATACATGTACAATATTATAATAGTTACCTCGAAATAAATCCTCCACTTTCGCATTTCTTCCTTTCCTCTGTACCAGCAGGAAACAGCAGGTCTGGCTGATGCAGAACATCCACAAGAACCGATAACTCTGCCTGAACCAGGGGGGACAACTGGTCTTCTAGTAGACTTACTATATCCTGAAGTAAAAAATAAATAACAAGGTTTATATTGCATGATTCTACAATCAAGATATTATGGACCTAAACATGTTCATCTGAGAAAAAGACCGCAGTGTGGTCTAGTGGTAGAGAATCTGCCTCATATGCGGAGGGTCTTGGGTTCGATCCCCAGTCTGGTCATACTAAATACTTGTAAAATGGTACTAGAAGCTTCAAAGCTTGACAATCAGCAATTAGAGGATAGTTCTAGGTCTGGTTGGCCTGGTGTCAGTATAATGTGACTGGGTGGGGTATCATACCATGTATCTGTGTCATGATACTCCAGTGTGGCAACGCTCAGAATACTGTCTCCAGTAGAAACCTTCGCTATATGACTTAAAAACATTTGAAAACGAAGCTAAACACCATACAACAAAAACAATTTTCATAACATCACATTTATCCACGGTGCACATAGCCTTCGACTGTAAAACTATAAGATGAAACAGACAAATGTTATAAATTCACAAAAACTAATTACAGTCAAACCTGTATTAAGCAGCAAGTCATGGGAAAGAGCAAATGTGGCCTTTTAAGACAGGTTGTTGCTTAATACAGGTGGATTTGCTATGAAAACATAGAAATGGGAAGAAGCCAATGTGGCTGCTTAAGACAAGTGGCTGCTTAACAGAGGTGACCACTTGCACAGGTTTGACTGTATTTACAAAAATATTAAACTTGACTATGAGTATGAGTTATATATCAAAATGAACCTTAAAAAATATGTAAGAACATGTATAACACAACTATCTCTGATACCCTTCCCATTGAAATCTAGGCCGGTATACGGGTTTACCTTAGGAGACCAGCAATTATATTGGTCAATGACCACCAATTTATGGAATACTTCACATACTGCTGTTTTACTGTACTGTAAAATTTTAACAACATTCATGTAAAGCTTTATAAAAATCCAATTCCTAATTTCAGAAGAGTGTTCTCTCAAAAACAAGTTTCTATGACAATTGCTAGTACCTGTAACCCCTCGATGATACTGCGATAGTCACGTGACACGCTGGCTATAGATTCACGTTTCTGCTGTTTGGCTTGTTGCCATCTCATCGTGGTCTTCTTCATTATCTGCGACTTCTCAAACATAGAGTGAACCTGAATATCTAGGTCAGATGGTATCGCTATCCCACGATTCTTTGCTGCAATCACAAAATATAATGGTCAAGGTCACACACTACTTAAAATGAGGTTAAACTTATGTACATTCAACATTGTCATTTGAACAGGTTCTGTTAAAATCATAAAAACTTTTTGTCATGAGCAGATCCAGATTTGAAGAGTTAAGTGGGCATGAAAAACAAATCATTGCTCTATCTATCCTGGGGCGGATCCAGGATTTCAGTTAAGAGGGAGCAAAACTAAGGGGGCGCAACACAAAATCTGAAAAGGCATTATAAATAAAGTGGATTTTAATAAAATATGGGGTGGAGGGGGGGGGGGGGGGGGGGGGGTGCAGTCTTTTTAAAGAGTAGATCTGCCATTGATATCTACTGTACTTCCACTTCTTTAAATAAAGACTTCAGAACAATGTGGGGGTCAGTTCCTTTGCTCCCACCTGGATCTTCACATGATTATTTATACACAATATTAAAGGAAAAACTTTGTTCTGAAATTAAAAACAATCCTCTTGAATTAACATGATACATGTAACCAGAAAACAGATTTCATAAAACTTTATTTTGCGAATTTAAATCAGCAAAGATGGTTTTTACATTTGAACTTTATAATCTGTAAATTTTTAACAAGTCTAACATACATAGCAAAAATGTACCATCTAGTCAGATTTTATTTCTATATTAAAATAGAAACTAATAAATAGTAAAAACCCAAAAACTTCATCCAACCATGAAATAAAGCCCCCAACTTCTGCGTTTCATCAGAGTCAAAAATTAATATAAAACGAGGAAGTTGGAAATAAATTTATTTATTTAAAAGAACTTTATTTAAAGAAATGTTTTCACTTGTTTGCAATGACTATAGCAACAGAATGACATCTCTAAGCTCAGTTATCATTCATATCTGCACTCATGTTTTAAAATGTTTCATTGCTGAGTTTGAATAAAAGCACACACAAGGTGAACATCTGGTATCAGATATTCCAAGTTCGGAAACATAAACATACAAACAACTTTCTAAAAAAACAATGAACTTACTGGTAAGTAAATAAAAACACACACAAAATGACTATCGGGTGTCAAATATTCCAAATTCCAACATTAGAACATACAAACATCTTTCTTACAGACCAATGAATATACTGGTAATTAATGTAAACCACAATGATATACAAGTTATTTTTAAATATTTATTACCAGTATTATTGCCACATCTCTGTGCTAGTAATCTCTGTGCTGTGACACATTTACTCGTTAAAAACAATTTAAATTGCTGTTTAAGACAGGTTGGTGCTAAATACAGTTGTCTCCTTAAACAGATTTTTACCACATAATGAATAAACAAACAAGGGGCATAACTCTATTTAAGAGAGTGTTATGGAACCTGTACAGGTCACATCAAGTCAATTTAAGTGAGCAATGGTATAAAGTTTTAGTCCATTCATGTCAACATTTACTAAAAAACTGGCTTCAACACAAGTTTGCAACAAGGAAAATTCCAAAATTGGGTATATATACTGTTCACAATTGAAAGAGAGTTATGGAACCTTTTAAGTTCACACAAGGTCAATAAAGGAACAATGGTGCAAAGTTTCAGTCCATACACATCAAAAATAACAATATGACTGTATGCAAAATGTCTACGAATTTGCAAAAAGACTGACAGATCAGCATCAATTAACCACAGATCTGCAATTACAAATGCCTTTTAGTTAAAAATTTAACTAACTTTTAGATTACCATCATTAGCCACTTCTGTGTTTATCTAAACTGGTCTGCTACACTGACAAAATACCACACTTATTATATACAAGTCCTAGAACTTTCCTACTGATTATCTAGCAAGGAAGGCCTACTGGTACCAATTTTAAATTAAGTGGTACAACTAGACCCAGGGATTAAGGATTAAGCCTAAAACCTCCTATGACATGTGAGATAATCAGTTCACCACTACTGCAGGTAATCTTCTAGATTATAAATATATCTTCCAATTTTTTAAAAAGGGTTAAACACCATTTTCAACACATTTCAGGTAATATGACAAATCAAGTTTTATTGGATGAATGAATCTGAGTAGAACTATCATCCTTCCCCAAGTAACTGGCAAACTTTCTCAAATAAAGTTTTTAGACCTAGTGGGGCTCGAACCGACAACCTCAGTGGTAAGAGGTAAGTGATCTTCTGACGGCGTCTAATAGACCACTCAGCTACAGAGGACTTATATAAATATGTCATTAAAGTAAAACTGATAAACCTTCAATAATGACAGCTAAATGGAGGAATAAACTAGCTCTCTACGATTATATCTACACTTTATCTTGGATAGAAAAAACAATGGTTAATGAACAGATTGAATTGATATACATAAACTTGCAAAAGACCTGGTCAGGTTGCCAATAAAGAAAAGAAAAGAAAATCAGGGGAGTCTCTTTCTTATACTTCCAACTTTTTTATTTGAAATATTCTGAATAAACATTATTTCTTTTATCAATTTTTGTACATTTGGCCAAATTGAAACTATTACAGAACAATATGACAAAGTATATATGAAATGTAAAATAACTGTTATGAAAGCAGATCTACACAATCTTCTAAAGCTTTTTTCTGTATCCTTTCTACATAATTCGTTAAACGTATGACTTTATGCTTATTGTTAAATGTATGCTAAAATATATGTACTTATGTGAATAAAATATTGTTAAAACTATTTCTACATTAATTATGCAGTCATCAATAATTATGACTATCAAGAATTTACATGATCTCAATCTGATTAGTTGAAGCAGTTTATCTAAGATTTGTAAAATATTTCTTTTATAAAAAAATCTAAAACAATATGCTAAATACTGGTCTAAAAGAATGAACAAACTAACAGCTGCCATAAAAGACCGATGAAGCGCGACTTTCACTTTGCCTTTACAAAGACATACTAATTTGTTTTGATTCCGAATGCGAGAAATGCTCAGAGTTCATATGAATCTCTGGAATCCATTTCCTAGGTAGAACCCACACTGAGTGTTGTTTCTTACACGTCATCTGAGTGAGCCAGGGCTTGAATCCCTGATCTCTTGTGTGAACAACCAACACTTTAGTCACTGCACTATCATCTAGTCACTGCACTACCATCTAGTCACTGCATTACCGTCTAGTCACTGCACAATCATCTAGTCACTGCACTACAATCTAGTCACTGCACTATCATCTAGTCACTGCACTACAATCTAGTCACTGCACTACCATCTAGTCACTGCACTATCATCTAGTCACTGCACTACTATCTAGTGACTGCACTACCATCTAGTCACTGTACTATCATCTAGTCACTGCACTATCATCTAGTCACTGCACTACCATCTAGTCACTGCACTACCATCTAGTCACTGCACTATCATCTAGTCACTGTGCTATCATCTAGTCACTGCACTACCATCTAGTTACTGCACTACTGTCTAGTCACTGCACTACAATCTAGTCACTGTGCTACCATCTAGTCACTGCACTACCATCTAGTCACTGCATTACCATCTAGTCACTGCACTACCATCTAGCCTAGTCAATGCACTACTGTTTAGTCACTGCACTACCATCTAGTCTAATCAATGCACTACCATCTATTCACTGCACTACCATCTAGTCTAGTCAATGCACTACCGTCTAGTCACTGCACTACCATTCCATTCCCTGACAGAACAAGAATGCCCTACCAATATTGTATTGTATTGTTAAAAAATGTGTTAATATCCCCACCCATTCACATATTACTAAAACCTTGTCCACCGTTCCTAGAACTTTCTTCTATATGCTGAATGCCAAACAAGGAGTGGGGTTTACAAGGAGTGGTGTATAATGCCATTTTCAACACAATTCCAGCTCTAATATCATGATACCTATTACAAGTGGAAGCTTACAACTCAGGATATACAAAGTACCTTAGTCCTTTCGCAAGTAACTGGTATATTTTCATTATTAAGTTTATGAACCAAGCTAGTCTCAAACCAACATCAGAGGTAAGAGGCAAGTGATCTGGAAACAGCACCTCAGATCACTCAGATCACATAGATCACTCAGATCAAAGATCACTCAGATCTCAGATCACTCAGATCACTAAGAACACAGATCACTCAGATCACTAAGAACACAGATCACTCAGATCACAGATCACTCATATCACAGATCACTCAGACCACTAAGTCATGAAGGACTTACAGAAGAGTACCACAGCTCTTTCACAAGTAACCCACACATTTCCATTGTTTAGTTTTTGAACCAAGCTTTTCCCAAACCAACAACATCAGAAGTGAGAGGCAAATGATCTTGCAGAAACACCTTAGATCACTCAGTCACGAAGGACTCTCTGTCAAGAAAACATTCAGTACTAATTTTAGCCCCTTGGTTACGACCAAGCAAAGATAGAGTCTGTAATCGTCTACATGTTTTTTTACATGTAAAAACGCTCTGCCACTAGATTATGGTTGCAGTACAATAAAAATCTACAACACCATCACAGAAGTAATGTAGTTGTGTTAAGTTCTATATCATATTAATAGTTTAACTATTAACTAATATTATTCCTGTTTTCTTATAACTATGTATACTTTATCTTCTTCCAGACCTTCATGTGCTGAAAAAAGAATACAAGTATATTATACTGTGTCTTGTAACCAAACTGAACAAATATGTCCATGAATATTCAAACTAGCCTCATATCAAACATAAAAACAACTTGAAAGTAACTATAAACAACACCTTTGGCCTCTGGCACCCTGTTCAGTATATTTATGCCATACTCCCCTGTAGAGAGAAAGAAGAACATATAATCAAGCTGACAAATATCAAATGCTGAACTATTTTTATTAAATGCCCATCTCTTTTTTTATCAAAACAACAGGTATTTTTTTATGAATATTGCCGAGAATTTATGTCTGTTTTACCCATTATTATTTTCTTTAATAAAAAGTTAATTTTACTTTTCATATATAAATCTGTTGGCAATGTCTGAAAATAATCAATTTGTTTATTTGTTTTGTTTACCTCAGAAGGATAGCAGACTTGCGTTAACCATTTTGTAGGCATGACTGTTTGTATTGAGGAATACTTTTATATTTCATTTTTATGCCATCTAAGGGTAACTCTTAGCTGGGATCCTGGAAGGTTAACCAGTACTCAAGCACACCCATCTCCACAAGTAACTGATAACTTTCCCACTTGAATCAGCAATGAAAGACAAATGATAATAATCATCATGGAGACTTTGACCTGGCGGGAATTTAAATTTAAATTAATGACCCCTGGACTGATAGTCAAACAGAACTTTGAACTTTTGTTTAAGATTCAAGATTCAAATTCTTTATTCAGTAATTTAAACATATAATGTTTATTATTACACACAAATTCAGATAATAAATGTAACACATGACACATAGATAATAGATCAATATTATGTTAGATTCTTTTAAATTAGAAAATTTTGTTATACAAGACTGAATACTTCTTACTTTGCATTAACTCAATGAATTTTATCATACTTGGCCGTTTATAATATGATTTAATAAAGCTTTTACGGATATCCTGATAACTAGGACATATTAACACAAAATGGTATTCATCTTCTATGTCGTTAAAGTTACATAGAGTACAATAACGCAAGTTAAGTTCAATTCTGTTCTGTGCATAACGACCGGTTTCAACTATCAACTGATGTGAAGATAATCTTAATCTTGACATAGAAATTCTTAATTTTCTTGGAAGCATATCTAAATAATTTTCGAATTCTAAAGTAGTTTTTAACATTTAATAAGTACATAGTGAACGACTGTTTTCGATTTCATTAAACCATTTTTGTTTAAAATTATCTAGTACTCTCTCTTTAAAAACAATATGGAAGTTCAACAAATTTGCATCATCAGTACTTGACCATATATACCAAAATCCATATTCATCCAGTAGATTTTTGATGTTTTTTACCCAATTCTTACCACCTTTATTACAATCAATAAGTAATGAATTATATAAATATTTAACTATAATGTTATCAGATTTAACAATTTTAGTCCAGTATTTAATCATACGAACATATCTATTTATATACAATGGGTATCTACCTAACTCTCCATATACACCCATATTACTTGTCGAGGTTTTAACATTTAATAAATATTTACAAAATTTCAGATGAATTCTTTCGATTTCTTTTGATTTGGAAAATCCCCATATTTCACAGGCATAATTAAGAGTTGAGCTAACAAAGGCATCAAATAATTGACAGACAGTTTTAGGTTTCAATGTATATTTACAAGTATTTGCCAGACATATTGAGCTAAGACTGGGCCCAGCTCCAGTGTTTGTAATAACAGATTAAGTTGTTTGTAATTATGTATTCATTGTAAAGACAAATTCTCAATATCAATAAACTTTTTGTATAACTTTTAACTATAAATGGCATTTGGTTTTTTTTTTATCAGATAACAATATGAAGAAGGACAATACCCACACTTATCTATACAATACAATTCAATTTTTTGAAATATCCAAATTCGAACTTTAATTTAGTAGTATCAACATCAAATTTTTATACTTGATTTTAAGTGTGTTTACATTAAGTGTGGTTTGGGGATGCTGTATGCAATGACAAGAGGCCCAAGAAGGCCTGAGGACGCTCTACTGACTCAGAGTAGTCCATACCATTGATCTGTAAAATATAGTCCCCGTACAGAACCCTTATACAACCCAACCCCTTGATTTGTCAGAACTTCAATCACCCACTCTTATGTGTTTGTTAAAAAGAAGTTTTAAAAAATCAGTTTTCCCTATAATATTCCAATGTAAAAGTCACATTACAGGGCCCCAATATATCCCAGCCCCTTGATATGCAAAATCTTATATCCTTGCTGAGATAATTTATATCAAATATGAACTAGTTTGACTGAAAGGGTATTGAGAGGAAGCTTTGTGAAAATTCCCTATTTTAACTTTATTGCCCCACCCACCCCCTGGCCCCCTACAGAAATTCAATCCTCTTTATTAAACAAAATCAAATTTATTGTTACTAGACAATGCTTTAGATCTCAAATTGAACAATATATTTAGACAAATGGAAAAAATGTGAATTTTCCATTTCCCATAATATTCCTATTTAAAACTCAAAGACCTCTTACAGGGCCTCTATACATCCCAGTGCCCCTTGATTTGTACAAACTTAGAACTCTTAATCATAGGGATAATTTATATGAAATATGAACAAATTTAACTGACCAGTTGTTGAGAATAAGATTTATGACAATGTTCAATTTTAACCATTTTGTGACCCCACCTGGCCCCTTTTAGAAAGTCAATACTTCGTATAAAACAAAATCTTATTTGTTATGACTAGAAGATGCTTCAAACTGAAACTGAATAAAAAAAAAGTCATAAATGAATGAAAAAAATAAGAGAATTTTCTGTTTTCCAATGGTATTCCTATATAAACTCAAAGCCCCCTTACAGGGCCCCTATAAGTACAAGACACTTGATTTGTACAAACTTTAAACCCATACTCATTTGGATAATCTATATCAAATATGAACAAATTTGACTGACGGGTTGTTGAGGAGGAGATTTTTGAACATTTTCTATTTAAACCCTTTATTTGACCCACCCTGGCCCCTTATGGAAAGTCAGTTCTCCTTATTGAACCAAATCTTATTTCCTATAACTAGATGATACTTCAAAACTCAAACTGAATAATGATTTTGCTTAAATAGGTGAAAAAAAGAGAATTTTCTGTTTTCCCATAGTATCCCTATGTAAAATTATTAGTCCCCTTACAGGGTCCCTATAAATATTAGCCCCTAAATTCTAATCTACAATCAAACCCCTACACATTGGAATAATTTATGCCAAATATGAACACATCTGAACGACCGATTCTTAAGAAAACAATTTTTGTTATTCCCAATTTTTACCCTTTTAGGGCCCCTCTTGACCCCTTATACAGTGGAACCAGTCATTTTTACAAATCTGAACCTCCCTCACCAAACAATGTTCCTGTGAAGATATAGGCAAAATCATTTCCATTTTAAAATAAACAAATAAATATTTATTATAATGACATAATGTCCCCTCATTAAACCCACTGGACGGGGTCATTTTTTAACCCTATGGACACCATTTAAACAAATCTAACATAACTATAGTTGGTTATCATTACTACATAAAAATTTTGAAAATCTGTTTAGCCGTTAATGAAAAGAAGATTTTTTAAGTTTTGGACTATTTTTAGTAATGGTGGCCATCTTGAGTTTCAGATCGAAAAAAAAAAAAATTCTGTATAGTCTCCTATGCAATAGAAACATCCATGTAAAGTTTCAGTTTAATTGGCCTAGTGGTTTCAGAGAAAGTGCTGCTAAAGGACAACAGATGACAGACATCGGATGTCTGACAATGCACCACCACATAAGCCCTTCTGACCTTTAGCCAGTAGAGCTAAAAACTAGAAATATCACTGAATGTGATGAATACCCCCAGATGGCACCCTGACACTGGTATTACTCCCTTTTGCTGTTCATTTTTACACAGTGAACCAATCAGAGTAACCTATCACTTTTGTGAAAAGTCATTGAATTCCAGCCAATGGTTGCCAAGAAATAGTGACCACAAAAAAATATGTATGAAAAATTCAAAGGGCAATATTCTTGCACAACTTGCCGACAATATACACAACCAGACTTTGTACCAGTCACCCTTGTGAACTTTCATTGAATTCCATGCAGTCAATGGTTGCAGAGAAATAGCAATTACAAAAAAAGTCTACCGACAGACAGACTGACCGACCAACTGACAGACTGACGTGCGTGACTCCTATATAGCCCCCATATACTTTGTATCTGGGGGTATAATTATGATGAATGCTGATGACAACAAAGTTGAAATGCAATGTAGATACTTTCACTTTAACATAAAATACATGTAATTGTATAGTCAACTGATTATGAAGGGAGGGGAGGAAAGTAGATAGAAGACATATTAATTCCGTTTTAGTGAAAATTAATGATGTCAACATTATGTAGTATCAATGAACTAATAGTTTGTTTGAATCTGAACAAAAACAGATGGCCAGTTTGCTCCACCAGGATACCAGAGTGGTTAGTCCTCAGCCTGGGGGTGGATACAAACACTGAGGTATCTATAAAGACAACAACACTGAGCTTGTACTTCTTAGCAGGCATTTTTCTTTTTTACCAAAGGGAGGTAAGAAAATTTTGCTTAAATTTCTTTTTTCCAAAGGGAGGTAATGGTGATTCCAGCATATTTCTTTCAATACAAACAGAGGTAAGTGCCATCATGAGTTAAGCAAGTGGGAAAGGGAAGGATGCTCTGGTATTTCTGTGACCATGTATATGTGATAAGGATTCAAGTACAGCTCTACTTACTTTCTTGGTCAGCTTTAAAAATGGAAATGGCATTTTATTGAGATGGAAATAAAATATCTCAAAATATGTAAATCTTATCATGAGTCACACTGGCTCTGATACTAAATCAAATTCCCTTTTTATCATAACAAAGTTTATTAAATACATTTTTTTATGAATAAATGTAACTTACCATACACAGAATTCTATTTTCAATAAAGGTTACAACTATTATTATATTCAAATCAAAATATTTAAATTTATGATATACAATTGTTGTGTTCTTTTTTTCCATAAATGTTTACCCATGAAACTTCAATTTTAGCTACCTGCATAATTTTGGAAAAAAGACAAAATTTGTTCGGGATTTGCGATTGATGACAACAAGAAAAGCATCGCAATTATTTTTTTTTATGTTATGTAGCTACGGCTCAGTAAATAAAGGACTAGTTTTTGCCTATTTAAATTAAGGATGCAACACGCATGTAGTTATATAGTACATGTATATCCGTGCCAGATAAAGTGAAACAAGACATATGGTTGTAAATTAGTAAAGGTCACTAATAATTTAAATACAAGAAATTAACTTTACCTATTGAATATTCATGAGATATGAACTTACCAATTAAACAAGCAAAGTTAAAGTGAACCACTTTTGGATAAACTACAAGTTTAAACTTGACCGTTATTGCTTACTGACCACTGATGAGACTTTATATCTACTGTCAATACAGCAAAGATGATCGAAGCAGCAGTAGGTGCTCTAGGGCTTCATGTCTACCGTATGTTTGTAAACTTATTGTTAATGACATCTTTATAAACAATGATCATAATTATATGACCATTCTTTTTTAAATAAGGAAAGTTAATTATGAAGTATAACAGAGGTTGAATTAAATATTAGAGATTTATTTTCAATGGAATTACTAACTTAGAAGGGATGACAAACTATCAAATAAAACTGATTTTAAAAAAAACGCACACAAATATATATATGTAATTGAGTGTGTGTATATATATATATATTTTTAAAAAAAAATGTTTTATTCAAAATAACAAATAACATTACACATAACATAAAATAGCATAAAAAAATATTTCTTTCATTCATTTTCATTGAAATATTTAAAAGGCAAACTGTTTGTGACAACTTCAAAAAACAATTATCATCTATTATAGCCACAAAGCTGTCAGAGCAGATCTCTGGGAGAACTTGAAGCTATCAAACTAGCAATAATTATAATCTCCTAAATTGATCAAGCTTCTGATTAACAGAAAGAAAACTCCACGCAGAACCTTATGTCTTGCCAAGCCTATATCTCCCATATCCCTATATTGCTTTATCACACAGTATGACTAATAAGAAGTTTTCCCCTTCCCTATATCGTTTGAACACACAGGGAGACTATTAAGAAGTTTAGCTGTCAAGCAAGAGGAATGGATATACAAAACACATCAAAATTCATAGAAATACAAAAGCATATCATGGCATTTGGTACATTAATGAATTATAGAGTTGTTATGTGAATAGTGGCAACATAACATTTTGTAGACTGAGTGAATTATGCCTAGAGGTCACTGTCATCTCATGATCTGGAATACTCGTGGGGTTTACAGTTGTATACTCATTACACAACTATCAATTAACAGCTGACCACTAAGGACAAAAAGTATTTGAGAAGAAGAAAAAGCAATGTAAACACTTTTAAGACTCAATTTATTTCTGAAGGTTAAGTATCTATAAGAGTCAAGGTCATTCATTCTGAAGGTTAAGTATTATGAGAGTCAAGGTCATTCTGAAGGTTAAGTATTTGTAAGAGTCAAGGTCATTCTGAAGTTTAGTATCTGTGAGAGTCAGGGTCTTTCTGAAGGTTAAGTATCTATAAGAGTCAAGATCATTTTGAAGGTTAAGTATCCGCGAGTGTCAATGTCATTCTGAGGGTTAAGTATCTAAAAGAGTCAAGGTCATTCTGAAGGTTAAGTATCTATAAGAGTCAAGGTCATTCTGAAGGTTAAGTATCATGTTCCCTAAAATAATGGTGGATTTTTTAAATGGTATCTATGGAAACCAAGGTCACCTGAAATAATGGTGCATATTTTAAGTGGTATCTATTGCAATCAAGGTCATCTGAAATATGTTTTTAAGTAGTGTCTTTCATTGCCCACCTGCAGAACTATTCCTATTTGATCTGAGCTAAACATTTCAACGAAACAGAGCTCAACAGAAAAAACTTCACTTTTTTATGGATGATGTCAATTATTCCTCAAGGTCAGCTTATCATCTGGTAAATGCTACATGGTTTTGAGTAGTACTACTCATTTCACAATTATGGACCAAATGTGTCGGCTCTTGGCCTGGAAGTTTCCAAGAAGCAGAGCTAAACAAAGGAACAAAAGAATGCTGCATTGTATAAAGAAATAACTACCCGTAACACAACTCATAATGGACCAAATTTAGTAACTCTATATCAAACAGGTTTTAAGAAGTGGAGCTGAAAGCAATTTTTATTGAAAAGTTGACACAGAGTGCAAAAAAAAAATTATGTCTTCTTTTTTTGTTCAAAAAGGCAAGAAAAATTAAATAAATTACTCAAAATTTGCTTGTATAATCATAATCCAAAAGCAAAACTGGCGAGTAACTTCAGGTGTAGAATAAATAGTGACTTCAGGTGTAGAATAAATCTTGCAAATCTGGCAATTAACATTGTGTGATAATTGATAAAATATGCCCAAACTGGCTTATGTGCAAGATGGAATATGGCAATACTGGCAAAAAACTATTATGTATAGAACAAAATAATGGCAAAAATGGGTAAAAATAGCTTCATATGTAGTACATATAGCTCTGGCAATTAACTTTATGTGTAGAGTAAAATGTGTAAAAACTGGCAATTAAAAAAAAATGATTGGCAAAACTGTAAGTTCTTATAAATACTATTTGAATATGTTATTTATGGTGAAAAGCTTTTGTAATGCTTAAGCAAACAAAAAAAAGAATATTCCGTTCTGTTCTGAAAACTGGTATTTAACATTATGTGTAGAACAAATGGCAAAACTGGCAATTAACTTGATTAAATTAAATTAAGTAGAACACAACAATAACTGGCAGTGTGTAAACATAAAACATTGAAAGACGGTTTGATCAACTACTTGTTTTTAACCTTGTAAACTGTTTATATGACCAAGATCTGACCTGTGACATGTAAATCAGTTTGTTATTTCAACCATTGCCTTAATATATATTTATCTGTGTTGCTTTTTCATAAAGTTACAAATAAATCAATTTAGTTTGGATACAAAAACGTGTTACTTAAAGCATTGATGAGAGAATAAAATTTATATTCTCACAAAAATGGAAAGATTTTTCACCAGAAATGTTTTTTTAAAACGAAAGGTATTACGAAATGCAATGTGGTATATTTTATCACAACTTTTTTCATCAACTTTATACAATCACGGTTGCCACGGTTGCCACAGAATCTTCAAATCATTCCAATTTTTAGTCTTTCATCTAGCTTTACATTTTCAACTAAACTGCTATATTCTAACTTTGCCTACATTCATAAATTCGCCAATTTTACTTAAAAACAACTTCTCTGCAACATTAATTTATATCCTGGTGAAACAGCTCAAACATTATGGATTGAATAACTATGTGTTGTTGTTTTTGACTATTCTCATTACAGCTTATGTTTCAAATTTCTCAAATAGTCACACTTTTAATTTTTACTGCCCTGGTACAAAATCTAATGTTTCTAATGTTTCCGAATTTTTCCCAACCAAACTAAAAATGTCCCTCCCATCTTTCCAATGACAAAATTCATAATTTTAAATTTTTTCGCTTACCGTGATATAAAATTCTTTAAAAACTTCTGTGATTTAAAACAAATAATCAAAATAATTTCCGATATCCATGGCAACCATGATAAATCATTGAGAACTCTATGGGCGTATATATATGCATAATGTCACATGTAGCTGAAACTTGTGTGCTACCCTTTCTGACCACTTGTAGGCCGAAACTCTTTCTGGACCACTTGTAGGTCCGAAACTCTTTCTGGACCACTTACAAGTCCAGAATTAACTAAAACACAAACTATCTCACCCTCATACTGCTCGGCTAAAACAAAACAAAACACACTAAACAGTAAATATAGCATCTTCAATTATACAATCAGCAGTGTAGCTTCCTTTAGACACTTTTTTCTGAGAAATTTAACCCAAAAATGCAATAGAAACCAGACCCCTATGGGGATAGTGGGGTAAACTTTAAACTTGCAACAAAAAAATCATTCAATATGGTCCAGATATTTAACATCATTTTATCAATTTATTTGGTTATTAAATTCAAGGTCAAAATATTAAGGATAACAATGCCCTTAAAACGTAAGAAATATTCACTAAAACGCACAAACAAAAGTCTAGAACTTATAAAATTGTTTTTGTTTTTTTTTAAGGAAGTTTGTTCTTTTAAACAGATTAAAAAGAAAAAGAATGTTGCAATATAAAATAAAATAAGTTTTAACATTTTTATTTGATCAGATATCAAAAATAATTTATCATAAATCCTTTTTCTTTTTAATGATTGAAAAAGTATAAATTTTATAAATAATTTTCATGAAGTTATTAAAAATTCCTTTTTGATAAAATGATTAAAAAAAAGAATTATGAAAGACTTTCAAAATAAAAGTCTGAATAATATGTTCGATCAAGTTTTATCAAACTTGTTATCATCTAAAACCAACCATCTTTAAAGTTGCAAATATAACCCACACATCAATTCAAAAAGGTGCCAAGCGTTTTCTTTTTCATAATTTTACACTTAGCACATTTTTGATACTAATTGGACTATAAGCTGATGCTTGCTGCAAATGAAAGCAAAATGTTAGATGTTCTATTTGTACATTTCATCATGTATGCACAATAAATAACTATAGTATCACATGTTGATAATTTAAGGTAACTCGACGTGGGTTTCCTATTGGATTTTTTGACATCTGTAAGGAAGGATGTTATTTTCATTTCTAAAATTTTTTATTTTTAAAAAAAAAAATAAATAAATAAATAAAAAGGGTATGACCAACTAGAAAGAGAGGGTGTTCATGCTATTAAAAATGAAAACTTAAAAACACGTGATATTTGCTTGTGATTGTGGACGATGCAAAAAATTCAGATAGGAACAACGTGAGCTATTTTCGATATTAAAGAATGACATCAAAATACATAAAGTAATCTGCTCATGATATACACAAGAACAATCAATGAAAGCCCAGACCCAGGGTCAAGGTCATCAAATCAGAGGTCAAATGTCAAAAGGTTAATACTAACCCAGAATAGATTAAGACAATGAGTTAATTTGCAAAATAATGGGGGAAACACTTCTGTAAATAATGTAACAAACTGCAAAAATAACTGGGAAACACTTGTCACACTGTGTTAGAGGGACTCCTAGTCAGTTCCACACCAAATGTGATTAAAATCTATAACCTGCCGAGCCAATGAAGGATGTGGCAGTCTATAACAGGAGTAAATGAAGGAATCAGAGCAGTTCAGTTCTTTTGATTTTGTCAGATAATTTCATATACCATTATGGAAACAGGCCTCATGACTAATTAAACAAGTACTACACAGTTTTTGGCCTGGGACTTGCCAAAAGGAGAAAGTAGTTCTGCCAGGTTTCCCAAGCTATCCACTTATTGCAGAATTCCCAAAAATGCAAAGTACTCCTGCATAAAAATATGCGATGAAAAGTAGTTCCAACTGAACTGCATTTAAAAGCATAAGATCATGAATATTTAGCAAAAAATACCATTTAATGACATTTATAAGAATTTGAAAACCTAAGACCTTAATGAACTATTAAAAGTTTAACAAAAGTTAAAGCAAAATTAATGCATGACAAGAATGTTTCATGTTTTGTGTAATACATATTCAATGTATGAAATGAAATTAAAAATAAAGTTTACAAAAGACATGTTCCGTAATTATTGGGAAACCCATCTAAAATCAGTAAACTGCTCAATCCTTTTCTTGCATCCAGAATCTTTTCAGTAGTTAAGAAACATACATTATGTGCTGTTGCCGCAGAAACCAAATCCTTGAACATACAGTTCATCAAAATCATGAATAGGTGATTTTTTCAATATTTAAAACTTATGCGTCAAATTAGAATAATAAGTAATATTTATTGTAGAATAATAATTTTGATAATGAATTCAAAATTAAATACATTATATTTAAGGTATATTGTACACAATTATCCAAATTATCACGTTTATTTATGTGTGCACATTATAGTATTATAATGATTAACATGACGATAAAAAAAATATTTTTACATATATCTGATGGTTGGTTACCTAGAACATGCTAAAATGTACTCCATGCATAATAAAATGAATAATTCTAAAAATCTGTATTCAAAACGATATTCCATTATTATCAATAACAAATATTTACCTTTTAATTATAACTGTATCATAACTACATGTACATAATAGATAAAAGGCAATGTAATTATTTTAAAAAAAGGTATAAAATTAATACAATCAAACCTGTGTTAGTGGTCACCTCTATTAAGCAACCACTTGTCTTAAACAGTCACCTTTTCTAGTTACCATTTTTATAGTTCTACTTTTAATCAACCTGTATTTAGTAGCCACCTGCCTTAAGGGGTAATTTTTGCTCTTAACATTAAGTGGCTGCTTAGAACAGGTTTGACTGCATCTATTGTTTTTTGAAACTTGTTTGTGTAACAGACTCTGTTGTGTCTCTGATTTTAGTTTTAGAGGTCAAGGTTAAAGGATTGGGATGGACAACCAGTTAGAGATGTGACGCCAAGTGAGAAAATAGTGCATGACAGATGCAGTGATTTGATTTTGAGAATGACAAGAGGCAGCTTTTTAAGCGCAAATTCATACTCAGCCTTAAGATTGAGCAAGAAAAAGGCATCCCTAGAATATAAACAATAAAATGTGCAATTTTTTAGTAATAAGCTAAAACTGGGTGTTTCCAGTATAAATTATTGTGGAATTATTTTTTTCTCGAAACTGGATTTATTTGTGTAAAAATTTGCTTATAATCACTATTAAAACAATAGAAAAATAAAACATTTTTTTTTTAGTCACATCTTAAAATAAATTCCTGCCCTTTATTTTGTATCAGTTTTTATGCTGTCATGCTATATAACACGGGAATATATTACAGGAGTATTAGCGATCAGAAAGAAGCAGACTGAACCTGTAAAACATGACATGCTATCATCAGCCATGCTACACAGCCTACACGGTAAGCAAAAAATAAACTTAAAATTATATAGATATATAATTATTATATGGATTATATCACTGTTGGTGTCCTAAATCAGTAAAATTGAGATGAAAATGTGCATAAAAGGTATCTGAAAGCAGGAAACAAAAGACTATGGCTATTGGCATGGCTGCCATGCAAACACTTTTTTTATTGAATTTTAATCTGCACGACTGCCATATCTATAGCCACTGCCAGATAAATAAAGCAATTGTCATCCTGCATTCAATGGAAGTTGAAATCTGATTCTATCTCAGTCAAGATAAAATGTGTGAATTATGATACGGTGACCTGGTGTCGACTGTAAGAAAGTGCTTAACATGACCATGAACGCTCTTTAAATTGTGTTCTGAGTTTGACTGTGGGAAGTGGGTGGGGTACATTCTGGTATGTTAGTTTTACAATACAGACATTGAATCATGTCAAACACATCACAACTATTCACTCACTTTCTTCAAATTGACTCTGAGCTGTTATAAACAATCAGATACCACATATATAATATACTATTAAAAACAAAATGACTCGTAAAATAACAAAACATGAACAAATAAAATCTCAGTTGTGCATTTAGAACAAGATGTCTGAATTGCAATTATTAGCTTCTTTTGAGAATAGATGTTGAATACATTATGACTCCTGGCTATGGCCAGGAACTTAATCTATGACCTCCTATAATATTAGGTCTAAAGGTCTACTACTAGACCACAATGTTCCAAAATAAAAATTATGAGTGGGAGACAAAACCTTACATTTGTTGTAATATTTAGGACAGCACTAAAAACCTGATGTTTCACAAGAACAGTGTATAAAAACTTTTACCTATGATTTTAAAGAGAGTATATTGGGATTTTTCAAAATTTGAGAATTGGCTATAAATATTTTTTTCCCAAATATATCGTGCCTATAATTATATACTCACTGACCCAGTATTGCCAAAAGGATTTCTATTTAAACACTATGTGCCTTGGTTTGACTAAAATAGATTTCCCAATTGAAATAGCAACATATTTTGTGACATATTAAATAGTCACATGATTCATTTAGATTTCAATTTGATCTGTTACATAGGTTTACATACAATAAAAATTATTTCAGATTTTATTTATTAATGGTAATGAGACACCTTTTATCCATTTTCAAAAAAAAATTTAATTTTTTAAGATATTTATAGCATTCAACCCCCAGGACATACTCCCTTTAAAACCCACTGTTTTCATGGCCAATTTGTTTTCAACATTTCACTTTTCCATTGAGGTTCATCCAGCATGAACTAATAACTAGCATTTAACACTCGGTTTTAAACAGGTATTTGATTCCAAGGTCTATCAACTCCTGGCTAAATGTATTAGTGTTTTAAAATCAATCTGCACCCGTTACAGAAAAAGCAACCTTAGAAAGCCATGATATGAAGAAGAGCATTCCCATCAGACATGCAGATTGTCACAGCAAAGATTCAAACCCACAGGGCACAGATCTGAGGCTGCAAATGCGAAGCTCTATCTACCCAGCCATTAAATTTAATGTTCAATATTGGATAAATTTTAATTTCATCAATTTGTATAATCTGTCGTTTAGAGAAAACTAAAATGCCAAAAAAATGCATTCAAAGGACAGGGAAGATTTTCTGTGTTATTCAAATGCTTTATGTGTTAGTTTATACTAACTAGCTTTAGCTCTAGTCCGCTTTCTGGGTAGAACCAGTACCACTTAGTGCTGTTTTTTTAAAAGGCATAGGGTCAAGCTGGGGATTGAAGCCGCAACCTCTGGCATGAGTGGCCAACACTCAATCTACTACATTACTGCCTCGCTTACTAATGTGTTGAATATTAATCCCACAGACAAAAGACTTTTTCTGAGCAGAATATGTTTTGACAGGGAATTCCACCTTCCTGAATATGTTTTTATAGGAGACTCCCCATCCCTGAATGTTTTAATAGAAAACTCCACCTCCATGTATGCTTTGATAGGAGACTCCCCATCCCTGAATATATCTTGATAGAAAACTCCACCTCCATGTATGCTTTGATAGGAAACTTCACACCCTCCCTGAATATATCTTGATAGAAAACTCCACCTCCATGTATGCTTTGATAGGAAACTTCACACCCTCCCTGAATATATCTTGATAGAAAACTCCACCTCCATGTATGCTTTGATAGGAAACTTCACCTCCATGTATGCTTTGATAGGAAACTTCACACCCTCCCTGAATATATCTTGATAGAAAACTCCACCTCCATGTATGCTTTGATAGGAGACTCCCCATCCCTGAATATATCTTGATAGAAAACTCCACCTCCATGTATGCTTTGATAGGAAACTTCACACCCTCCCTGAATATATCTTGATAGAAAACTCCACCTCCATGTATGCTTTGATAGGAGACTCCCCATCCCTGAATATATCTTGATAGAAAACTCCACCTCCATGTATGCTTTGATAGGAAACTTCACACCCTCCCTGAATATATCTTGATAGAAAACTCCACCTCCATGTATGCTTTGATAGGAAACTTCACACCCTCCCTGAATATATCTTGATAGAAAACTCCACCTCCATGTATGCTTTGATAGGAAACTTCACCTCCATGTATGCTTTGATAGGAAACTTCACACCCTCCCTGAATATATCTTGATAGGAAACTCCACCTCCATGTATGCTTTGATAGGAAACTTCACCTCCATGTATGCTTTGATAGGAAACTTCACACCCTCCCTGAATATATCTTGATAGAAAACTCCACCTCCATGTATGCTTTGATAGGAAACTTCACACCCTCCCTGAATATATATCTTGATAGGAAACTCCACCTCCATGTATGCTTTGATAGGAAACATCGCGCCCTCCCTGAATATATCTTGATAGGAAACTCCATCTCCCTCAACATGTTTTGATAGAAAATTCTGACTCCCTAAATTTATTTTTATCAAATTAAAATATTAAGTCACAGCAGTTTCAGGTAGAGGGGAGGTATTTATACCATCACAAGTTACCCATGATATACATACAGGAGTTAATTTTTTACAATGTTCAGTTTTTTATGTCATCCATTAATTACCGTATAGAGTATTGCAGAATGTCAAAGTTTTGCATAAAATTGTAATAAGTCAATCGAGCAAGGCAGTGTATTTAAGGACTGTTTACAATGAACAAGTGCATCTTGTTTGCCCTAGATCACTCCCCTTTGCCCTAGATCACTCCCCTTTGCCCTAGACCACTCTCCTTTGTCCTAGATCACTCCCCTTTGCCCTAGATCACTCCCCTTTGCCCTAGATCACTCTCCTTTGCCCTAGATCACTCTCCTTTGCCCTAGATCACTCCCCTTTGCCCTAGATCACTCTCCTTTGCCCTAGATCACTCTCCTTTGTCCTAGATCACTCCCCTTTGCCCTAGATCACTCCCCTTTGTCCTAGATCACTCCCCTTTGCCCTAGATCACTCTCCTTTGTCCTAGATCACTCCCCTTTGCCCTAGATCACTCCCCTTTGCCCTAGATCACTCTCCTTTGCTCTAGATCACTCCCCTCAGACACGAGCAACAATGTTAATCTTGTATCTTTAATGAGATATTATGTCATTACATATTGACTAGTTTAATGAACAAGTTTTATTGGTGGCGGAAGACCTCAGGCTCATGAATTAGCTCAGTTGGTATATAAATTCTTGGGTTGTGAGTTCAAATCACCGCCCAGTCACAGTCTCCGTGATGAAATATATACGACATTGCATTTCATTATCATTCATCTCTCACCACTGATTCAAGTGGGAAAGTTATCAGCTACTTGCGGAGATGGGATGTGCTCCAGTACTGGTTAACCTTCCAGGATCCCAGGAAACAGTGGTTAGGTTAACTGATCATCTGTAACCCTTAGACAGCATAAACATGGCACAAAATACTCAATCAATTAATCAAATATGAGTCTGAGGAGAACCATCGTGCTTGTGCTAGGCAGATACACATTATCTCTACAAGTCACTCACTACTTCCACACATATCCAGATGTGGGAGATTCATGACGTCAGAACATGTCCAATTTTAAGATAAAAGCCAAGCTGTGTTGACACAACCAATTAGTGCAACATTTGTTAATTCGAGGGCCACAAACTCAGTGATTATGTGTTTTTGTCATTTTCAGAACTTGTATGAGATGTTATAGTTTAATTACTACTGGTAAATATGGTCAAAATTCACTATAAAATGAAGGAGGTAGAGTTTACACTGACTGACTGACATCAGATTGATCACTGACACAGACACAAAATTGCTCATCTTGAATCTTTGGTTCAGAAGATCTTAAAATCTACTTCAAAATGCAAGAAAAAAAAGTAATGCAAAACGCCTAAAATAATTTTAACCTTTAAGCAATCAGAAAAGAGAAATAGAAGCTATTAACAAATATCTAGAACTTTGTTGAGAGAGAGAGAGAGAGAGATAATTCAAGTATAGTTGTTATGTTGACTGACATGTAGCTAATTTAAGATTTCACAATTATTTATGGAAGCGTGAAAGATTTGTCAGATTTCTTGAGAGAGTGTAAGATAGGTTAGATTACGTGTCTGTTTACGAGTAAAATTTGATACTGAAACATACATAATAACTATCTATTGAATAAAAGTTACCACGACATTAAAAGTCTACTTGTGTATAGAGTGCTGGAAACTGAGACAGTAGGTGCCGATTAAGAAAATACATTTACATTGTATTCAAATTTTTTGTTAATGTTCTACTGATGTGTTAATTGCCTTGTATCCAGATCAGCGGAAGGTTTCCTACAGCGTTATAACAACAAACTAATTGCCTTACCTATTGTAGATAATGTTTTGATACATTCCTGCACGTGATGGTACACCTGTGTGCCTGACAGCCATGAGCAATGAGACAATCGGAATGCCCCTTGCAGTAACTTCACAAACATCGGCTGCCGTGCCTGTGTGGGGGAAATAATTGATTATTTATTAAATTTCTATTTATCTATTCTATACATTCCCTAATCAGAAACGAATTTCTGAGCTTACACTTTGTCTGTCTGTCTGTCTGTCTGTCTGTCTGTCTGTCTGTCTGTCTGTCTGTCTGTCTGTTTGAATATAATCCCTCAGACTATCAATCCAGGAGTCGTGAGTTCGAATCCCTTAAGTGTAACTTTGACCATTGAGCTACATGCCTGTGTCATTTACAGACACAATGCTTCCTTAGGGTAAGTTTTTTCAAAATCCCTCTATGCTCTATGCATGAGAAAGTTATAGCCTGGACAAGATCGGACAGGCAGATGCACGCACATACACTGAACTACCACTGTCGAGCTATCAGCAAACTTGACCTTTAAAGCAACTCTAAGGTTCACTTTCCATGCAAGATGTCTATCTTCAATATTTTGAAGTAAATTGAAGTCACTGAGCTAAAATAAAACCGAAAATTTATAGTTAAATGCTTTGGGCTAATGAATATTATTCTGTTAGCTGGTCTTGAATTTTTGAATAGCACTGAGAAAGTGGTCTGTGGTGAAATGTTATTTAAAATTGACTAAAAGGGAAGTATAAAATCATCATGTACACAAATTACTCGATTGAATTTTTAGCTATTTTTATGCCATCAAAGGCTAACAGAGCACACCATATCTCCGCAAGAAACTGATAACTTTCCCACTTTAATCAGAAACAAGGCTAACCGAGCACACCCTATCTCCGCGAGTAACAGATAACTTTCCCACTTTAATCAGCAACAAGGCTAACAGAGCACACCCTATCTCCGCAAGTAACAGATAACTTTCCTACTTTAATCAGCAACAAGGCTAACAGAGCACACCCTATCTCCACAAGTAACAGTCTCCGCAAGTAACAGATAACTTTCCCACTTTAATCAGCAACAAGGCTAACAGAGCACACCCTATCTCCGCAAGTAACTGATAACTTTCCCACTTTAATCAGCAACAAGGCTAACAGAGCACACACTATCTACGCAAGTAACTGATAACTTTCCAACTTTAATCAGCAACAAAGCTAACAGAGCACACCCTATCTCCACAAGTAACTGATAACTTTCCCTCTTTAATCAGCAACAAGGCTAACAGAGCACACCCTATCTCCGCAAGTAACTGATAACTTTCCCACTTTAATCAGCAAGAAGGCTTACAGAGCACACCCTATCTCCGCAAGTAACTGATAACTTTCCCACTTTAATCAGCAACAAGGCTAACAGAGCACACCCTATCTCCGCAAGTAACTGATAACTTTCCCACTTTAATCAGCAATAAGGCTAACAGAGCACACCCTATCTCCGCAAGTAACTGATTACTTTCCCACTTTAATCAGCAACAAGGCTAACAGAGCACACCCTATCTCCCGAGTAACTGATAACTTTCCCACTTTAATCAGCAACAAGGCTAACAGAGCACACACTATCTCCGCAAGTAACAGATAACTTTCCCACTTTAATCAGCAACAAGGCTAACAGAGCACACCCTATCTCCGCAAGTAACTGATAACTTTCCCACTTAAATCAGCAACAAGGCTAACAGAGCACACCCTATCTCCGCAAGTAACAGATAACTTTCCCACTTTAATCAGCAACAAGGCTAACAGAGCACACCCTATCTCCGCAAGTAACTGATAACTTTCCCACTTTAATCAGCAACAAGGCTAACAGAGCACACCCTATCTCCGCAAGTAACAGATAACTTTCCCACTTTAATCAGCAACAAGGTTAACAGAGCACACCCTATCTCCGCAAGTAATTGATAACTTTCCCACTTTAATCAGCAACAAGGCTAACAGAGCACACCCTATCTCCGCAAGTAACAGATAACTTTCCCACTTTAATCAGCAACAAAGCTAACAGAGCACACCCTATCTCCGCAAGTAACTGATAACTTTCCAACTTTAATCAGCAACAAGGCTTACAGAGCACACCCTATCTCCCGAGTAACTGATAACTTTCCCACTTTAATCAGCAACAAGGCTAACAGAGCACACCCTATCTCCGCAAGTAACAGATAACTTTCCCACTTTAATCAGCAACAAGGCTAACAGAGCATACCCTATCTCCGCAAGTAACTGATAACTTTCCCACTTAAATCAGCAACAAGGCTAACAGAGCACACCCTATCTCCGCAAGTAACAGATAACTTTCCCACTTTAATCAGCAACAAGGCTAACAGAGCACACCCTATCTCCGCAAGTAACTGATAACTTTCCCACTTTAATCAGCAACAAGGCTAACAGAGCACACCCTATCTCCGCAAGTAACAGATAACTTTCCCACTTTAATCAGCAACAAGGTTAACAGAGCACACCCTATCTCTGCAAGTAACTGATAACTTTCCCACTTTAATCAGCAACAAGGCTAACAGAGCACACCCTATCTCCACAAGTAACAGATAAATTTCCCACTTTAATCAGCAACAAGGCTAACAGAGCACACCCTATCTCCGCAAGTAACAGATAACTTTCCCACTTTAATCAGCAACAAGGCTAACAGAGCACACCCTATCTCCGCAAGTAACAGATAACTTTCCCACTTTAATCAGCAACAAGGCTAACAGAGCACACCCTATCTCCGCAAGTAACTGATAACTTTCCCACTTTAATCAGCAAACAAGGCTAACCGAGCACACCCTATCTCCGCAAGTAACTGATAACTTTCCCACTTTAATCAGCAACAAGAGACAAATGATAATGAGAAACAATGTCATATATCAATCATCACAGAGAATGTTGCTTGGCAGGAATTCAAACTCACGATCGCTGGATTGATAGTCAGATGCGCTACCAATTGGGCTAATCGGGCCCGGCTCAAACAAAATGAGAGAATGCAGTAAAACAAATGCAAACCTGGATGGTAGTACTCTGGTCGGAGAATGGAGAATTGAAGAAGGTGGATATGACATTCATCACCGTCACTGTCACATAATTCTCCAGGGCCACTTCAGCGTGTTTACGGTCGTATGTCGCATTGGACACCTGCACAGTACAAATATACAAGTATTTTAGAAATATGATCAAATAAACAAGCATTTCAGAAATTTTGACCAAATAAGCAAGCATTTTATATTTTTTATTAAATCAAATAAACATGCACATTTCTGAAAGTTTAAATCTTCAATGTCTTCCTGGGTAGAACCAGTACTAAGCATACGTGGAAAGTGTCTTGCTCAAGGACACCACACATAGCTGTGGTGGAGGATCGAACCCACAATCCCCCGATCATGGGTTTGATGCTCTACCACTGCACCATGCCCGCCACAAGAGGCGAGTCTTCATGAATCTGGGCAATTTTTTTTTTAAAAAAATTGATAAAATTTATACATGGTACATACTATGGCCGTATCAATGAGAACACTTTCAAACAAAATCCACATGTGAGTGTTGGTGTAGATCTCCTTCATTTCTACTTCAGTGTCGATATATGAATGTTTATCATATCGACATATGGCCCCTAACTGAACCCCTAATAGAGCTATAGTTGGTTATCTTTACTACATAATTATTTTCAAAATCAGCTTGGTGGTTCATAAAAGATTTTTTAAATTTTTGACTATTTTTTAATAATGGCGGCCATCTTGAATTTCAGATCGAAAAAAAAAAAAATCTTCAGTATAGTCTCCTATGTAATAGAAATATCCATGTTAGGTTTCAGTTTAATTTGCTTAGTGGTTTCAGAAAAAAGTGTTGCTAACAGACAACAGATGACAGACAACTCCCCATAAGCATAAGTCATTCTGGCCTTGCCAGTAGAGCTAAAAAGTGATAAAATTTATACATGGTACATACTATGGCCATATCAAGGAGAAAATTTTCAAACAAAGTCCACATGTGGCTGCTGGTGTAGATCTCTTTCATCTCTACTTCTGTGTCAATGTAACAATGGTTCAGGAAATTGATATATGCTGCTTTCACCTGCAATGTTTATAAATGCTTTTTAAACTGATTATTTTTACATTGATAGTGAAACAAGTTCTTACAAGCTGGAAGTCTTCCTGGGTAGAACCTGTACTAAACATATGTGAATAAAGTGTCTTGCTAAATACTACTACACATAGCGGAGAATCAAACCTACTACCCACTGATCCTGAGCCTGATGCTTAACCACGCGCCCCTCATATCATATATGAACCATTCCACCAACCAATAAAGGAGATTGGCTTGTCGAATGAGAGAGATTGGCTCCAAATGAGGAGACTGGATCCAGATGCGATAAATGCCATTTGGGTTCAACTGTTGCACAATTAATGTACACATGTGTTTGAAATTTTACAAATAAACACAGTTTAGTGTCAACTCGATGATCATGACAAATCATCTTCATCTCCAGGGCAAATATAAAAATCTCCCATCTTCCAGAACCTGAGTTGGAATTCCTCCAAACAATCTGGGTTCTTTACAATCTGAGTACACTGTTAGTGTTGAACTCTGGTCATAGTGTTTTTAATTGAGTGCCTTAGTAATATAGACATAAGAAAAGATCTATATATATATTGAACATTCACGAGATATGAATTTACATGTAACAAGAGAAGTTTACAAGAACTTCTTTGGGTTCACTTGTTTTGAATATGTTACATGTAAGTTCATAGCTAATAACATTCATTTCTAAAGTAAATCAATGCTTTATTTATATATATATAGCCATGCCATCAGTTCTTAGGGCTATAACCCTGAGGCTAAATCACAATATATCCCTACATATCATATAATAAAGTCAATTTTATTTTATATTTATTTTTCAGATAATGAAACAGAAATGTCGTAATAAGCATAAAATAAAAGAAAATCATTTTTAAAGATCAAAAAGTTTAATATGAAGTGTCATTTTGGAAAAAAACAGTTCCTTTGTTAAATTTTTTTTTTTTTTTGTTAAATACTTTCGACAAAATCTAGCGATCAATTTATTATGGTCTAATCATAATTTGCAACTATAACACATGATCTTTATTAATGACCTTGACCATAAACTTACCTCTGGTATACAATCTTGATGTGTGACCACCCTGACGATATCATCAAGGGGTAGCAAAGAATGACACTTGATTTCTGTGTATACATTCTTTCCTTCTGTGCAGAGTGCAAGCAGTTGGACGAGGTTGATGTGATAGTTGAGAACACTATTCTCATCATTGCGCAATTCCTCAGACTGCATTAGCCCCACAAGATTTTGGAATGACATTCTGTCATTGTAGAATAACAGCACCTCTTCACCGACATTCACCAACTGTCCATGGAGAAAGGAAATAATGTTTGATATATTAGTTTTATTTAATGTTATACTGGCTCCAAACACTTAATAAACAAAAGTCTTTCATGCTAATTTATTTAAAACTGTTTGTGAAATAAGCTTTAACCCTTTACTTCATAGATGCGCGTTTTCCCGCACCAATCACAGAAGGCCTTTGAAAACAGTGCAGGAAGAGTTCAGATTACGAGCAATCTGAACACTTCCTGCACTGTTTTCCACTCTGTCAGTTATTATAAACATAATTCACCCAATAATTCAAAAGCCTTCTATATTAGGTGTCCAAAGGCTTCTTTGTTAGAGGTGTCCAAAGGCGTCTATATGAAGTAAAGGGATATGTGTTTGTAAATTGGTCTTGAGTCCATTTTCTAGGTAAAACTAAAACTGATTTTATCTTTTCATGATAATGGGATGCTTTGTATCCATTTGATATTGTTTAGACATTTGCAGCTTTTTGTCCTGATATACTGATATTCTACCTTCAGTGCCAACATTGAGCTAAAGTCAGGCGCTTATTGCTTCAAGCAATATCCTAATACACTAATTTAAACATAAACCACACTGTTATGCACATAGACTGGTACCAAACTAATATACCAGTAGTATGCAAATTCAGCAAATTGATTTGTTTGTATGTTAGAGATTTACTACTTTATTTCAACAGAATATTTCAGTTATTTACCGGCTCTCAGCACATCTGATCGTCATTCTTGGGATCCGCTGGCCATTAACCAGTACGCAGACACACCTTATCTCTGCCAGTCACTGACTACTTTCCCACATATTCAGAGGTGGGAGACTCATGACCGTAGAACAAAGTTTATGACCAATCATCACAATGACTGTGGCTGGGTCAGTTTGGATTAGTTTAGTTTATATTAATTTATTTTAGCTCTATTGCAACAAAGTTCAAAGTTTATATGGACAGCTTTCAAGTCTGCTTCCTGGGTAGAACCAGTACCGAATGTTGTTTTATGAGAGGTATCGGGTCAAGCGCGGGATCGAACCCGCCCCACTTATGCCCTGGATTGACAGTGACGACATGTTACTGACTGATATGAACCATCAAAACCAGTGACATCTATGTAAGAATGACTTGGAAGGCGAAATACCTCGAGGTGGGAATGCATTTATTAACATTTTCATTATTTTTAGTACCAATCATCTGTTATTTAGACAGGTTGGCTATATAATCAGGGGAAATAACTCTGGAGGTATCTACAAAGATTTTGGCTTTACCTGATGGAACTCTAAAAGGATAAACATATTTACTCATTTTTATTAAATCCAGCCAACCATTACACATTTATTGACTGTACTGACAACAACAAAAACAATATAATTTTCCAGCCGAAGGAATGAAAATATATATTGTAATCTGGTCCCACCAAAGTGTTCTCACCTCAGCCATGACCATGTCCTGGGTTTTTCTGATGTAAAGTGTTTCTGTCTTTACCACTGTTTGTAGAAACTTTAAATACTGCACGTGGCGACCATTGGTCTCAATACAGCGTACGAAATGTTGAATCACGTTATCTGAGATCTCATTGGCTAGTGTCATGTTGTCTTGGAAGATTGCCGTACACGTCTGTGTCTCGAGTATCTGTATATAACAAAACAAACATAGGCCAGAATCAACATGGAACAGTATCCTACATAACTTCTTTTTTTTTTTAAAGAGGTGTTTAACGCTATTTTCAACACCTTTTGGTTATATATGGCATATCCATATTGGTGGTCAGGAAGACATCAGAATGAATCTGAGTAGAACCAATGTCCTTCCGCAAGTAAATGGCAAACTTATTTTGGAGTGAGCTTGATTCGAACCTATGACCTTAGCAATGAGAGGAATTGATCTTGAGATGGCGCATTGACGCCTTAGACCACTGGGCCATGAAAGACCCATTGCACAGAACAAGTCATGCCTACAAATTGTGCCTCTGCATCTATCAGTTAGACTGAATTGCTACTGTAGAAAAGGGGAACCAGATTCTACTTCACGTTGGTTTCATGTTTATTTGTATTATTTCTGGCATCATATCAACCTATCATAATATCTGATCAGTAGCATCATGTATCTAACAAAATGTTGAACAATGTCCAGTGCTCCATTTATGCTTTTCTCCAAATGAGTATTTTATTCCTTAAATTTGTATGCAATGCATATCTTCAAAATGTTTAGGGTGAAAAGGAACATTTTAAACAAATTGCTATTTAAATAAACCAATGAAAATGAAATTGTCAGTATCCAATGTTTATTTTACCACTTTCTTTCTTTAAATTTCATTACTTTATTTCAAAATTTCAATTCCTGAATACCCCAAAAAAGTGCTTATCTGGAGCACTGAATGACCATTCAGAGAAATATAGAATTAGCTCAATTAATTAATTTTATTGACTTGAATCAGTTCAATTTATCAGCTCAATTTTATTCAGCAAATTAACCAACTTGAATCAGTTCAGTTTATTGAACACATTTTTACTATCTTGAACATGTTCATTTTACTGCCCAATCATTCCAAGACTTCAATCAAATGTTAGCTAATGTAAACTGGGTAATTTAATTAAACAGCTCAGTTTCTTGCCTAAAATCTTCAGTCTAAAAATAGTTCAGTATCCCGCCTTAAATATTTAGCCCAAAATCAGCTTAGTTTCTTACCCAAAATATTCAGTCTTAAAACAAATGAGTTTCCTACCTAATATATTTTAGTCAAATATTCAATCCAAAATCAGCTCAGTTTGCTGCCTTGTATATTCACAGTCCAAAACCAGCTCAGTTTGTTGCCTTGTATATTCACAGTCCAAAACCAGCTCAGTTTGTTGCCATGAATATTCACAGTCCAAAACCAGCTCAGTTTGTTGCCATGAATATTCACAGTTCAAAACCAGCTCAGTTTGTTGCCTTGTATATTCACAGTCCAAAACCAGCTCAGTTTGTTGCCATGAATATTCACAGTCCAAAACCAGCTCAGTTTGTTGCCATGAATATTCACAGTTCAAAACCAGCTCAGTTTGTTGCCTTGTATATTCACAGTCCAAAACCAGCTCAGTTTGCTGCCTTGAATATTCACAGTCCAAAACAAGCTCAGTTTGTTGCCTTGAATATTAACAGTCCAAAACCAGCTCAGTTTGTTGCCTTGACTATTCACAGCCCAAAACCAGCTCAGTTTGTTGCCTTGAATATTAACAGTCCAAAACCAGCTCAGTTTGTTGCCTTTAATATTCACAGTTCAAAACCAGCTCAGTTTGTTGCCTTGAATATTCACTGTCCAAAACCAGCTCAGTTTGTTGCCATGACTATTAACAGTCCAGAACCAACTCAGTTTGTTGCCTTTAATATTCACAGTCCAAAGCCAACTCAGTCTGTTGCCTTTAATATTAACAGTCCAAAACCAGCTCAGTTTGTTGCCGTGAATATCCACAGTCCAAAGCCAGCTCAGTTTGTTGCCTTGAATATTCACTGTCCAAAACCAGCTCAGTTTGTTGCCGTGAATATCCACAGTCCAAAGCCAGCTCAGTTTGTTGCCTTTAATATTAACAGTTCAAAACCAGCTCAGTTTGTTGCCTTTAATATTCACAGTTCAAAACCAGCTCAGTTTGTTGCCTTGAATATTCACTGTCCAAAACCAGCTCAGTTTGTTGCCATGACTATTCACAGTCCAAAACCAGCTCAGTTTGTTGCCTTGAATATTAACAGTCCAAAACCAGCTCAGTTTGTTGCCTTGACTATTCACAGCCCAAAACCAGCTCAGTTTGTTGCCATGAATATTCACAGTCCAAAACCAGCTGTTTGTTGCCTTGAATATTAACAGTCTAAAACCAGCTCAGTTTGTTGCCTTCAATATTAACAGTCCAGAACCAACTCAGTTTGTTGCCTTTAATGTTCACAGTCCAAAGCCAGCTCAGTTTGTTGCCTTTAATATTAACAGTTTAAAACCAGCTCAGTTTGATGCCTTTAATATTCATTGTTCAAAACCAGCTCAGTTTGTTGCCTTCAATATTCACTGTCCAAAACCAGCTCAGTTTGTTGCTTTGAATATTCACTGTCCAAAACCAGCTCAGTTTTTTGCCTTGAATATTCACTGTCCAAAACCAGCTCAGTTTGTTGCCTTGAATATTCACTGTTCAAAACCAGCTCAGTTTGTTGCCTTTCACTTACTTATAGTTCAAACTGTAAATTGTAACAGCTCCATTTAAATCAGCTTAAGTCTGTATGCAAGTGCCATGTAAGCTGACATAATCTCACTTTCAGTTAACAGTGCATTCAACTTAATATTATATGAAAAAAAAAAAAAAAAAAATAAAGTTTTTTACCCCAGATGTAAGAAACAAATCTAGACTTTGATGAAGTAAGGTTTGGTTCTGTTGATTTTCTAGGCAAAACGCCTGCAAGAACTTGTGGGCCAACTTCATCAGTTCCATCATACGGATGTCAGAGTGCTAAAATAATAAATTGATTTAAGAATAAAGAAACATTTTGAACACTAAAAACAGAGTACATTTACAATTCTGAAATATAATGTAATATACTTGCACAAGATAAGAATCTTCAAGTTATATCAAATAATGCCAATATTGAAAGTAAATATTAACATGGTGCATGTGCCTTCTTTCCTCAGTATTGTACTGGTTATTACATATTCTCACACGCTGGATAAAGATATCTGCATTTTTACCAGGGTTAGATATTTCTATCTCACTTTAGGACCGTGATAAAATTCTTGTGCTATGAAGTTAAGACTCATTTCTGACGTAACATATAATATATATGATGTAAATCATATAATCTTATGTTTTAGAGGTGATCGTTGTAAAATATATAATGATAAATTAGGTTAAAATAATTATTCAATATGTTTTGTATGCAAAAAAAAGAATCACTCATGGCTTTATCGGTTTGGATGGAAAATTCCGTCCCTTGGGATAACTACCGAATTTCAATTCCATAAACGGCCAAACGAGGGCTCTGGACCGGGGAGCATAACTTGAACTGCGAATAAAGCACTTAATGTTTATTGATAGTTTTACCTTATTATATGGTATCTGTAACAGTTCAAGAACAACAGAGTAGGCACTCATGTTCCGGAGTAGTCGTTGTTCATGTTTACGCGATTTCTTTACACCGGACTCTGAGGTGTTGTACACACATAACATTGTTAGTCTCTTCAGTATCTGTGGACAACATGGTATATTGATTTACATGTAAGGTAGTGTTGTGTCATTTTTTTTAAATATCTTAATAACAATAATGCTGCCATTTAACCATTTTTCGCCAAAAAAGAAACAACTTCTTTTTTATTTTTTTATCCAATTGTAAAAATTGCAAAGCATGTTAGATGTATATTTAATGTAAATTTAACATTCAGTCAAGAACACGTGCTTCTAATATAAACAGTACTAAGCATGTTCAAAAAATGTTTAACATACGTGGCACTTTTACCTGTGCATGGTTGTATGTTAATTTCAACAAATTACATGTTCTATATGGCATCCTGTTTTTGATGATGAAAAAACAAAACTTTAAAGGGTTTTAAGGCCATTTTTCAACACTTGACATGTTATATATGGTATATGGACCTTGACAGGTTATATATGGTATATGGACCTTGACAGGTTATATATGGTAAATGGACCTTGACAGGTTATATATGGTATATGGTCCTTGACAGGTTATATATGGTATATGGACCTTGACAGGTTATATATGGTATATGGACCTTGACAGGTTATATATGGTAAATGGACAATGACAGGTTATATATGGTATATGGACCTTGACAGGTTATATATGGTATATAGACCCTGACAGGTTATATATGGTAAATGGACCTTGAAGGTTATATATGGTATATGGACCTTGACAGGTTATATATGGTAAATGAACCTTGACAAGTTATATATGGTATATGGACCTTGACAGATTATATATGGTAAATGGACCTTGACAAGTTATATATGGTATATGGACCTTGACAGGTTATATATGGTATATGGACCTTGACAGGTTATATATGGTATATGGACTTTTAATGGTGGAGGTGGATATCAAAATAATCGGTGTACAATCACTGTCCTTCCACAAGTAACTGGCAAACTTTCTCACATAAAGTTTTTTCTGCGATGTGAGGTCGGAGGTCTCGAGACAGTCCTTAAGACAACTTGGTTACAGAAGACCCTCTGATAGAAAAAAAATGTGGAGGATATACAGTCAATCCTGTCTTAAGCAACAAGTCTAGGGAAGGGGCAAAAGTGAACCCTTGAGACAGTATTGCTTAATACAGGTTAATTTGCTGTGAAAGCATAGGAATGGAAAATAGCGTATATGAATGCTTAAGACAAGTGGATGCTCACTAGAGGTCACCCCTAACACAGGTTTGACTGTAGACTTAAATAAAAAGGACATTATTTTATTTTAAACTCAAATTAGAACTCGTACTGGTCTGTTAAACAACTTATCAAGATGATTAATGCTCGATGAAGATTCATGGGAAATGACATAGATATTTCCAGAAATAACGATAACCAAGTTTTAAATTTCTCTTGTTTGTATAACAATCCTGACTATGAAGTTCCAAAGTCGACAAAATACATCACGTAAATATCACTCTGATCATTATAGAGAAACAGACCTTATAAATAAAAAAATACAAAAAAAACCACAAAAACATGACATAGATAATGAATGATTTTGATCAGCAAAATTTTGATTTTTCATTTAACAGTGGGCTCTAGCATGCAATTTCTTACCACGGGAATAATTCTAAACTTTGACAAAAGTTAACAATATATTATTCATCAAAATAAATTTAGACAATGATGATATAATAAACATACGTCTTTGATAATTTTGTAATTTTTAGCCGCTTGTTTGTCTATCGGTGGTCCAAGGTCAAGGTCAATGGGTGAACCCTTTTCTGACGACCAAGATTCAGCCTGAAACAACGAAAGCATTACCTTAATTCAACAATGTTAAACAACGGCTACCAGAGATAGACATAATGCGTAAATATATACATGATGCATAAATGAGATGAGATCACAGGTGGAAAAAATGTAACTTTGTGATTTAGATTTTCAAATTAATTCGTCAATCATTATAACACTACTTTTGCATGAATCTGGTTACAAATATCAATTATGCATTTGGGAGCCATAGAAAAAACACTTTATAACGAGTTCACGCAACAGACAGCGCTATATTGAGACTACAGTATAGATATGACTTAACATGGTAAGTTATAATCAACAAACCTTTTATAAGATTAATAATTGCAAAATTATACAAATATTAACCAAAAATATTTTTTTAATGGAGTTTAACACCATTTTAACACATCACATATATGGATTATCCAGTTTTACTGGCAGGGGGAAGACCACAGAATTAATCCGAACAGAACCATAGTCCTTCCGCATGTATCAGGAAATCTTTCTTTTTAATATAGTTTATGGATGAAGCTGGGCTTGGACCAGTGAAATGAGAGGTAAGTTATCTTATGGTCTCAGACCACTTAGACACCAAGAACAGAAAAAAAATGAGTTCTCAAAGTACTGACCCTTCAGATAAAAAAACATACATTTGTAACAAAGATCTTTCCCCATTTGAATTGCATTTAGATTAAATATATGTTTGTTACAGAGACATACTGTTGACATGTGAGGGCCAGTCATATATTAAGAATGGTCAGTTTAGATATGTACCAACCAAAGCTCATGCTGTTGTGGTTTGTTGAATATTGAGCGATTGACGACTTGATATTATAGAATTTTATAAATTGTTTAAGCTTATTAATTTTACATTGATTTTTACAACTTAGACAAATCACACCCCATGCCTTCCTGGGTAGAACCAGTACTAAGCACATGTGGATAGAGTGTCTTCCTCAAGGACTCTCCACATCAAAGGTCAAACACTCACCATCCCCCACCCCGCTCCTATAGGTATGATATCACTGGACCATGCACTCCACTTTATTGATAAATTGTGGAAAATTGCAATTAAATGCTTCATTACCTTTGTTTCCCTTAGTTTTCCTAATTAATCAAACCAGCTGTATGAATACTGGTGTTTTTCAGGTGGGTAAAAAGAACCTTGCATGCCTCCATATTAAATTGTTAGCACATAAGTAACATTGGTTTCATATTTCTGGTACGAAATACCACCAGAGTAACACTAACAAGTTATCATAATTTATCCAATATGTTTGTTTGAATATTAAGCAAAAGTTTTATGTCATCGAGGGCTAACAGACAATTAGTTTACTCTTTCCTGGGATCCTTGAAGGTTAACCAGTACTCAGGCACACCTATCTCCACAAGTAACTGACAACTTTCCTACTTGAATCAGCGGTGAGACACTAATGACAATGAAAAGCAATGTCATAAATCAATCAATACGAAGACTGTGACTGGGAGGAAATTTGAACTCACAACCTCTGGATTGACAGTCATATGGGATACCAACTGTCAAGCTAACCAGAATCGTCTCCTTAGTTATGAAACCAGTTGTATGAATACTGGCGTTTTTAGGTGGGTAGAAGGAGCCTTAAGACTGCATGCACTTCAGTAATATTGGTTGTTACTTTTTTTTTCCTGCCAAAATACTACCAGACAAACACAAACCCATTAACATAATTTATCCAATATGAAATAAAATATTAATCTTAAACTTATAATTTGAGAAGAAATTCAAAGATTGCATTATCTTTTCAATCCTTTCCTCAAATATCCATTACAAGTTTATTTTACGTGCGCTCACCTCTGATTTTCCAGACGATTTTTTCTTCTTGGTATCATCTCCCTTCTTCTCTTTGTATACCCAGAGTTCTGACTTCTCCACAAGGTTACGGAGCTCATCAAGGTCAGACTTTATTTGTGTGTAATTCTCTACATCACTGTCTGTCACCAGCAGTTGAACCTGTAATGCCAGATTAATACCAATTTATTTTTTTCTTCGTATTTTCACAATGACCTTTTGTGTGGGTGTTATTTTTGGTCTGTTTTTTAATGGGGTTTAACCTGGTATGCGGAACATTGTGGGGTCTATCCCCAACCGCGTCGTACCAAAAGACTTGAAAAATGGTACTTACAGCATCCTCGCTTTTAGAGGATAGTTCTAGGTCTGGTCGGCCCGGTGTCCATATAATGTGGCTGGGTGGGGTATCATACCATGACATTGTGTCTGTGGCATGATACTAAACACAACAACATTTAATTGGGTTAATGACTATTTTCAACATATTGTGCTGCAGGTTTTACATGGTAACCATGGTTACAGGCAGACGAATACTTCATTCCCGTGAATGGTCATCTGAGCAGAGCCACCAGCCTACATTTTCAAAGATTGCAGGTCAATATTACAATGTATTTGGCTATGTACAGTCAAACCTGTGTCACCTCTATTAAGAAACCACTTGTCTTAAACAACACACACATTTTCTATTTACAATTTCAATAATGGTAGTTTTAATTCAGCAGCCACCTGCCTTAAAGGGTCAATTTTGGTGTCCAACAAGAGTGGCTGCTTAAGATAGGTTTGACTGTAATTATTTATTATGATCCAATGTGGCTGAGGAAAACCTCTGATGTATGTATATATATTGTGACAGAATAATCAAATTTTATAAGAATCACCAAGTTACTGTCAATCTCTCTCATTTATACAACCTTTGGGCCAAGAGAAAGTTACATACAACCTCAGTTAAGCGAGGTTTGGTATCTTGAGACAGCCACTTTGAACACAGGTATATACTTGAAAAAGTATTTTAAATAAAGTTAATGATAATGTACACAAGGCACATAATCGGAACCTAATATAAATGAGCCTCGCATAATATATTTTTGCCAACTCGTTTAATAAATTCAATAATAAATGAGCACTCATGTAAGATCCTATATATATAAAAAGATAAGATACACCAGTTCTGTGTTTTTATCATGTCCATGCATTCATTTCTGATAATAAACTACCTGCCTGATAAACATAGATTCATCACCTTAATGCAAGTTTATCAGACACATGAAGACATCTTGGCACACAGTCCAGAAATTTTCAAATATTATGTCTAATAAAACTAAGAAAATTACTTTAAAAATGGAAAAATATGTATCTCAAGCTTTTAAGAAAAGAAAACTAGCACTAGAAGAAGTAATTAATGTTGAATAACGAAACTACTTTACGAACTTAGTAAATCCTATAAAATGTAACTGTTTCTTATATTCAATATGTGTATAACTTAGTTTATAACTTGTATGTGTATGATATCTATGATTTTGTTTTGTATTGTGTCTTGGCCATATTTATTTAAAAAACACTAAAAATGGCCAAAGGCAAATGTTTATCGAAATTGCCAATACAATTTGATCAATTTGATTTGATATCATTTTGTATAATTATACATTTTGACATGGACGGACTCTCAACAGGCTGTAAGAAAAGTTTGATGCTGATTTTCAATTTCATATAAAAGACGATTTAATAACATTGACATTTTAGAGTCTTATATTATCAACGTGATCAGGTTTGGCATGGAAAAAACAAGGACAAACATTTTTCTAAGCCTCACCTGATAAAGTTGATAATATCAGACACTAACATAGTATTCTCTATATTCCTCCTGATGTTGATATCAGCATACCTGCTTAAATGCTTGCAGCACCTCCCTTCTCTGACTGAAGTGACGAAACAGTAACTGCAGTGCACCGGACACAAGCGCCGGGTAATTATGCATCACAAGGTTCAAAAGTACTCTTAGGAACATCTTGCCCCCCTGGTCATCGAGGTCCAACTCCGCCGTCTCGGCACTGAAATACATAATAACAATAAAGTTTAACCTGTCTTAAGCAGCCACTCAAGGGAAAGAGCAAAATGACCTCTTAATGCAAGTGGCTGTTTAATACAGGTTGATTAAAACTTAAATTAAAAAAATGGTAATCAATTTTGTAAGTGGAAAAAGACCTCAGATGATCTTTGTTTAAGTACAGGCCATAAATCCTTCAAGTACACAACAAATGCATTTTAAATAAATAACAACAATACTATAACATAATATAATAATAATAATAAATCAATACTTATAATAATACTTTATTTAATGAGAGTAACACACTAGTTACACACTAATCTTCCCTGTGGCCCTCTACAATCATACAATGAATATATAAGTAAAGACATGTACCGGTACATTAATATATATCAATAGTATATAATGATATAGGCTTTTTACAAGGTCTCCTAAAGGGAAATAAAATGTCTTTATAAATATTGACTGATTGAAAGGTTTACATCAATTATCAACATAAACTTGGGTCCTGTTGTAACGAAGTAGCCGGGATCCACGGAGTGAAACTGCGATATACGCAGAACCTTGTTATAAATATCTCAAGGTGCACTGCGCTACTTTTATTGGCAATACTATTTCCGGTTGAAGTACTGGTAACAAACACATGATAATGTGTGATAAATATGACAGATCAATGTTTTGTCGGCATAACTAGAAATGTGTCCATGGGACACATATGTTCCTGCTTTGTAACTACAGTGTAGATATCAATAAAGCCAAATATCAAGTTTCATCAAAATCCATCCATCAATAAAGATTTAAGAGGTCAGAAACCGTCAGCCAATCAGAGTCCAGATCAGCTAATTAATATGCGCCAATTCCATCCATTGCCAAACTTGACCTGGGTCTTGTTGATATAAAGCCAAATATAAACTTTCGTCAAAACTGATCCATAAATAACAACTTTAGAGGTCGAAAACTATCAGCCAATCAGAGCCCAGAACACCTAATTAATATGCAGGGATTTTGACGGAAATCAAACTTGAATTATAGATAATCACCATACATCTTTCTACTAAATATGAATCAAATCCATCCAATCCTTCAAGAGATATCGAGTGGAAACCAATTTTGACATTTGTCAATAATCTATGTCAAAAAAGGGGCACAACTCCATCAACAAAAGTTGTCAGAAGACAACAAAGCTCGTCCATGGGATAAAACTCAGCACCAATGCAAAGATTGATATTGGAGGCAAACACCAAAACTTAAACGCATCTAAATGCAAAAGTTTAACCTGGGTGTCTACAGACTAAAAATTAAGTCTTAAAGGAACAAAACTCTGCCAAAATGCAACCTAGAGTTATGGTTCTTGTCTATGTGTGTTTCAATGATTATGGTGAACACACATGCGAAGTTTCATTCATATCCAATGAGTGGTTGCATAGATATCTTATGTGATAAAAAACTTTAACCTGAAAAATTAAGTAAAAACGGGGCCATAACTGTGCCAAAATGTAACCAAGAGTTATGTTTTTTGTCTCTGTGTGTTTCAATGATGATTGTGAACACACATGCAAAGTTTCATTCATATCCAATGAGTGGTTGCATAGATATCTTACCTTATGAAAAACTTTAACCTGAAAAATTAAGTCGAAAAAGGGCCATTACTGTGCCAAAATGCAACCCAGAGTTATGGTTCTTGTCTGAGTGTGTTTCATTGATGATGGTGAACACACATGTGAAGGTTTATCACATCCAATGAGTGGTTGCATAGATATCTTAAACTTAAACGCAACTAAACTCAAAGTTAAACCTGGGTGTCTAAGTCCAAAAAGGGCCATAACTGTGCCAAAATGCAAACCAAAGTTATAGTTCTTGTTTCTGTGTGATCCATTGATGATGGTGAACACACATGTGAAGTTTCATTCACATCCAATGAGTGGTTGCATAGATATCTTAAACTTATATGCAACTTAACGTAAAGTTTAACCTGGGTGTCTAAGTCCAAAAAGGGCCATAACTGTGCCAAAATGCAATCCAGAGTTATGGTTCTTATCTCTCTGTGTTCCATTGATGATGGTGAACACACATGTGAAGTTTCATTCACATCCAATGAGTGGTTGCATAGATATCTTAAACTTATATGCAACTTAACGTAAAGTTTAACCTGGGTGTCTAAGTCCAAAAAGGACCATAACTGAGCCAAAATGCAATCCAGAGTTATGGTTCTTATCTCTGTGTGTTCCATTGATGATGGTAAACACACATGGAAAGTTTCATTGACATCCAATGAGTGGTTGCATAGATAGCTGAAACTTAAACCGAAAGTTTAACCTGGGTGTCTACAGCTGACGCCGACAACGACGCCGGGGTCATGACAATAGCTCTCCTTTGACATCGTCCTTGCGAGCTAAAAATCATCAGACCGTAACGAAATATGTACTTGACCTGTATTACCTGAATGTGAAGTCACACACCAAATTTGATTTAAATCTGTTTATTAAAACTAAAGATATAAGTCGGAAACCATTTTCATATGTATGTACGCATGTACGAACAGTGGTGATACTTGATAATGGCGGGGACATAACAATACGAACTTGTTACCATGTCTGAATTATCAAGGTGTAAGTACTGATGCACAAATACATGATCGCAGTTTGGAAATTGAACAAGCTCGCAAACACTTAGCTATAAGTTGAGACTTTCGATCAATTCATCTATTATTATAACAGGAGATTTTAATTGACCTGGTTGAAAATATCAATTTTAAATTTGGGAGGCTTAGAAATATTTAGTTACGTGTTATATCAGACTGCGTGATAATGGGAGCCGAGTGCAATACAAGTCATACATGGAAAGAGGAGAAAAACCATAGCTTGACTTTGTTTTAGCATCTAGCATCTAATGATAAACAACGTCAACCTACCTGCCACCAAATATGTCCTCTGCTTGTGTTCCTATACTCTCTAGATCCAGTCCTGCAAAACAACAAAACAGTACAAGTCCTGATATATCAACTGATGTAAACAAACACGACATAGATAAGATTGCTTATAAATGAAACAAAGGGAATAACTCTTAAAACCAACATAAAGTATATACCTTTTATCTCATTCCATCAATTTATGATTTAATTAACTTCATCTCTGAAAAAATCACTTTACTACTTTTCTTTTGGAATTAATATTCATAAAGATTACAAACTAATGAACTTTTTTTTTAAATTTTACCGAAAAAAAAAAAGACTACAAAATCTAATGACAGTATCTCTAAATTTCTTTTCAATTTTATTAAGAATTTAAAGACTTAAAAAATTTTAACTGATAAAGTATTTTACTAAAAAATCAAAAACTAGCTATTTTACTAAGGAATATATCACTTGAATCTAAATATCATACAAAAATAGTAACAAGAAACAATATGAATCAAGGACTTGTATAGTGAAGGACAAGCAACTGATTGAGATGTTATGAATGCTTATTACATATTCACACAAAATCTCATTAAATCTCATTTTCAAATCTCATTTTCAAATATCCTAACTATCATTCATCTCAGAAATATAAATCAAAATTCTTTCTTTGTACAATGGAATTCTCTACAAATCGAGATCATTCCTAGCAAATTTTATCTAAAATACAAATGTAGTTGATTATAAGATTTGTATACTGCAACTAAAAAATCAAGGAAAGTTCTTGAAATCTTACTTCAATCTGCAATATCTTAAATTCAAGATTATTTTGTGTGTTAAAAACGTTACAAAACATATAAGGTTACACATACACCTTACATTTTAGGTAAAAGAAATCAGCTGCCTGTGAAATTTGAATGATTAATTTGCCAAATTATTAATTCTTCGCATGTCAACATTTAGTAGAAAGATACAAGTTTCCTATCCTTCTATATAAGTCCTTGTACGAACTCAACAGAAGAATAATAATGACAACAGTTACTGTCCTCATAAGTTCTATTATGATTACTGTTATATCTTTATCCCAATTCACTGCTATTTCAAAATGAAAATAACAATAATCATTTACAGCTTCACATCAAAACTTCAATGTAAAACTGCTGTAAATGCATGCAAATAAAGAAATATCTACAACTGTCTTACACCGTCATTGTGTACAGCCAAACATGTAAGGGAAATAACAAAATTAATTCTGAGGTCTCTGAATACAGGTATTTGCTTAATTAAAATAGGTTGCTATCAGAGAAAAAAGCACCAACGATGAACGTTAATGGCTATCAAGTGTTCATCATAGATTAGTATCGTGTTGTTGCTATAAGCTCAAATAAACAGGATATTTGAAAAATTCAACATATATCTGGTTTTTTATGACAGGTAGTTTCCGATTTTAAGTTACCCTTCGCACTAGTTTGACTGTACAAATAAAATGTTACTACATAACCTTTGTAACAAAATAAATACACGTAACCACTATTGTGATCGAGTATTTCCTATTTCCTGCCTTGTCAATGAATTGACTTGACGCGGGAGAGACTTTTGCTCCATCCACTGACCAAGTGGTGTTGTTTGTTGATGATTGGATTATTGACTCGTTTAATTAATTACAATGTAGTATTTACTTAGAGAAAGTTAGCTTGTCTAAGGAAAATGGTGGATTTATTGATTGCTGATTACATTACTGACTTATTTGATTGACAGCCTATGTTGGGTCAATTGCCCCAAATCTCATCAACATATTTTGACAAAAACATCTGATCATTACTTTTTTGAATGAGATCCCTTTTGATCCAAAGGATGATAAATAAACCCAATTGTATCCGTTATTGTTTGTTTCAGATGTCAAAACTTAAATGACGTTATAATTTACAGGAAATGGAAATAGTACAAAAGTACTTTTATCCTACCCTCACAAGACATGTGCTCAAATATACACTCCACTAATATACTACCCAAGGGTACAGGAAATAGAAGAATACAAAAGATTGTTATAATTAGACCAAAGCCAACCATTCAAAATTTATAATAGCACAATTATTATAAGAATATACCAATTAATTATTACCTACAAAAATATTAAATTATAAGAAAAATAAATGACACAACTATAAAATATTTCATGGAACGTAAAAACATGCTTTATCGTAGCTATTTTATCAAACCCCTAGTTTCAAGCACGAGTGACTCTGAATATATTTTGTTAGTGCAGATCCATTCCTCTATTAGTTTGAATTAGTTTAATGCATTACAGATCCAGTTGTTCATCAAACTAAGTCATATGATGAATCACATGATCAAATACATTGTGAGTCACATGCTCAAACAAAATGGTGAATCACATGTTCAACACATTGTGAGTCACATGGTCAAACAAAATGGTGAACCACATGGTCAACACATTGTGAGTCACATGATCAAACAAAATGGGGAGTCACATGGTCAACACATTGTGAGTCACATGGTCAAACAAAATGGTGAACCACATGGTCAACACATTGTGTGTCACATGATCAAACAAAATGGTGAATCACATGGTCAACACATTGTGAGTCACGTGGTCAAACAAAATGGTGAACCACATGGTCAACACATTGTGAGTCACATGGTCAAACAAAATGGTGAACCACATGGTCAACACATTGTGAGTCACATGATCAAACAAAATGGGGAGTCACATGGTTAACTCATTGTGAGTCACATGGTCAAACAAAATGGTGAATCACATGGTCAACACATTGTGAGTCACATGATCAAACAAAATGGGGAATCACATTATTAACACATTGTGAGTCACATGGTCAAACAAAATGGGGAATCACATTATTAACACATTGTGAGTCACATGGTCAAACAAAATGGTGAATCACATGTTCAAACAAAATGGTGAATCACATGGTCCACACATTGTGAGTCACAAGTCACATGCCATTAATAAATGGTCCAGAGAATTCTATAGCTACACGTTTATAAATCATAATCAACAAAAAATGCTTAAAGTGTGGTCCTTCCTCTAAACACCATGTGCACTTCACTACAGCATATAAGAATATTACTAGTGCCTTTAAACAAACTTTTTTTCTAAAAAAGTTCTTAAAAAGTATAATTATTGATAGGGAGTATTGTCAGGAAATATCACTATTAATGTCTTAAAAAGAAACTCATCAATATGTGACCAATATGACAGATCAAATTAAAATAAAAACATGGGTTTTCTTCGATTCATCACAAATAACATTAAAAATTTAAACAGGAAATTTATTTTTATTTTTCCCGGGTGCACAGGCCAAGCAAGGATAAATGTCTTTTTAGCATGTTTAAAAAGATATCCTTATAACAATACAGGATAAGCATGCATATACATGAGGCGTGGTATATTCAAGAAAAAACTTTCTTTTTTTTTAAATTTATTTATGATATACCTCCTTTAAAGATATACTATCAAAATTTTGAAATTTTTTGTCCATCTGTTTTTACAGTCAAATCTGTCTTAAGCAGTCACTCAAGAGAAAGAGAAAAAAATACCTCTCAATGCAGGTGGCTGTTTAATACAGGTTGATTAAAACTTAAATTATAAAAATGTGGCTGTTTAAGACAAGTGGTTGCTTAATAGAGGTGACCGCTTACACAGGTTTGATTGTTTTTTAGAAAGGTACCAGCAAGATATTGGTATGGCTAAAGTGCAAGTGTAGTTGTTTGTAGGAGGGGAACCAGCTTTTAAAAAAACAAACTAAATAGTATAAACAGTGCAATGTAAAAGTAAGACAAGCAACAAAGACTTAATTTCAACAGTCTGAGTAATGTTAGACGTAAAAGTCAATTTATAGATTTCTGATTAGTTTTTTATTTATCAGATCATGACATGTCAGATTACAGATATTGACGTAATTTATTTAAGGATTGATTGGTTTGTTTGTACGGTATAAAGCGTTGGTTTAATAATTTTTCAGTCATATCAAAATAATGTCTACTTGAGACAGTATTCTGAGCACTGCCACACTGGAGTATCATGTCGTAGACACATGGTATGACACACCACCCGGTCACATTATACTGACACCTAGCCATCTACACCTAGAACTCTCCTATAAATGCTGAGTGCCAAGCAAGGATGCTTCTAGTACCAGTGTTCAAGTCCCTGGTATGGCCCAGCCTGGGTATCCATCAATTGCGATAAAATATTTGAAAGATCAATTCTGTCCTTGAAACAGAAGTCTTACTTTTACATAAAAATAAATAAAGATAACTTATGCAAAAATAAAATGAAAATTAATGAAAACTGTTCAAGCGCATATGACATTTTGTCTGAAAATAAGAGAGCCATGATATGCTAATATGCTCACCTGAGCCAGCCAGGCCCAGTCAGCTCAGTTGTTAATGCAGCTGACTATCAATCCAGGAGTCATGAGTTCGAATCCCCGCCCAGTCACAGTCTCCATGGGGATTGATATACAACAAAGCATCTCATTTGTCTCTCACCACTGATTCAAGTGGGAACATTATCAATAACTTGTGGAGATGGATGTGCTCAAGTTCTGGTTAATTCAATTCAGTTGCTTTTTTTTTGAGAGGCATTGGGTCGAGCAGAAGATCAAACCGCAACCTCTAGCTTGAGCAGCCAACACTATCTCCACTACTCTGCCGCCCTGCATGATCGATATATAAAATAATAGGTAGTTATAATCCTTCATTCTGCAAATCCAACCTTGAACCTCTATCAAAGGTTTAAAGTATTGTATTCCCTTCAGTACTTCTGGAGCTTTGTTCCAGAAAATAATTTTGACAGACACACATAGCTGCAGCTGTATATTTGCCCCTTCTGGAAGCATTAAAAATATTAAAAAAAAAAAAACCAGCAACAATTTCATGGTTTTATAACTACAAAATAACATTTCAGTAAACAATAATTGTTTGTACACAAAAAGACGATTGGGCGAACGACAGAATATGGACGAATACACCGTGATCACAAACGGTCACTTTGAGCTTGTGGCCCAATACATTTATATAACATACTATAGTCACCAACAAAGAACTAACTATTACAACATGGTGCTGTATAAAAGAACAAAAATTAAAATAATTGAAAATAAAATAAATATATAAATTATTAAATTAAAGACATTCTAACAGGATGTACAACTTTACAAGCAGACAGTTTTGCCTATTGGTATTTACCATATTTCCATATTTATAATGTGCACAATGTTTGTCTTCTCAAATCACAAAATTTAAGTCACATAATGATTTTTTTTTTCCAAATACCCTAAATAATTATATTTCAATCACAGATTTTTTTTTTATAAAATAAGATCTTCCTAAAAAAAATTTTAACAAGAAAAAAAAATTTACTATTTAATTCAACCATGTTTCTCACATGGTTCATTGAACTAAAACAATATCGTAACATCCTGTTAGTTGTGGTGTGGGAGCACAGCTGACTGCAAAATCATGTGCGATATTACGACACGTGAAGATAATATGGGTGTCACCCACTATCGTTTAACTGCGGGATCATATAGGTGTCATGTGCACTTTGTTGCTCACTACTGTACTCCTGCACGGGGCTGTCACTGCGAGTTATCTGAGTCTTAAATATCGTCAATATCACGGCAATCCTGTAGTCCAGACGGACAGACATGATGAACTGAAACATGGGGTAATTAGTAATAGAGTATGAGACTATGGTCATGCTATGTTTCCATGTTAGTTTTTTACCTGTAGGACTTTTATACCTTCACAAGAGCTATGACACATATGAAATAAACCTTGACATCATTTTCTATTTGTTTCCTTTTTAATGGATATTCAGTTTCTATTCATATTTATTTGCATTAGTAAAAGATTAGAACTCTTTTTCGCTTATTGATTCTTTCATTCCATCCATGAGAGTCATTCCACATGTGTCATGGCTCTGAAAGAAAATTTGTTTCAATAACAAATACCACTTTGATAAGTTAATGCGTATTCATCACAGAATCTGCAAAATAATGTACTAATTTCTCTCTTTTTTTATTGGTAGTAAACAAATGAAAAATATTTTTGCATACTTTATTCATTTTTTCACCATTTTTTTCCATCATTATTATTGTTAAAGCAAAAATGACATTTTTTATTACAGAAAAAGTTGGTATTTGTTACATAAATGCTTACTTAACAAACTGCTGGTTCAATGCAACACTGCTCTAATTCCTTATTTGTTTATATCTGGATAGATCAGTGTTGTGCTGAACTCTCGAATTACAGAAAACAGTGTAGATTCTAGATGGGGAAGACAAGCTGCAACTCAGAAAGATGCTAATGCAGCAAAAATGTTAGTGCCATATGACAACTGTGTTAGTTCATGTGTGCACGGCATGCCTCTCTGTCACAAATACATGGAATAACTATATACCATATTCCCACCAATGAATGCTCCCCACTTATAAACAAACAAATAAAACGTACATTTGTTTGTGACATTGCAATATTGTTTGTAACACACTTTTCAGACTGAAATAAATGCCTCCCCTGCCCCCTCCCCCATTTAAAAATGCATCAGCCCCGTGGGGCATTTATTCGCGGGAGTACGGTATTCAAGATGGAAAATAACATTCTTTTAGTAAATATTCAGATATATTCACACACATGGAAACACTGGTATTTGTTGAAAACTTTTAAGATTTGAAATATGTATAAATGATTACTCAGTTCTGTTTATCATAATGGTATTTTAGTTCAATTAGTCATAACCTTTTTTTTTCTAATTTTTCTTTTTCTTGTTCTGAATGTCAACTTTTCCACATGTTTCCAACTTCAATATGTGTTTAATATATGAGGTAAACTATCACAACCTATGTTTTCTAAAAATAACATGGGAACTTCGATGATTCATTTATAAATATTCAGTAATAAGAAAAGTGACATATCATTGACTGTTGTTTTTTTTCATGGTTTTAGGCCAGCAACAAATTTTCAACAAATGACAGGATATTAATGGCAGTTTTATTGGTGAAAACTGGCTCAGAATCAATCTGAGTAAATCGTCATTCCACCAATAATTAAAAACTTTTTCTTACAAAGTTTCTGGACAGAGCTTGGCTAAAACCATGACCCAATTAATGAAATGTTAGTGATCTAACAACAACATACTGATCACAGCAACTTTAAACTAATACAAAATAAACCATAGTTTCAATATTTTGAATTTAGACTGAAATCTACCGTTCCTGAACACGGAATATTTATCTTAGTTTGCCGGAACCAAGTTTCACCAACATGAACTTTAAGCTTTAACCCTTTACTCCATAGATACCATTCACAGAATGCCTTTGAAAACAGTGCAGGAAGAGTTCAGATTGCTCGTAACGAGCAATCTGAACACTTCCTGCACTGTTTTCCACTCTGTCAGTTAATATAAACATTATTCACCCAATAATTCAAAAGCCTTCATTATTAGAGGTGTCCAAAGGCGTCTATATTAGAGGTGTCCAAAGGCGTCTATATTAGAGGTGTCCAAAGGCGTCTATATGAAGTAAAGGGTTAAATAAATACTTAAAAACTTAAGGCATGCAGAAATGTACACAGATATAAGTAAAACATACTTAAATGCCTGCATACATACTGCATGCAACTTTAAGTTTTTACGTTCTACTTAGATAAGTAATGAAACTTAATCCTGTAGAATAATGTTTTCCTATTTCACCAAAATTTTCTTATGTTTTCTTTTCTTTACTTTAAACACATAAAAACTAAACTCAATTTTGACTGGTTTCCTCAATAAAAGCCAATGAAATCAAAGGCAGTTTTTTCTAGAGCCAGTCTAAAATCATGATTAATTTAAGTTTTTAAGTACTTAAGTATACACGTAAATATGTTAGTAAAGCAGGAGCCAGAAAAGACAACTCCGTTTTACAGCCCTGTAGAATAACAGGAGAGACAAACTCTGTTTTATAGTCCTGTAGAATAACAGGGGAGACAAACTCTGTTTTATAGCCCTGTAAAATAACAGGAAAAACAAACTCTGTTTTACAGCCCTGTAGAATAACAGGTAAGACAAACTCTGTTTTACAGCCCTGTAGAATAACAGAAAAGACAAACTCTGTTTTATAGCCCTGTAAAATAACAGGAAAGACAAACTCTGTTTTACAGCCCTGTAGAATAACAGTTAAGACAAACTCTGTTTTACAGCCCTGTAGAATAACAGGAAAGACAAACTCTGTTTTACAGCCCTGTAAAATAACAGGAAAGACAAACTCTGTTTTACAGCCCTGTAGAATAACAGGAAAGACAAACTCTGTTTTACAGCCCTGTAGAATAACAGGTAAGACAAACTATGTTTTACAGCCCTGTAGAATAACAGGAAAGACAAATTATGTTTTAACACACAGATAAGAGTTAGCAGAGTAACGTTATGTTAACATACAGTAATAAAGTGTTAACAAATTGTTATCATTTATATAATAATGTTTGTAACACAAAACCAAATTTTTTGGTAACATAACACTAATATTTTGGTAGCGTAAAACTAATATTTTTGTAATGTATCACTTATATTTTGGTAACTAACACAAATGTTTTAGAATGTATCATTAATATTTTGGTAACATAACACAAATATTTTGGTAACATAACACTAATATTTTGGTAATGTAACAGTAATATTTTGGTAACAAAACACTAATATTTTAGTAATTGGCAGCTTAAATTTCAGAGTTGCTTCATTATTAACTCACAAGTATTATTCTTATACATACATAAAAATTATCTGCCGAAAAATGTATAGATATGTGCAATGTAATAATTAGCCCCCCCCCCCCCCCCCCCCCCCCCCCCCGGTGTTTTGTGAATTCAGAGTCAGTTTACTGTACAAAATATATTACAGTTACAGTTTCAATCTTAACAGTTACAGATACAGATACTATAAACTATAAGAAAAATATTGTTAACAAGGTGTTATTGTATTGGTAACATATACGTTATAGTAGCATAAACAAATACATTCACAAATTATAACGTATCACTATGTATTACCCTCCGTGTCCTTGGGTGCATTACTCTCATCAAACTCCCGTTTGAAGATTGAGAGTAAGCAAGTGATTCTGTAGTCAAGTCTTACATCACAAATAAACTGAAAATATGTAAATAATTAACGAAATGCATCAATAGTTGAAAACAGACAATCAAATTGTGAAAAGATATTGCTGTTGTTCATTTAGAAATTAGAAGTCATCCAAAATCATGTAAATTCATACGCTGGAACCTAGTTCATTCACTCTTTCTGAGTTAACCAGTCCTGCAGTTACCTTCTGAATAATGAATGCCATGCAAAAAAATGTTCTAGAAGCAAATTTGAAATAGTTTAAAAAGCTGGACAAAACTCTCTCCAGCTGCTCAGTTTTGAAACTTTTATGGTTTACAACGATTATTAAACATTTTACACTGTCTGTGAAAAAAGTTCTTACAACTCCGGCAAATTATATGCATATAAAATGTTGCTCAAGTACAACAAGACTGTTACTGGGGATCAAACCCATGATCCTTCAATCCTGGGATGCTCTAACACATTGGACCACAATGTCATGCTCTACATATGTGCTCTTTATTGACAACCTTCAAATTAAATGAAACAACAAGTGTAAGGAAGTTTTAGGTTTGGAGAGTTGGTGCAACATTGAAGTACATGTAGTGACATTAAGATTGTATGTCTGAAAGTTCTGGGACTTTTTATAAAAAAAAAGCTAACCAAAAACCTTTGTAGACACAGACAACTGAAAATTTTGAAAAAGAAAGTTTGTAATAGGACACAAAATAAGATATACGTCAGAGTAAATTTGATGGCAAACATTGATAGCACACCTATTGTGTGTAAATAATAGCTTATAGGGAATGTATCAGGATAAATGCTATAAATATCTCAACAAATAAACTAAATATCAAAATGGATAAGAAGCATCTCATTATCATTAATAAATATGAACCTGACAAAATCAATATGTAAATTAGAGTGGTAAACTTGAAAACGAAATCCCTATTCTAAAAATAGACAGCATTTAAATAATGTTTGACGATCTTACCATCGTCATTCTGACTCTTTCTAAAATGAAACAATGTATATTAAGTGTAAACCTTTATAACAGATCAAATTTAAATCAAAATAAAATCACGCTACTCATTTAAAACATCACAATATATGTTGCCATTTTAAGCGGGAAATCTATTTTAGTCTAACCTAGTAGGGTAGCCCAAGTAGGGAAACTCCTTTTCAATATATTATTTTGGCATGTTTAAATAGATATCCTATTCGCAATATGGGGTCAATGAGTATATACAGTCATGGTATATTGGGAAAAAAATGTTTTTAGCCAATTTTTAATTTTGAAAAGTCCTGATATATTCCCTCTAAAAATACTAAAATCTTAATTAATAAAAACTAATATAAATAAAATGAGTTGACATCTGGCAGGAGATGATATTGCGAAGAAAATGTTGCAATTGTAGTGTGATTGATTAAATATTTAGCATCATGTTCATGCCATTGAGCACTTACAGACGATCAGTTAACCTTAGCACTCTTTCCTGGGATCCTGGAAGGTTAACCAGTACTCCAGTACATAACTAATAGTTTTCTCACTTGAACCAGCAGTGAGAGAAAATGACAATTAGTCGCAATGTCACATATCAATCCTCATGGAGAATGTGGCCGAGAAAGGAGTCAAACTCACAATCCATGAATTAGTGATAAATGTTATGGACCGAGCTAATCAGGCCTGGCCCATTACAGTGTGAACAAGTTTCACTCAAGTCTGATTCCATCCACTGTCGAACTTGACCTGGGTCTTGTTGATATAAAGCCAAATATCAAGTTTCATCAAAATTGGTCCACCAATAAAGACTTTAGAACAGAACACCTAATTAATATGCAGGGATTTTGACGGAAGTCAAACTTGAACTGTAGTTTATCACCATACATCTACCAAATATGAATCAAATCCATCCAATCCTTCAAGAGATATCCAGCGGAAACCAATTTCTTGACATTTGTCAATAATCTAAGTCCAAAAAGGGGCATAACTCCATCAAAATTTATCAGATTGGAATGAAATATTAACTTGACTTGTATTACCTGAATGTAAAGTCACACACCAAATTTGGTTTAAATCTGTTCATTAAAACTAAAGATAAAAGTCGGACGTACATACGGACAGCGACAATACTATATGCTCCTCCCTCCCACCCCCACATTGAAAATGGCAGGGGCATAATAATTGCATGGCAAAGGAAAACCCTAATTAAATTAAATCAGAACTGAACCTCCATCTTGCCATTGTAAATGGCATACTATTTCATAAAGATTTTACAGAGCTGGGATTAAACCCGCATTTCAGCAGTGAGATTCAATTTATCACGAGAATAAATCTTTAGTTTAAACTTATTTATTTTACTTCCATTGCGAAACAAGTTATTACAACTTATAAATACAAATCACACTCAAAGTCTTCCTGGGTAGAACCAGAACTAAGCATATGCGAAAAAAGTGCCTTGCTCAAGGACATCACACAAATCCATGGTGAAGGACTGAACCAAAGACCCTCCAATCATGGGGCCAATGCTCTACCACTGGACCACGCACTCCACAGAATCCACCAAATTGGTAGTGATTATTTCATCAATGTTAGAAGCACATGCCGCTTCAAAGTGTAGAAAAAAAAAGAAAAAAAATCAGAAGGAAATCATATTTTTTATCATCAGGACCTATGTGTCCAGATTATAGAGCATTTATTGATCTTCTAGCAAAATCAATTTTGCATCAACAAAGTCTTGTGGGGTTAACGCAGAACTTAATTAATTAGAAGGTCAATAAGTTATCAATGGCCATGTTATAGTTCATACATTTTTTTAAACCAATGAAATGCAAGGAATTTTCAGAAATACCTATTTTGTACCACTTGATAATTAAGTGGGGTAATTTGGTGTAATTAGGAAACATTATAAAATCCTAGTACTTGAAAGTAGTGCTAGCCGATCTGCCCGTCTTTAATAAATATTCATACGCCTTCCTAATGTGATTGGTATTATTTTAGCGTTTGGTTTATTTCATGCAACATTTTTTAAAAATGACATAATACAACGTCCACAATATATGTTTATTGTTTGATTTCTGTCTGCTTGCTTATATTAGATACATAAAAACATTATAGGAATAAAAAGTAGTCCCTGTTGCGTATGATCATTTTGGCGGTGACCATGACAACATAACCAGGCCTTTGGCATAAAAATAAGAGTCATTTTTTTGAAAATCCTTTGCTGGTCATTAGTTGAAAAAAATTGTTTGAACTATAAAGCCTTTTAAGAGTTGGTGGATAAAGATAAAATAACAACTACTTAATCAAAGTGGGTGTCAGGTTGCTACCCAGTGAGCCTGTCACTTTTACCTACCTCATTCCATACACAGACTCAAGCATCGTGAAAAATAACAGCCATTTGTAAAATATCATGTCAAACATTTATTCTTCATAAATAGGCAGCAGTCCAAAATAATATTTTAATTTCATTTTTAAATAATTTCCATTATTTTCTAACAACAATCTTCATTTTAATACTTAAACAAAAGAATTACAGAGATTGTCTGGAGTTCATTCTAGTTTCAAAGATTTTAAGCAAATGTTAGGATTTTACAATCCTGAATCCACTCAAGACTTACAGTTAAAAGCGGTCGCTTAAAACAGGGTATTGGTTGTTTTGACTATTCAATAAGACCTGGGGCAGGTTTCACTAAACATCTCGAGCCGAGATTTTCCTTGCTCAAAAATTCCAATTTATAGAAAAATGATTATTTGTCCTCATAACACATCAAATGACCACTCAGAAATGGAGTCAGAACACAACTTTACTAATTGGTAAAGTTTAGCATACAGGACGTTCAATTTAAATAAACTTTTTTTAAAAGCTATAGAATTTCAAAAACTCAAGTTGAACTGGCTTATAATGCAATTGTAGTTCAATATTTTTTAAAGTTAATAAGGTCCATTGTTAAAAAGCAGACCAATTTATGACAGCTGATAGCTGTTTCTATTTGCATGGAAGTGGAGGGGAAAACCGAGACAAAAAATACAAGAGCTTGCCACTAACGTGGTCATATCCCCCGCCACCTCATTAACCCTTAGAGGCATTTTCTGAGAAGTGGATTTAAATTATACAAAATGAAAAAGTTGCCGAGCACAGAAATCACAGTCATGTAAATGCCGCAAAGTGAAATATGTAGCCAACTGTAATATGACACGTGTGATGTTCTCAATCAAACCATAAATATGTAAGTTATAACCCCAAAACAAAAGAAAAACTATCTTTGACAAACAGACCCAAATTCTCATGACACATTGTCTTGGGCTGGTTAGCATTTGTGCCAATTAAAAGTCCAATCACAACTGAAGGAGATACGGTACAGGGGACAAACGCATGCACGGACGGACGTATGGACGCAGCTCATTTCTATATAAAAATAGTCACACCATTTCAATATTTTCCTACCATCACACTAGTTTCACAACATTTTATAAACAATTTAAAGGGTAAACTTTTCTATCGTCAATAACTATTTTTATATCATGCTCATAAATTCAATGTTGTTTTTTTTTCAAAATAATTTGATGTTTTCATATAAAATGTGTATGAATTCTCAGCGTTATAACTTCAGTATCACTTAATATTTTCATATCACATGTTTGTGAATTTAGCGTTAACATAATCACATAATTTTAGTGTGATTATCAATTTAGTTTTAGCCATATTGTAATAATTAAGTCCTGAATCTGGCTTTTAAATTTTACCTCCAAGAAATCTTACATTATGGTTAGCATGGAAACTAAAAAAATTATATCATACTACCTTGAGGATCTCTATGATCTTCAATTTTGTGTCCATCACCATTGTGTCCATCTCCTCTGTACGTCGCTTAGTTGGCAGGACATCACTCGGATCTATCATGAAAATTTGAAAAATTCATCATTGACATATTAAGTTAACCGTTCTTTGTTGAACGAATCACTTCCTCCCCAAATACCAGGCATGTGTGCAAAGAGCATAAAAACTATGTCCCGTACAGATCAATCTGTTACATTAGACCTTAAGATGCAGACTATCAGTAAATGGTCAACCTGTATCATAAGACGCTCTAAAGTTTGAGCATCTTATGATACAGACTATTAATAAATGATCAATCTGTTTCATTAGACGCTTAAAGTTTGAGCATCTTATGATACAGACTATTAATAAATTATCAATCTGTTTCATTAGACGCTTAAAGTTTGAGCATCTTATGATACAGACTATAAATAAATGATCAATCTGTATCATAAGACGCTCTAAAGTTTGAGCATCTTATGATATAGACTATCAATAAATGACCAATCTGTTTCATTAGATGCTTAAAGTTTGAGCATCTTATGATACAGATTTGCTGTAAATGTTCTGTTTCATTAGATATTTTGATATGTGTACATCTTAAGATGCAGACAATTAGTAAATGTTCTAAACTATTATTACAGCTCACAGTAAAGAAGCTTGTTGATGAGTATTACAGCTAACAGTGCAGAAGCTTGTTGAAGAGTATTACAGCTAACAGCACAGAAGCTTGTTGAGGAGTATTACAGCTAACAGTACAAAAGCATGTTGATGTGTATAACAACTAACAGTACATAAGCTTGATGATGTGTATTACAACTAACAGTACAGAAGCTTGTTAATGAGTATTACAACTAACAGTACAGAAGCTTGTTGATGAGTATTACAACTAACCATACAGAAGCTTGTTGATGAGTGCTACAACTAACAGTACAGAAGCCTGTTGATGAGTATTACAACTAACAGTACAAATGTTTGTCGATGAGTATTACAGCTAACAGTACAGAAGTGTGTTGATGGGTTTTACAGCTAACAGTACAGAAGCTTGTTGATGAGTATAACAACTAACAGTACAGAAGCTTGTTGATGGTTATTACAACTAACAGTACAGAAATGGTTGATGGGTATTACAGCTAACAGTACAGAAGCTTGTTGGTGAGTATTACAACTAACAGTACAGAAGCTTGTTGATGGGTATTACAACTAACAGTACAGAAGTTTGTTGATGGATATTACATTAACAGTACAGAAGCTAGTTGATGGGTATTAAAACTAACAGTACAGAAGCTTGTTGATGAGTATTACAACTAACAGTACAGAAGCTTGTTGATGGGTATTACAACTAACAGTACAGAAGTTTGTTGATGGGTATTACAACTAACAGTACAGACGCTTGTTGATGGGTATTACAGTTAACAGTACAGAAGCTTGTTGAGTATTAAAACTAACAGTACAGAAGCTTGTTAATGGGTATATAACTAACAGTACAGAAGCTTGTTGATGGGTATTACAACTTACAGTACAGAAGCTTGTTGAGTATTACAGCTCACAGTACAGAAGCTTGTTGATAAGTATTACAACTAACAGTACAGAAGCTTGTTGATGGGTATTACAGCTAATAGTACAGAAGCCTGATGATGTGTATTACAGCTTACAGTACAGAAGCTTGATGATCAGTATTACGGCTAACAGTACAGAAGCTTGTTGATGGGTATTACAACTAACAGTACAAAAGCATGTTGATGGGTATTACAGTTAACAGTACAGAAACTTGTTGATGGGTATTACACCTAACAGTTCAGAAGCATGATGTTGAGTATTACAGCTAACAGTACAGAAGTTTGTTGATGAGTATAACAGCTAGAAGTATAGAAGCTTGTTGGTGTGTATTACAGCTCACAGTAAAGAAGCTGGTTGATGAGTATTACAGCTAACAGTGCAGACGATTGTTGAAGAGTATTACAGCTAACAGCACAGAAGCTTGTTGAGGAGTATTACAGCTAACAGTACAAAAGCATGTTGATGTGTATAACAACTAACAGTACATAAGCTTGATGATGTGTATTACAACTAACAGTACAGAAGCCTGTTAATGAGTATTACAACTAACAGAACAGAAGCTTGTTGGTGAGTATTACAACTAACAGTACAGAAGCTTGTTGATGGGTATTACAAATCATAGTACAGAAGCTTTTTGATGGGTATTACAGCTAACAGTGCAGAAGCTTGTTGATGAGTATTACAGCTAACCGTACAGAAGCTTGTTGATGAGTGCTACAACTAACAGTACAGAAGCCTGTTGATGAGTATTACAACTAACAGTACAAATGTTTGTTGATGAGTATTACAGCTAACAGTACAGAAGCTTGTTGATGGGTATTACAATTAACAGTACAAAAGCATGTTGATGGGTATTACAGTTAACAGAACAGAAGCTTGTTGATGGGTATTACACCTAACAGTTCAGAAGCATGATGTTGAGTATTACAGCTAACAGTACAGAAGTTTGTTGATGAGTATAACAGCTAACAGTATAGAAGCTTTTTGGTGAGTATTACAGCTCACAGTAAAGAAGCTGGTTGATGAGTATTACAGCTAACAGTGCAGAAGCTTGTTGAAGAGTATTACAGCTAACAGCACAGAAGCTTGTTGAGGAGTATTACAGCTAACAGTACAAAAGCATGTTGATGTGTATAACAACTAACAGTACATAAGCTTGATGATGTGTATTACAACTAACAGTACAGAAGCTTGTTAATGAGTATTACAACTAACAGTACAGAAGCATGATGTTGAGTATTACAGCTAACAGTACAGAAGTTTGTTGATACGTATAACAGCTAACAATACAGAAGTTTGTTGATGAGTATAACAGTTAATAGTATAGAAGCTTGTTTATGAGTATTACAGCTCACAGTAAAGAAGCTGGTTGATGAGTATTACAGCTAACAGTGCAGAAGCTTGTTTAAGAGTATTACAGCTAACAGCACAGAAGCTTGTTGATGAGTATTAAAGCTAACAGTACAAAAGCATGTTGATGTGTATAACAACTAACAGTTCATAAGCTTGATGATGTGTTTTACAGCTAACAGTACAGAAGCTTGATGATCAGTATAACAACTAACAGTACAAAAGCATGTTGGTGATTACTACAGCTAACAGTACAGAAGTATGTTGATGTGCATAACAGCTAACAGTATAGAAGCTTGATGATGTGTATTACAGCTAACAGTACAGAAGCATGTTGATGTGTATTACAGCAAACAGTACAGAAGCATGTTGAAGTGTATAACAGCTAATAGTACATAAGCTTGATGATCTGTATAACAGCTAACAGTACAGAAGCTTGTTGATGAGTATAACAGCTAACAGTACAGAAGCATGTTGATGTGTACAGAAGCTTGATGATGTGTATAACAGCTAACAGTACAGAAGCTTGATGATGTGTATAACAGCTAACAGTACAGAAGCTTGATGATGTGTATAACAGCTAACAGTACAGAATCTTGATGTGTATTACAGCTAACAGTACAGAAGCTTGATGATATGTATTTCAACTAACAGTACAGAAGCATGTTGATGTGTATTACAGAAAACGATACAGAAGCTTGATGATGTGTATTACAGCTAAAAGTACAGAAGCATGTTGATGTGTATAACAGCTAATAATACAGAAGCTTGATGTGTATTACAGCTAACAGTACAGAGGCTTGATGATGTATTGCAGCTAACAGTACAGAAGCTAGTTGATGAGTATTACAGCTAACAGTACAGAAGCATGTTGATGTGTATTACAGCTTACAGTACAGAAGCTTGACGATGTGTATTACAGCTAACAGTACAGAAGCTTGATGATGTGTATTACAGCTAACAGTACAGAAGCTTGATGATGTGTATTACAACTTAAAGTACAGAAGCAGACTTTCACACCTTCAGCAGCGATGGACAGCTTCCCAGTGGAGCCACTCATGTGTTCTGGTACACAGTCCAGGATTGTCAGTAATGTCTTGGTAAGACGCAGCAGATCACTGAACGTGTAGAAACCGAAGTAGATCAGCTCTCTTGCAAGGTTCACAACCTGTACAGATAAACAGTTACATAAAGTAATAAAAAATATTAAAATCACATATTGTTTTCAAAATATTATCTTTTTTTTACTATTTAGGCCTAAATAAAAAATTTTTTGTTTCCCCTTGCGCGACCGACCCACGAAAAAAAAAAACGAATGAAAAAAAATTTATTGGGGAAAAAAAAATTTTTTTTTAATTTTTCGACCGCTTTGTGCTTGTATTAAAAATCAGACAAGCGAATTTTCACAATACACAGGTCTGCAAAATATCTCTATTTTATACAACACATGTGAAACTGTTGCTTATAAACCGTAACTAATTAGCAGAAACAACTGACCCCCGCGATGTTTACCGCATGCCCAATAATGCGACTTCAGAAAACCTCTCATGCATATTCAATTATCTATTTTTATTCCTCTAATGTGATTGGGGTGTACCTTTGAACATAAATTAATCTATTTTAAATAACCGCTATGACTGGTCGGATATCTACGATCACGGTACACACAGCATTATGTTCTGGTATTTTTATAAATATTTCGTAGATTTACAATAATTGGAACTGTATGTATGTAAATTTTCTTCTGTGACCAGGGGTCATGACGACTGGTTTTTGTCTGCGGTCGAGGGATTTATACCAGTAACTAGTCTGTCGAACGAGTAAACCTTTTGGCAAAGATCGAAAAATAAACAAACAATCTGAAAACTGTAAAAAAAGTAATGAACCAAAGTCGTTACAGTATTTATTCTTTCTATATTTCATTGCTGTATATATAATTTGTAAATTTGACATTTAATGATCATCACACTAACTTTATCATGCAATTTCATGTCGACTTTTCATTACAAACCTTTCGGCATAATTTTTTATAAGGTATCGAGACACGCAGCTTTTTAATACCGGTGTCATATATTATTTTGACCCCCCTGTAGAATGACCCGGGGGTCATTTTACTATATAGTAAAGTGACCCGGGGGTCATTTTACCGCTATAGTAAAATGACCCCCCCATTGTAAAATGACCCCCCCTTAAAATTTTCATCGGAATCCTTTTTTATTGTTTTGTTTTCAATTATAACAGCATAACAGATGATATAAAAAAAAAAAATTAGTCTTACCAATGAATTATGATCAAATATAAAAAAGATGATTGAGGGTGTCAAGGCGGGTCACATTACCATGGGCATTGTAAAATGACTCCCCTATTTTTTTAATTTAATACCCTGTCATTGTACTATTCATAATGAAAGTCAATAATAAACTGTATTGATTTAAAATTGATTCTAATCATAAAAATATATTATACTAAACAAAAGGAAGTGGGGGGAGTCACTTTACCGTTGCAATTACCATGGCCATAGTAAAATGATCCCAATACTTTTTTTCATCTTCTACAATTTCATTGTATTTTTTTATACATGTATTTACTAAGTATATAATAAACTGTATTGATTTAAAATTCAGTCTTGTAGGTGAATAATAATAATTACAAAAAAAAAAAAATTGGGATGGGGTGAGGGGTCACTTTACCATGGCCAAAGTAAAATGACCCCCCTATTTTTTTTATCTTATACAATTTCATTGTATTTTTTAAATTTACTAAGAAAAACAATAAACTGTATTAATTTAAAATTCAGTCTTATCTATGATTAATAATAATAATAAAAAAAGAAAATTTTGAAGGGGGGGGGGGGTCACTTTACCATGGCAATAGTAACATGACCCCCCTATTTTTTTTTCATCTTAAATAAGTTCATTATATTTTTTATATTAACTAAGTAAATAATAAGTTTTATTAATTTAAAATTCAGTCTTATCGGTGAATAATTATAATAAAAAAAAAAAAATTGGGAGGGGGTAGGGGGTCACTTTACCATGGCCATAGTAACATGACCCCCCTATTTTTTTTCATCTTAAAAAAGTTCATTATATTTTTTATATTAACTAAGTAAATAATAAGTTTTATTAATTTAAAATTCAGTCTTATCAGTGAATAATTATAATAAAAAAAAGAAAATTGGGAGGGGGTAGGGGGTCACTTTACCATGGCCATAGTAAATTCATTTAATACAAGTTCATTATATTTTTTATATTTACTAAGTAAATAATAAACTGTATTGATTCAAAATGCATTCTTATCAGTGATTAATAATAATAATAATAAAGAAAATTGGGAGGGGTAGGGGGTCACTTTACCATGGCCATAGTAACATGACCCCCCTATTTTTTTTCATCTTAAATAAGTTCATTATATTTTTTATATTAACTAAGTAAATAATAAGTTTTATTAATTTAAAATTCAGTCTTATCAGTGAATAATTATAATAAAAAAAAGAAAATTGGGAGGGGGTAGGGGGTCACTTTACCATGGCCATAGTAAATTCATTTAATACAAGTTCATTATATTTTTTATATTTACTAAGTAAATACTGTATTGATTCAAAATAATAATAATAATAATAAAGAAAATTGGGAGGGATGGGGGGTCAGTTTACCATGGCCATTGTAAAATGACCCCCTCCCTATTGTTTTCATCTTATAAAATTTTAATGCATTTTTTATATTTATTAAGTAAATAATAAATTGGGAGGGGTGGGGGTCACTTTACCATGGCCATAGTAAAATGACCCCCTATTTTTTTCATTTTATACAAGTTCATTGTATTTTTTTATATTTACTAAGTACATAATAACCTGTATTGATTTAAACTTTAATCTTATCAATGATTATTAATAATAATAATAAAAAAAATTGGGAGGGGTGGGGGGTCATTTTACCATGGCCATAGTAAAATGACCCCCCTATTTTTTTTTCATCTGATACAATTTCATTGTATTTTTTATATTTACTAAGTAAATAATAAACTGTATTGATTTACAATTCAGTCCTTTACGTGAATAATAATAATGATAATGAAGAAAATTTTGAGAGAAGGGGGGGGGTCACTTTACCATGGCCATAGTAAAATGACCCCCCTTATTTTTTTCTTTTCATACATGTTCATTGTATTTTTTTTATATTACTAAGTCAATAATAAACTGTTTTGATTTAAAATTTAGTCTTTTCAGTGAATAATAATAAAAATAAGAAAGAAAATTGGGAGGGGGTCACTTTACCATGGCCATAGTAAAATGACCCCCCTATTTTTTTCATTTAATACAAGTTCATTATATTTTTTATATTTACTAAGTAAATAATAAACTGTATTGATTCAAAATGCATTCTTATCAGTGATTAATAATAATAATAATAATAATAAAGAAAATTGGGAGGGATGGGGGGTCAGTTTACCATGGCCATTGTAAAATGACCCCCCTCCCTATTGTTTTCATCTTATAAAATTTTAATGCATTTTTTATATTTATTAAGTAAATAATAAATTGGGAGGGGTGGGGGTCACTTTACCATGGCCATAGTAAAATGACCCCCTATTTTTTTCATTTTATACAAGTTCATTGTATTTTTTTATATTTACTAAGTACATAATAACCTGTATTGATTTAAACTTTAATCTTATCAATGATTATTAATAATAATAATAAAAAAAATTGGGAGGGGTGGGGGGTCATTTTACCATGGCCATAGTAAAATGACCCCCCTATTTTTTTTTCATCTGATACAATTTCATTGTATTTTTTATATTTACTAAGTAAATAATAAACTGTATTGATTTACAATTCAGTCCTTTACGTGAATTATAATAATGATAATGAAGAAAATTTTGAGAGAAGGGGGGGGGTCACTTTACCATGGCCATAGTAAAATGACCCCCCTTATTTTTTTCTTTTCATACATGTTCATTGTATTTTTTTTATATTACTAAGTCAATAATAAACTGTTTTGATTTAAAATTTAGTCTTTTCAGTGAATAATAATAAAAATAAGAAAGAAAATTGGGAGGGGGTCACTTTACCATGGCCATAGTAAAATGACCCCCCTATTTTTTTCATTTCATACAATTTCATTGTTTTTTTTTATATTTACGAAGTCAATAATAAACTTTGTTGAATTAATATTCAATTAATACCCCCTACCACCTCCCAATTTTCTTTCTTTTTTTTATTATTATTCACTGATAAGACTAAATTTTAAATCAATACAGTTTATTATTTACTTAGTGAATATAAAAACATACAATGAAATTGTATGAAATGAAAAAAATAAGGGGGGTCATTTTACTATGGCCATGGTAAAGGGACCCCCTCCTCTCTCAAAATTTTCTTCATTATTATTATTATTTTTCACTTATAGGACTAAATTGTAAATCAATACAGTTTATTATTTACTTAGTAAATATAAAAAATACAATGAAATTGTATCAGATGAAAAAATAGGGGGGTCATTTTACTATGGCCATGGTAAAGTGACCCCCTCCTACCCCTCCCAATTTTCTTTTATTATTATTATTATTCACTGATAAGACTGATTTTAAATCAATACAGTTTATTATTTACTGAGTAATTATAAAAAATACAATGAAATTGTATAAGATGAAAAAAAAGATGAAAAAATAGAGGGGTTATTTTACTATGGCCATGGTAAAGTGACCCCCCATCCCCTCCCAATTTTCTTTTTTGTTTATTATTATTATTATTCACAGATAAGACTGAATTGTAAATCAATACAGTTAATTAGTCACTTAGTAAGTATAAAAAATACATTAAAATTGTAGAAGATGAAAACAATAGGGAGGGGGGTCATTTTACTATGGCCATGGTAAAATGACCCCCATCCCTCCCAAATTTCTTTTTAATAATTATTTTTATTCACTGACAAGACTGAATTTTAAATCAATACAGTTTATTATTTACTAAGTAAATACATGTATAAAAATATACAACGAAATTGTGTCAAATGAAAAAAATAGGAGGGGGGGGGGGGGGGGGAGGGGGTCATTTTACTATGGCCATGGTAAAGTGACCCCCCTCTCAATTTTCTTTTTTTTTTATTAATATTATTCACCGATTAGACTAAATTTTAAATCAATACAGATTATTATTGACTTGATGATTATAAAAAGTACAATGAATGTGTATAAGATGAAATAAATAGGGGGGTCATTTTACTATAGCCATGGTAAAGTGACCCCCTCCCCCGCCCCAACACACACACATACTAAATTGTTGGAAGTTCATCATAATTAACTGGTCACACTATATTCTGTTTCCAAACAGTTTATTGTGCACTGAATTATTGTATAAGATGAAAGAAATAGGGGGGGGGGGGGGGGTCATTTTACTATGGGGCGGGTCATTTTACAATAGCGGTAAAATGACCCGCGGGTCATAATACTATACGACACCGGTTTAAAAATCGGACTTTTTGGTCTGCACAATATTTCCCGGTCTCCGGAATATTAACAGTCTTTTTGCATTTTACATGTTACGGAGGCCTGAATGCATAAACTTTTTTATGTTTACCCCAAGCTGTTTGTATACGGAACAAAAACGATATATAAAAATCAACAAACTTAATGTTTATTGCATGATCATAATGGTTAAAGCTAGTGATGTATTTACTGTAAAAGAAGTAATAAAACTATTTAAGGTAAGATAAGATTATCACAACGTGCTTCCAAAATAGACACTATTTTACTACAACTTTTTTTGACAAGTGAGTTTTCCATCCGGACAAGTACTTTTTACCAGTCCACTTGCCCCGACAGATGAGTTTTTTTAAAAGTTTTTCCCGACCATTGCGAAAATGTGACATTGATATTTATCAAGTATACGGTAAAGAAAGATGCGGAAAGGGTATTTAAGTAATACACTTATTGCTTTTTGGTTGTGTGGTTTCAGCGTATAATTTTCTTTGGCAGTCATATCATGATTTAAATATAGTACTGAAAACAACAATTAAGATAAATTGTCTTTTTAATATTTGAAAAATAGTTTACTAAATGCACTTTTTTTTAGATCATAGACTGCCAAGTTCTCTTGGATGAATTGAATAGCTTTGAAGGCTTGACATTGCCATTGTTTATATTATGACATTTAGTAATCATAAGAAAAGAGCAAGATATTTAAAATAAGGTTTTGCCACAGAGTGACAGAACAGAAATGATAGTCAATAAAGAACAAAGACTAAATACAACATAATAAGTCGGCCATACTTATAGAGACATAGTGAGTTCTCCCTGAAATTCTCTCACGTCTCCCAGACTTGTTCAAACTCTAAAACTTGTGATTTACACATGCATAATGTTATGGGGAGCTAACCTTACATAAAAATTATTACATTTAATTATTTTATATTATACCGCAAAGTGTATTGGTAATACAAATCTGGGCAAGTGAATCTTTGATCAGGGCAAGTTAGTACTACTTCTGCTAGTTTATTTTGATAAACAAAGTTCAGAAACTGTATGATTATATAGAATGACTTATACTAGAAAATTCGACTGCAGTAACTAAAATTGTTGCAATTAAAAAATGCCAATGAATTATACTAAATAATGCCAACAGATTAATATTTATTATTCTATATACAGTTTCATTTTTTATATAGTTCTGTAGGCATTTTTAAATGCCAACAGTTCAAGTAACTGCTGTCCAATTTACTAATACTAGTCATATTGTATACAGTTTCATTTTGTCAATCAAAATAAACACAGTTCAGCTTATTATATATAATGTTGTTTTTGTATGGTGTTTGGCGTCGCTTTCAACAATTTTTCAGTCATATCGCGAGGGTGTCTACTTGAGACAGTATTCTAAGCACTGTCACACTGGAGTATCATGCTGCAGATACATGGTATGATACCCCACCCAGTCACATTATACCGACACCGGTCCGACCAAACCTAGAACTCTCCTCTAAATGCTGAGCGTCAAGCGAGGAAGCTTCTAGTGCCATTTTTAAAGTCTTTGGTATGACCCGGCCGGGGATCGAACCCGCGACCTTCCGCATGCGAGGCTGACGCTCTACTACTAGACCACGCTGAGGTCTCTTATTATATATAGATGTTATACAAATACTATTCATTTTTACAGTTTTTCTTAATTTTCAATCCTACACTTTTACGAGCACATTTAATACATGTAATATAAATTACGTTGTTGTATTGGAATAGTCATATCAGTTAAAAAAATGTTGAGTTTCTCTGTTTATCTTATACATGTATGTTATTTATGGACTTAAAAAAAAAAAAAAAAGAAGCCTACCTACCTACCCTAGTCTAAAATCTAGGGTCAAGCAAGGGGAAACAGAGATATTTTTAAGTGTGGCCTGAATATGGGTTTTTTTATATAACTTTTCGGCCCTTCAAGGTCAAATGGATTTAGGCTCTGTCTCAAGATCACTTATGTCTCACTGCTGAGGTCATGGGTTCAATCTCGGATCACTCCAAACTCTCCATGTGATCAAGTACAGAATCTGCGAGCCAAAGAGCATCATGTGATTGACATGTAGTTCTATACAAGCCACTTAGTGAGTGGTCTATATATATCTAGTTTACAGTGTGAACAATGTCACATTGGCTTCTATACAAGTCACTTACTGAGTGGTCTATATATATCCAGTTTACAGTGTAAACAATGTCACATTGGCTTCTATACAAGCCACTTAGTGAGCGGTCTATATATATCCAGTTTACAGTGTAAACAATGTCACATTGGCTTCTATACAAGCCACTTAGTGAGCAGTCTATATATATCCAGTTTACAGTGTAAACAATGTCACATTGACTTCTATACAAGCCACTTAGTGAGTGGTCTATATATATATATATATATATATCCAGTTTACAGTGTGAACAATGTCACATTGGCTTCTATACAAGCCACTTAGTAAGTGGTCTATATATATCCAGTTTACAGTGTGAACAATGTCACATTGGCTTCTATACAAGCCACTTAGTAAGTGGTCTATATATATCCAGTTTACAGTGTAAACAATGTCACATTGGCTTCTATACAAGCCACTTAGTGAGAGGTCTATATATATATCCAGTTTTCAGTGTGAACAATGTCACATTGGCTTCGTAAAAAATGTCGTGTGAGACAGATCATTGTTTGTCAGTGTAAATAAACTTAAAGCGATGTTGTGTATAACCATGGGTTGTTATCATCATTTCAGACTAAATCATTTAAGTGTTATTTATGCAAAAATAAGTGTACACAAAATCATAACGAGTTCGCAACCTTTGCGATTAGTTTTGATTTTTCAATCAATTCATCAGTTGTTATTACGCAATTTTTCTCATATTCTTACCTCATATGGGAGTTTATTCTTACTGCATTCACACCTCATGTACAAATATATTCTTGCCTTTTATGAGAGTTTATTCTTACTGCATTCACACCTCATGCACAAATATATTCTTGCCTTTTATGAGAGTTTATTCTTACTGCATTCACACCTCATGCACAAATATATTCTTGCCTTTTATGTGAGTTTATTCTTACTGCATTCACACCTCATGTACAAATATATTCTTGCCTCTTATGTGAGTTTATTCTTACTGCATTCACACCTCATGCACAAATATATTCTTGCCTTTTATGAGAGTTTATTCTTACTGCATTCACACCTCATGCACAAATATATTCTTACCTCATATGCGAGTTTTTTCTTACTGCATTCACACCTCATGCACAAATATATTCTTGCCTCATATGAGAGTTTATTCATAATGCATTCACACCTCATGCACAAATATATTCTTGCCTTTTATGAGAGTTTATTCTTACTGCATTCACACCTCATGCACAAATATATTCTTACCTCATATGCGAGTTTTTTCTTACTGCATTCACACCTCATGCACAAATATATTCTTGCCTCATATGAGAGTTTATTCTTACTGCATTCACACTTCATGCACAAATATATTCTTGCCTTTTATGAGAGTTTATTCTTACTACATTCACACCTCATGCACAAATATATTCTTACCTCATATGCGAGTTTTTTCTTACTGCATTCACACCTCATGCACAAATATATTCTTGCCTTTTATGAGAGTTTATTCTTACTGCATTCACACCTCATGCACAAATGTATTCTTACCTCATATGCGAGTTTTTTCTTACTGCATTCACACCTCATGCACAAATATATTCTTGCCTCATATGAGAGTTTTTTCTTACTGTATTCACACCTCATGCACAAATATATTCTTACCTCATATGTGAGTTTTTTCTTACTGCATTCACACTTCATGCACAAATATATTCTTTCCTTTTATGAGAGTTTATTCTTACTGCATTCACACCTCATGTACAAATATATTCTTGCCTCTTATGTGTGTTTATTCTTACTGCATTCACACCTCATGCACAAATATATTCTTGCCTTTTATGAGAGTTTATTCTTACTGCATTCACACCTCATGCACAAATATATTCTTGCATTTTATGAGAGTTTATTCTTACTGCATTCACATCTCATGCACAAATATATTCTTACCTCATATGCGAGTTTTTTCTAACTGCATTCACACCTCATGCACAAATATATTCTTACCTCATATGCGAGTTTTTTCTTACTGCATTCACACCTCATGCACAAATATATTCTTGCCTCATATGAGAGTTTATTCTTACTGCATTCACACCTCATGCACAAATATATTCTTGCCTTTTATGAGAGTTTATTCTTACTGCATTCACACCTCATGCACAAATATATTCTTGCCTCATATGAGAGTTTATTCATAATGCATTCACACCTCATGCACAAATATATTCTTGCCTTTTATGAGAGTTTATTCTTACTGCATTCACACCTCATGCACAAATATATTCTTGCCTTTTATGAGAGTTTATTCTTACTGCATTCACACCTCATGTAAAAATATATTCTTGCCTCTTATGTGAGTTTATTCTTACTGCATTCACACCTCATGCACAAATATATTCTTGCCTTTTATGAGAGTTTATTCTTACTGCGTTCACACCTCATGCACAAATATATTCTTGCATTTTATGAGAGTTTATTCTTACTGCATTCACACCTCATGCACAAATATATTCTTACCTCATATGCGAGTTTTTTCTAACTGCATTCACACCTCATGCACAAATATATTCTTGCCTTTTATGAGAGTTTATTCTTACTGCATTCACACCTCATGCACAAATATATTCTTGCCTCTTATGTGAGTTTATTCTTACTGCATTCACACCTCATGCACAAATATATTCTTGCCTTTTATGAGAGTTTATTCTTACTGCATTCACACCTCATGCACAAATATATTCTTGCCTTTCATGAGAGTTTATTCTTACTGCATTCACACCTCATGTACAAATATATTCTTGCATTCTATGAGAGTTTATTCTTACTGCATTCACACCTCATGCACAAATATATTCTTGCCTTTTATGAGAGTTTATTCTTACTGCATTCACACCTCATGCACAAATATATTCTTGCCTCTTATGTGAGTTTATTCTTACTGCATTCACACCTCATGCACAAATATATTCTTGCCTTTTATGAGAGTTTATTCTTATTGCATTCACACCCCATGCACAAATATATTCTTGCCTTTTATGAGTTTATTCTTACTGCATTCACACCTCATGCACAAATATATTCTTGCCTCTTATGTGAGTTTATTCTTACTGCATTCACACCTCATGCACAAATATATTCTTGCCTTTTATGAGAGTTTATTCTTACTGCATTCACACCTCATGCACAAATATATTCTTGCCTTTTATGAGAGTTTATTCTTACTGCATTCACACCTCATGCACAAATATATTCTTGCCTTTTATGAGAGTTTATTCTTACTGCATTCACACCTCATGCACAAATATATTCTTGCATTTTATGAGAGTTTATTCTTACTGCATTCACACCTCATGCACAAATATATTCATGCCTCTTATGTGAGTTTATTCTTACTGCATTCACACCTCATGCACAAATATATTCTTGCCTCTTATGAGAGTTTATTCTTACTGCATTCACACCTCATGCACAAATCAATTCTTGCCTTTTATGAGAGTTAATTCTTACTGCATTCACACCTCATGCACAAATATATTCTTGCCTCTTATGAGAGTTTATTCTTACTGCATTCACACCTCATGCACAAATATATTCTTGCCTTTTATGAGAGTTTATTCTTACTGCATTCACACCTCATGCACAAATATATTCTTGCCTCTTATGTGAGTTTATTCTTACTGCATTCACACCTCATGCACAAATATATTCTTGCCTTTTATGAGAGTTTATTCTTACTGCATTCACACCTCATGCACAAATATATTCTTGCCTTTTATGAGAGTTTATTCTTACTGCATTCACACCTCATGCACAAATATATTCTTGCCTTTTATGAGAGTTTATTCTTACTGCATTCACACCTCATGCACAAATATATTCTTGCCTCATATGTGAGTTTATTCTTACTGCATTCACACCTCATGCACAAATATATTCTTGCCTTTTATGAGAGTTTATTCTTACTGCATTCACACCTCATGCACAAATATATTCTTGCCTTTTATGAGAGTTTATTCTTACTGCATTCACTACTCATGTACAAATATATTCTTGCCTCTGATGTGAGTTTATTCTTACTGCATTCACACCTCATGCACAAATATATTCTTGCATTTTATGAGAGTTTATTCTTACTGCATTCACACCTCATGCACAAATATATTCTTGCATTTTATGAGAGTTTATTCTTATTGCATTCACACCTCATGCACAAATATATTCTTACCTCATATGCGAGTTTTTTCTTACTGCATTCACACCTCATGCACAAATATATTCTTGCCTCATATGAGAGTTTATTCATAATGCATTCACACCTCATGCACAAATATATTCTTACCTCATATGCGAGTTTTTTCTTACTGCATTCACACCTCATGCACAAATACAAGTATATTCTTACCTCATATGTGAGTTTATTTTGTTCACTGTCAGCAAACGAACCATCCTGACTGACAATGTTGAGATATTCCTCCACAAACATGATCGTCTGTGAGAAGCGTGGCTTCACCCTCTCCTTCTCGGGATCTTTACCAATGTTTGACTCATAACTGGAAAACACAAAACAACCAGTAGAGTAATGTGGAGGATTACACCTCGGGGTTTCTGGATGATTTGAAAATCTACTATTTACAGCGTTCTGCAGTTTACGGCAGTCAATACATTAACACATTCTGGTTAACATACGAGTGTTTATGGACCATGACAATGTATGAAGGCAGTTTTGATTGGTAGAGAGCGATTCCTGTAAACAAGTTTTCCCTCTCGTTTTGTCCAATACGGAGCTGGCAACAATTTTTTATATTGCATTTTCAACACAAAATAGAAGGATAAACTAGTTTTATAGTTATTGATTTTGCATTTATTTGATGAAATAAATTGTGTTGAGTAAAGAAATTGAAACAAACATGCTTTATTTTTATTATAAACAACAATTTAAATGAAAATAAAAGTGTCCCATAAACCCTGGGTGAACGATTCAATAAGCTGTATGATGATCGCCACATGAGATTTCTATGTCCAATAAACCCCATTTTTTTGTGCGGTAAACCCTGCGAAACATCCCATACTACCAATGCAGAGATGTACTTAGAAAAACAGTTGACTGGTACATGTATGTTTTAGTTTTACACCAAATGACCACCACAACTCGGACGGGGCTGTACGAAATTTATAATTGCTTAAGGCACTTGTCCTGAACCACAAATTACTTGCCCCACATTTTTTACTGGTGTCTAATTTGAATCTATCATTTGTATTTTTTCAGGGGAGAATCTCAAATATCGTATCTGCACATCTTATTGCTGAAAAATTACTTTTTAATGTGCTTTAAATTCAATCAATACATGTACATCAATTTTATTTTTTATTTCATCAATGAAACATTGTCATTTTGGTACGGAATCGGTTACATTATCAAATGATGCTGACTTGTAACCAATCTATACGATACTATTCCCCATTAAAGTAACAATTAAAGGTGATATAAAGTCACTGTGAAAGAAAACTTTACAAATGACCAAGCTTGGTAATTTTATCCATCCAAAGAAAGTAGCGAGAAATGACAGAAACAAGCGTATATGGACTGTCTTTCAAATATTTTTCATATATAGTAATTGTAGTAAAATCAAACTACACATGGTTTGACTGACAAAGAAAAAATGATTCCAATAGAAGTAAAAAAGTCATTTTATAATACAGACCTGAAAACATGTAAATATCACTATGTCTATTTTTCAGTTTACAGAAAACCTTGACAAAAGCTAGGTTTATTTATGAATATCAATTCCAATCACGTCTGCTGAAAACTGATGCAATACAGATCAACGTCAAAACTTATAAAATATCTAACTACTGCGCATGTCAGAAATTACAGAGGTTCTGGAGAAGTACCCTTCATATAGAAATTGGTTAAAAAATGAGTCTGAAATTATCACAGAAGATAAAGGTAAGTAAATAGTTGAAATGGTTTGTTATAAGAAGTGGATAAGAAGAGATGGGTATATATAAAAATGCATTAATAAAATTTAAAATATAAAAAAAAAAAATTTTTTTAATCAGTGTTTTAATTGGTTACTATGTAAATTTTTGTTTAAAATACATGGTGTTTGAAAAGAAAGGTAAACCTTTCACATCTTTATACTTTTTCATTGCTTAACTTGAAAGCTACCAAAATCCTAACACATATAGAAGAAAGATGACTTTTTGTTTGGTAGCAAAAAGAAGTAAATACTTCTATAAATACCATATTTACAAAGTTTATTAAACAAAATAACAAAATATGTCTCTGACGTCTTTTTAGTAATTAATGGCTTTTTCCAAGCGACGACCATTCATCAATTACCCTTGACTTACTCTGAAACAAAACAATTCTCAAAGTGAACTCAGGTTTTCCTCGCTTCTACCAGACTTTGGCCAACCCGATTTTGGAGCATCATATACCGATCCACATCGTTCAAATTTATTCACAATCTCATAATTATGCTTCCTGCTCACCGTCCTATTTTTAACATGATTTTTAAACGTCCTTTTTACATCTGTGACACACATTCATCAATTACCCTTGACTTACTCTGTCTATGAAATTGTTAATAATGTTTCCAAACATTTCTCGGTTGATTTTCTTTATTTCTCGTTTTATATTTTTCAACAAATTGTTGGTATCCACTGACTTAGGCTTATATACAACTGACTTCAGATAGCCCCAAAGGAAGTAGTCACACGGGTTCAGATCAATACTGTGAGCCAGCCAGGTTCCACACTCTTCCACATCTGGGTATTGTCGGGATATCTCTCTGTCATTTAATATATCATGCAAAAAATCTAATCATTGGTAACATTGAAGTCTTTGAACCTAGTCAGTGATGGTTAATTTCTGCCATATCTGAATTTTGTATGGAAACAGTTTTAGTTCCTTCTTGACTATATCATGAATAGAAGATTTTGGAATACCTGTCTCGGAAGATATTCGTCTCAGACATTTCCAGACTGTCACAAAACAATTCTCAAAGTGAACTCAGGTTTTCACCGCTTCTACCAGACTTTGGCCGACCCGATTTTGGAGCATCATCTACCGATCCACATCGTTCAAATTTATTCACAATCTCATAATTATGCTTCCTGCTCACCGTCCTATTTTTAACATGATTTTTAAACGTCCTTTTTACATCTGTGACACACATGTTTTTGTAATATTTTTTCGCAACGAAAACAGCTGATCTGGCATTAGCCACATCACTTTCAAAATAACAAAACATTAAAGTGACGTCATAACATTGCAACTTTATTAACTTTAGCGCATTCTTTGTACAAGCAACTAAAACTTCAACATGGAACCTTTAATTTGATATAAGTTCCATCTAAATAGCCTAAAGACATCAATGTGTTACCTTTCTTTTCAGACACCCTGTAATATTAGAAAAATTATACAACCTTATGCCGTTCAGTGAATTGATACTGTTATAAAATAAATCCATTGAGAAATATTCACTCATGTGAAATGTAAGTGCAGTTTTATCAACTTTCATTTATTTGCACTTAGCTTGACACATAATTGCATCATCCAGTCATGTGATCGAAAACTGCTGATGCCATTTTGTTGGAAGCATATAAGGGTCATCATGATCTAATGTGAATGGCGAAGGCAATGGGCATGTATTACTTATCTTTTAGGTAAAAGTTATCATTTTATAGTAGTTCAAACATCACATACAAGTATTTGATGTCAACATCTGTTTTGATTGAAACATTTAACTGTGATTCTAAAGTGACCGAAAACTGGTAACACTCATACATGTACAAATTTTCGAGATGTAAATTATTTTTATTCTCAATATTATTTGATAGCAGATCAATCATCAGTTACATACACTTTAAGTATGTTCGCAATTATTGTAGATTAATGAATAATTTATAAACTTATCAAAAACTATCTCTGACACACTGCGATCTATCGCGGATATTTTACAGAAACATCATTAGATTTTCAAGTCTGTGACATTTTAAGTCTTCAAGACTAGATAAGACATCAAAATTAAATCAACAACTTCTTTTATTTCTTTAATTAAATTTTTTTTAAATTAGCAGTTTTGGTTATTTATAACTTCTCGCTGTCATTCAATTATTCAGACTGTTCCATTTAGGTTGTTTACCTGCATACAATATTTACATGTTGACAGCAAACCTAATTTAGTACGATGAATTTCATTGGCTGTTTCGGTTTACACAATGTGTATAACAGTGGGTCTGATTGGTTCCCTGAATATGTTACACAGACGTGTCAACAACACCATAATTACACTGCTATCAATAAAGCTAAATCAGTACGTCCCATTGAATACCCCCTGCAGGTAATTGACCTGGGTTAGTGATTCAATGGTCAGTGCACACCAATTAAAGGTATTACAGATACCAGTCTGACTTTTGATTTCGGAAAAAGGCAAATGCCCGGCACTAAACTTTAGTCACTGGTCACTTGTCCAACGAGATTTTCCACTTATCCGGGAAGTTGGGCTATGGGATTTTTACAGCCCTACATAAATATATCTATTGGAAATAAAAGAGTTCATTCAAATTTTACTTAGCCAAGCAATGCAGACACAAATCCTTGGGTGTCTGATATTCCCCCATATTTCATATTACTTGAATGATATCATTGATAACAGTCAAAGTAGTGAATGAATAAAAAAGGTTGTATGACATTCCAGGATTAGTCTGTAGAACAGACCCAGCTCTCCCTACTGGGTCTGTTAAAGAGCAGCATATTTGAGAACGGTGATTGGTCAGTTGCTTTGAGGAAAGTTTGAATGGCGACATAGTTTAGATATATATATATAGACTAATTCCAGGATCGCGCTAAAAGTATAAAGACAAGAGGGCCTGAGGACGCTCTACTGACTCATAGTGGCCATAGCACTTTTTGAAATTCTCCTATGCAATAGAAACATCGGGGCGGGATCATTTTTAACCCTAGGGACACCATTTGAACAAATCTAACAATACTATAGTTGGTCATCATTACTACATAAACATTTTGAAAATCTGTTGGGCCGTTCATGAGAAGAAGATTTTTTAAGTTTTGGACTATTTTTAGTAACGGCGGCCATCTTGAATTTCAGATCGAAAAAAAAAAAAATTCTGTATAGTCTCCTATGCAACAGAAACATCATGTGAAGTTTCAGTTTAATTGGCTTAGTGGTTTCAGAATAAATGAAAGAAAAAGAGAATTTTCTGTTTTCCCATAGTATCCTTATGTAAATTTCTAAGTCCCCTTACAGGGCCCCTATAAATTTTAGCCCCTTAATTCTTATCTGCAATCAAACCCCTACACATAAGGATAATTTATGCCAAATATGAACAAATCTGACAAACCAGTTCTCAAGAAAACGATTTTAGTAATTCCAATTTTTTACCCTTTTGGGGCCCCTCCTGACCCCTTAAGACAGTGGAACCCATTCATTTTTACAAATCTGAACCTCCTTCACCAAACAATGCTTCTGTGAAGATATAGGCAAATTCATTTCCATTTTTAAAAAAAAATAAAAAATATTATATTGACATGTGAAGTTGCAGTTTAATTGGCCTAGTGGTTTCAGAGAAAGTGCTGCTAACAGACGACAGACGACAGACGACAGACAACGCGCCATCGCATAAGCACTTCTGGCCTCTGGCCAGTAGAGCTAAAAATCATTATTATAAAACTCAAATGATAAGCCTGGGGCTTATAAGGGGAGAGGCCTCTGTGGCTAAGCCGTTTCAGGCACTATCTCAATCTCACTTACCTCTCCCAGCTGTCTCAGGCACTATCTCAATCTCACTTACCTCTCCCATCTGTCTCAGGCACTATCTCAATCTCACTTACCTCTCCCAGCTGTCTCAGGCACTATCTCAATCTCACTTACCTCTCCCAGCTGAGGTTGTGGGTCGGGGCTGAGCTTGGCCCAAAACCAAAAAACTCTACTTGAGAAAGTCTGCTAGTTACTTGCGGAAAGACAGTGATATTACTCAGATTAATTCTGATGTCTTACTCTGCCACAAAACTGGATGCCAGTAAAATCTATAATGTGTTGAAAATGGTGAATGGTATCAAAACCTATTAACAACTTGAAATGTGTCTGGTGACACAAATGCTCCTGCTATTGATCAGAAACCAAAAGTCGAAAAGGGGCCAAAACTCCTGTAAAATTTGACCAACAAATATCAAACTTGACTTGTATTCAACTTTTGTTATTATACAGTACAACAAAATATTAATTAAATGCATAGACCCTTTGCCAAAATTAATGATCGAAAACCAATATTCTAACTTGGATGGACAGATGAACAAAAAAGCAGGCAGGGCAGGGCAGGGCAGGGCAGGGCAGGGCAGGGCAGGGCAGGGCAGGCAGGCAGAATGACAAAGAGACAGAGATACAGACAGACAGGGGTAACACTTGATGCCTGTCTTACAATGGTGGGGCATAAAAGGTACTCCAACTGTCAATGATGATAGGTACTTACTCTTCAATAGCAATCTGTGCTGGGATTTCTTTCCACAAACGAGCATATTTGACGGGTTTAACAGTTTCCTGCGGGTCACGATCCACGTGCATGTGGAGCATGAGTCGGCAAAATGATGCCCGGAGCTCGTAGGGGAGCAGCTCATCTGCCATGCATCTGTAATGATTGAGAGATGTGTGTTTGTATATATATACCGTGGCAATGTGGCAGTTTTAAAACCTTTTAATGCATGCAGAATACATTAATGTGAATTAACTTTACAAAAAACAAGAGGCCCAAATGGGTCTTAATTGTTCATTTGCTTTCCACTTCTCAATGCAACAGTATCAACACTCCCTAATTGGTCACTGAGGAACTACAGTTTCTTGGTTTAATGAAAAAAGACAGCATCCTGTATCCTAAGGCGAGGTCAATATGATTTTAATTGACAATTTTAATTTTTAACTTGACAGAACACCATTGTTAACCAAATGGATGGCGAATGGACGGCGTACAGAGGGCATTCAGAATAGTTCAGCTTGGGCCCTCAGGTGAGCCGAAATATTCAATACATAAATATCACTAACATTTTAATATCATCTCTCATAACACAATGTAACCAGTTCTTAATGATTACGACAAGTGAGTTTCTGTCCTCTATAAATAGTCATCAAACTTTGTATACAGTCAAACCTGTCTTCAGCAGCCAGTCAAGTGAAGGAGCAAAAGTGGCGTTTTAAGGTTGTTGCTTAATACAGGTTAGTTTAATAATAGGAAATAGCAAATGTGGCTGCTTAAGACAAGTGGCTGCTGAACAGAGGTGACCACTCGCACAAGTCTGACTGTACTAGTACTGGACCACAGATAAGGTTATTTCGAAAGTATTTTACCGACATGATGAAGTGAAATGCACCTCGGCTTTTCAACAAGAGGACCAAGATGGCCCTATATCGCTCACCTAAGTGACCTTGAGACACAACTTAAATAGATTATATAATACATGTACATTCAAAATTCCAGAAAAACGAGATTGGCGAGTAGTTAGAATTTTGATTTGTTTTGAAGATGTAACAGATGCGAAGAAGAGTTGTATGATAACAATAGTATCCTTGTGCGGATATCTGGATATCAGATATTGAAAGAAAGTTTTCACTATATATCCATATAAAGAAAACCAGCCTCCCCTCCTGGCGACTATGTTTTTCAATGAATCACAATGGCTGGAACAAACTTGAAAGAGGTTTGAAGTTTTTTCTATAGCTGCCTATATAGTAAACTACATATAGCACCTCACTGTGGCAGTCATGTTTTTAAACAAATCACAATGGCTTGAACGAACTTAGTAAAGGGTCACCCAAGGAACATTTCTGTGAAATTGTTTTAAAATCAATCCGGTGGTTTCTGACAAGAAGATTTTTTAAGTTTTTACTATAGCTTATATTGTTAACTAACCCCGTCCCCTTGCTGCCATGTTTTTTGACGAATCAAGATGGCTTGAACAAACTTGGTAGAGGGTCACCCAAGGAACATTACTGTGAAGTTATATCAAAATTGGCCCATTGGTTTCTGACAAGAAGTTTTTATTATAGCTTATATAGAAAACCCCACCCCCTGCTGGCCGCCATGTTTTTTGACAAATCACTACGGTTTGAATAAACTTTGTGAGGGGGTCCTCCAAGGAACATTTCTGTGAAATTATTTTAAAATCAAGCCAGTAGTTTCTGACAAGAAGATTTTTTCAAATTTTTACTAATTAAACTTGTCCCGCCCCCTGGAAGTCATGTTTTTTGACGAATCAAGATGGCTTGAACAAACTTGGTAGAGGATCACCCAAGGAACATTACTGTGAAGTTATATCAAAATTGGCCTAGTGGTTTCAGAAAAGAAGTTGTCAGAAGCTAAAAGTTAATGACGGACGACAATGGCCAACAGACACCAGGCGATCACAAAAGCTCACATGGAGCCTTTGGCTCAGGTGAGCTAAAAATGGGATTCAATTTAGCCTTAACATTTAAAAATTTAGGGTAAATTTATTCCTTCTAAATATTTAAACATAGTTCATAACCTGAAATACGACTAGAATACTGAAAAAGATTATTCTGAAGAAGTTTGTTTAAAATACATAATGGCCAATGAAATTAACAGAAATAAGTTGAAACTCTGAAATGTTTAATTTACTGATCGTAATAATTACTACATCTAACATATCTTCAACCATAGATGTAATCCCAATCTTTTCAATTCTGATCAATCTTTTGACGAGAGGGTGAGCCCCAGATAATTTCTCATAAGAATTTTTTTTATATCGGGCTCTGAAATATTAATATGAATACTACCTGAGAATGAGATCTATGTCCAAGTCCTTTGACAGCTCATTGATGGCCAAGTACTGTCTGTCTAAACACATGTGGGAAAATAGGTTCAACTGATGCCTGCAAAATAGGAGCAAATATACTGTAGCATATCTGCATGTGATAAAACGCAGTATTGCGAAATCAGTTCTTTTCAGGCGAATGTCTTAATATTTTTTTTTGCAGAGAAACTGTTAAAAAATAATTTATGATGACAATGTGTTTTGAATAACGTAGTCTTACTTAAGGCTATAATATAAATGCATGCTCAGCTGAATGGGTTTAAAATTAGCCAACTTCCTTCTAGAAGGAGGTAGAAGTACCCAAATTTAGATAGGAAAGTCTTGGCTTGAAGGGAAATAGAGAAATTCAAATTCTTTCTCAGAATGAGCATCCTCCTCATTTGTCATTGTTTTCACATCCTCCTCATTTGTCATTGTTTTCACATCCTCCTCATTTCAACCCACAATTAACATTTGATCATTAAGACTCTTATACAGGATTCTGTTATTTGCATGTATGTTTATTAACTGATCAAAAGGATGAATTCCTTTTCTGTAAGTCCTTGTTCTCATCTACAAAAATAGGTAATAACTTCAATTTGCCATAGATACATGTAGCTAGTATACATGCGAGACAAAGCACAATAATAGCACATCCCCGAGTGATCAAAACTAGAAGACAGAAATATAAGCTAGAGCATTGGAACTACAATTTAGGGGTATATTCTTGGTATAGTCACATGTGGTACCCTTCAGCAAGGCACTTTATCCACAAATACTTAAAACTGGTTCGCCCCAGGAATACTTTACGCATGATTTTTTTTAGATGTAAGATTTTATTTCACACTGATATTAAATTAATAAATTTAAAACCGATACAAAATAAACATTTACCTATAATACTGCAGTACTGCCTTGTCCCTGCCTGTACTATCCTGGGCTGCCATAGCCAGGGCCCGGATGTCCTTCTGTTGGGGCTGACCGTGGTCATCCTTCCAGATCACCACCACATCTTCCTCCTCTTCTATAGTAAAGAAGGGCTCTGAGATCCCCCCATCTGGGTTCTCATCTTCCATCTCCACCTCTGTCTGGGTCTTCACAATTCTAGTAATGATAGGAATCAGTGTACAGTAAATAGATAAACTTTGTCTCCTGAAGGTGACTTTCCAAAACTTTCATAAATGTATTCACTACAATAATAAGGCACAAACATAAACTCTGTTATATAATCATTTCCAGTAGTGCTCACAAGATCTATCACTAAAAAATAATGAAAGGGCTGTAACTCAACCAAAAGTTGTTGTATGGAGTTTGGCAGTTATTCTGAGTGCTGCAACACTAGAGTATCATGCCACAGACACATAGTCTGATACCCCAACCAGTCACAATATACTGACACTGGGCCAACCAGACCTACAACTATCAGTTATATCGTGACTGTTTCTACTTGAGACAGTATTCTGAGTGCTGCAACACTAGTGTATCATGCCACAGACACAAAGTCTGATACCCCAACCAGTCACAATATACTGACACTGGGCCAGCCATACCTAGAACTATGAGTTATATTGTGACAGTTTATACTTGAGACAGTATTCTGAGTGCTGCAACACTAGAGTATCATGCCATAGACACATAGTCTGATATCCCAACCAGTCACAATATACTGACACTGGGCCAACCAGACCTAAAACTATCAGTTATATTGTGACAGAAACGAACAACCCAGACAAAAGAAATTATTGTTGTTAAAATGTTACGTGACCTACATCTATCAGTTATACTGTGACTGTTTCTACTTGAGACAGTATTCTGAGTGCTGCCACACTAGTGTATCATGCCATAGACACATAGTCAGATACCCCAACCAGTCACAATATACTGACACTGGGCCAACCACACCTAGAACTATCAGTTATATTGTGACTGTTTCTACTGGAGACAGTATTCTGAGTGCTGCCACACTAGTGTATCATGCCATAGACACATAGCCAGATACCCCAACCAGTCACATTATACTGACACTGGGCCAACCACACCTAGAACTATCAGTTATATTGTGACTGTTTCTACTGGAGACAGTATTCTGAGTGCTGCCACACTAGTTTATCATGCCATAGACACATAGCCAGATACCCCAACCAGTCACATTATACTGACACTGGGCCAACCAGACCTAGAACTATCAGTTATATTGTGACAGTTTCTACTTGAGACAGTATTCTGAGTGCTGCCACACTAGTGTATCATGCCACAGGCACATAGTCTGATACCCCAACCAGTCACATTATACTGACACTGGGCCAACCAGACCTAGATCTATCAGTTATATTGTGACTGTTTCTACTTGAGACAGTATTCTGAGTGCTGCCACACTAGTGTATCATGCCACAGGCACATAGTCTGATACCCCAACCAGTCACAATATACTGACACTGGGCCAGCCAGACCTACAACTATCAGTTACGTTGTGACTGTTTCTACTTGAGACAGTATTCTGAGTGCTGCCACACTAGTGTATCATGCCACAGGCACATAGTCTGATACCCCAACCAGTCACAATATACTGACACTGGGCCAACCAGACCTACATCTATCAGTTATATTGTGACTGTTTCTACTTGAGACAGTATTCTGAGTGCTGCCACACTAGTGTATCATGCCACAGACACATAGCCAGATACCCCAACCAGTCACAATATACTGACACTGGGCCAGCCAGACCTACATCTATCAGTTATACTGTGACTGTTTCTACTTGAGACAGTATTCTGAGTGCTGCCACACTAGTGTATCATGCCACAGGCACATAGCCAGATACCCCAACCAGTCACATTATACTGACACTGGGCCAACCAGACCTACATCTATCAGTTATATTGTGACAGTTTCTACTTGAGACAGTATTCTGAGTGCTGCCACACTAGTGTATCATGCCACAGACACACAGTCTGATACCCCAACCAGTCACAATATACTGACACTGGGCCAACCAGACCTACATCTATCAGTTATATTGTGACTGTTTCTACTTGAGACAGTATTCTGAGTGCTGCCACACTAGAGTATCATGCCACAGGCACATAGCCAGATACCCCAACCAGTCACATTATACTGACACTGGGCCAACCACACCTACATCTATCAGTTATACTGTGACTGTTTCTACTTGAGACAGTATTCTGAGTGCTGCCACACTAGTGTATCATGCCACAGGCACATAGCCAGATACCCCAACCAGTCACAATATACTGACACTGGGCCAACCAGACCTACATCCATCAGTTATATTGTGACTGTTTCTACTTGAGACAGTATTCTGAGTGCTGCCACACTAGAGTATCATGCCACAGGCACATAGCCAGATACCCCAACCAGTCACATTATACTGACACTGGGCCGACCAGACCTACATCTATCAGTTATACTGTGACTGTTTCTACTTGAGACAGTATTCTGAGTGCTGCCACACTAGTGTATCATGCCACAGACACACAGTCTGATACCCCAACCAGTCACATTATACTGACACTGGGCCAACCAGACCTACATCTATCAGTTATACTGTGACTGTTTCTACTTGAGACAGTATTCTGAGTGCTGCCACACTAGTGTATCATGCCACAGACACACAGTCTGATACCCCAACCAGTCACATTATACTGACACTGGGCCAACCAGACCTACATCTATCAGTTATACTGTGACTGTTTCTACTTGAGACAGTATTCTGAGTGCTGCCACACTAGAGTATCATGCCACAGACACATAGCAAGATACCCCAACCAGTCACAATATACTGACAACCAGACCTACATCTATCCTCTAAATGTTCAGTGCCAAGCGAACAAGCTTCTACTTCCATTTTCCAATTATTTGGTATGACCGCCCCAGGATCGGTTTCTATCTATCATACTGATAAAATAGTTGCTTGACTTTTTATCATACATAACTATCTAAGTAAAATATGAAATATGCATTTGAACCATTTACAGTAGTTACATTCCTTTACAAAATAGAAATAAACTAAGCGCCTGGCCCAAGTTTTACTAAACATCTCAACTTGAGATTTTCCTCAACTAAATTTTTTTTAAATACTATAACTTCATTGACATCGAGCAATTTGCATGTTACCCTTTCCAATGAGTAAATTTTTTTTCTGATTTCAATTCAGTGACTTCTTTAATTTTAATATATTATGAATTCAAGTAATCATTTAGAGAAATTGAAATATTTCAGTTGATGAAAATCTCAGCTTGAGATGGCCCCTGCACACATCAAGGGTATCCAAGCATGTGAAACTGGCCCCTGCACACATCAAGGGTATCCAAGCATGTGAAACTGGCCCCTGCACACATCAAGGGTATCCAAGCATGTGAAACTGGCCCCTGCACACATCAAGGGTATCCAAGCATGTGAAACTGGCCCCTGCACACATCAAGGGTATCCAAGCATGTGAAACTGGCCCCTGCACACATCGAGGGTATCCAAGCATGTGAAACTGACCCCTGCACACATCAAGGGTATCCAAGCATGTGAAACTGGCCCCTGCGCACATCGAGGGTATCCAAGCATGTGAAACTGGCCCCTGCACACATCGAGGGTATCCAAGCATTAGATGTAGAACTATCAAATATAAACTTTAAAGTAGGTGAAAATGTATCAAAAGTGTCCCTCTAAACTTTGCCCATTCTAACCTTGTTTCTATCAGGATATCTTTATTTTCCTCGCTAAGCAGACATTTACAGATAAGCTCCTGCGTGATTGGGATCGCTATTTTATTTGACACGCACAAGTCAGACAAGTAGTCCAGGAACCTGAAAAAGAAACATTTAAAAGTTTAATAATATTTTCAGCACATTATAGGCAGGCAGTTTTATTAATGGAGGAAGACTCCAGATATATAACATGTTAAACACCACTCAAATAAAGAAGAAAAAAATACAAGAGTTATGAGAAGTCTATCTCGTATAATTTCCTCTATATTTGAGTAATTTTAGAACATTTGAAAACAATTTATTTTACATTTTGAATACAGTCAAACCTGTGCAAGTGGTCACCTTATTAAGCAGCCACTTGTCTTAAGCAGCCATATTTGCTATTTCCCTTTTCTATGTTTTCTGCACATAACAACCTGTATTAAGCAACAACCTGTCTTAAAAGGATAATTTTCCTCCTTCATTTGATTGGCTGCTTAAGGCAGGTTTGCATATATTTATGTTTTTTTATACTCTATTACTATAAAATTATCCAAACTTAGCACTATAAAAGACCCAGAAACTTTCCAGAAACTCTCGTAAATTTTCTGTAAAAAGCATATTTGTAAATGTTTAGTATGGTTCATAACGACATCTGACCCCAATTCTACGTGATTTTAAAATATCAGATAAAACATAATTGTATCAATTAGCATCATCAATACATAGATGTGTTAATCAAAAATTAATAAATGCCTGAAGAAACGAAATTGCTTTTTTGCGTTTTATTAATTAACTTACAAAAACTTTTTTAATAATAAATTTGATGTGTCCATGCCCATGCTAAACAATTTATGAATGTATATCCAAAATAAAAATAAAAAGTAAGAGGTGATTCCAGGAAATAAAACAAAACAGAGGTGTATGGCTTAGTTGTTATTAATTACTCTCCTTTAAGACCTCAGAATGAGCCTCAGTAGAACCAACATCCTAACACAAATAACCGGCAAACATTCTCAAATATTTTTTTTGACCAAGTTGGGCTAAAAATTCATGACCTCAGTGGCAGGCTAGAATTTTGTGACCAAAGTTACATATCCTGTCTTTCTAATTTGTTTTTACGAATGCATAAAACCGAAGAAATATAAAGGCCAGTTGCTTTATTTTACTCGTCCTGTCTTTTTCTTTCAAACTGCATAATATTATAACAAATACTTTTTGGAATTTTACAATAATCTAGTAGTATGCAACATTATAACGAAAACAGTGCACTGATGTCTGACATTTTGAAAAAGGGTTCTCTGATTTAAATCATGTATTGAAATATATAAAATCTGCCCCAGAGCCAACTGTAATTTTTATATAGCACCTTTACTATTATGTAAACATGCAAATTTACTCTTTTATTTTCGACAAATACAACAATGGGAAACAAATCGTATTGGACTGTTTTCATTTTTTTTTTAAATGAAAAAATGAGTTATTTCCCTTCGCTTTTATCATGTTAATCTAGAGCTAACAAACATTCTGTGTAACTGCTGTCTGCAATTTAGATCAGATCAGGTTAGTGCCAAACACAACATAAACAATGGTGCTTACATTACAAGTTCAGGATTGTATACAATACCATAGTATCCTCTTTAGTATTTACAATAGTTTTCACATTTCTTGTTTCTATATTTAATAGTGAGTATTTACAGAATCTGACAATTTTTAAACACAAGTAATTAATTATATTACATTAAATTTTTAAAGATAACGATGACCTGTATTGCTGAAATTAAAACAAACCATATAAATGTTCTGTTCTGGTGGTCATCTCAAATTAACAATTAATTGATAAATAGTTTACTTCTATCAGCTGGTATTTTTTAAGGTTTAATACATATTTTCTGGACTACATGCATTCAGTTCGTTTATGTGTTTAATTTGTTTGCTAACGTTTGATAACAGAAGTCAACTGAACGACATGTTCGCTTTAAACGTTTGCTAACAGAGTAAATACCTCTGGGAACTGTTTGCTTGTGTTTAATCACATGACTTAAAGAGAAATAGAGGGACATTGCTGATGTAGTCTGATTTCCATTTACTTTCTATTTGTTTGGTCACTGTATTTATAAAAAGAGTAAACAAGTTTAACTGTGCTGAACGTGACCGTGGCTGTCACATGAACACAGTTTACCATTACATAATATGGTTTTATGCTTAACTGCTTGTGAGTCATTTTTTCTGTGTGTATGTCCCCAGCAATTAAAACAACAAACACACACTGCATGTTATCAGTGATTAGAATGGTGCGACAAAAGTGCCAAAAACAATATTTACAATAATGGTTGCGAAACAGTTTGAAGATTAAGTGTAAGCAATCACATGTACATGTACCTCTTTAAACATTCCAAGTGGTCTGAGGTGATGTCTCAAGATCACTTACCTCTCTGCATGGAGGTTCTGGGTTCAAGCCAAGATTGGTTCATTTACTTTATATGAGAAAGTTTACCAGTAACTTGCGGAATGACAGATAGAACATTCAGATTACTTCTGAGTTCTTCCCTGACCTATAAAAATGGATGCTATATTCAAACTGTAATGTGCTGAAAATGACATTAAACACCATTCATTCATTCAAACCCAGCTAACGTAGTTTGCACACAAACAACAAGAATCTCCATGACTAGGAACAAAAACTGAAATAAGTCTATACATAGAGTGATTGCCTAAAGGAAAATTTATCATACCAGTATCTCTCATATTTTGACTGCCAACATATGCTAGAATTAGAAACATTAGGACTGATACATGTACATTTGAAACTAAGAATGTCTTGAAGTAACAATGTTTAAAAACTAGTATATATAAGAATTACAGTTTGTGAAGTGTTCATACAATAATGGTAATTGAGTGATTTGAAACCTAAATAAACCGAGTGGTTTAATAAGAACATTGTTTTAAATTAATGTATCAAGGGAAGTCAAAATTTCAACGAACAATTCTGGCATGCAAATAGTAGCTAAATAATTGTGGCTGTCTATGCAACATTTTAAAACAAGAGTTGTCAGAAGACAAAAAAAAAATTCATAAAAACTTCATAGGATAAAACTCACCATCCATACAAAGATTGAGATTGGAGGCAAACACCAAAACTAAACGCAAAAGTTTAACCTTGGTGTCTACACACAAAAATATTATGTCCAAATGGGCCATAACTCTGCCAAAATGCAACCCCGAGTTATGGTTCTTGTCTCTGTGTGTTCCACTGCTGATGGTGAACACACATGCAAAGTTTCATTCATATCCAATGAGTGGTTGCATAGATATCTTACCTGATAAAAAAACTTACCTGAAAAATTAAGTCAAAAAAGGGCCATAACTGTGCCAAAATGCAACCCAGAGTTAAGTTTCATTAACATCCAATGAGTGGTTGCAAAGATATCTTGAACTTAAATGCAACTATACACAAAAGTTTAACCTGGGTGTCTTGAAGTCCAAAAAGGGCCATAACTGTACTAAAATACAATCCAGAGTTATGGTTCTTGTCTGTGTGTGTGCCATTAATGATGGTGAACACACATGCGAAGTTTCATTCACATGCAATGAGTGGTTGCATAGATATCTTAAACTTAAACGCAAAAGTTTAACCTGGGTGTCTACACACAAAAATATTATGTCCAAATGGGCCATAACTCTGCCAAAATGCAACCCCGAGTTATGGTTCTTGTCTCTGTGTGTTCCATTGATGATGGTGAACACACATGCAAAGTTTCATTCATATCCAATGAGTGGTTGCATAGATATCTTACCTGATAAAAAAACTTACCTGAAAAATTAAGTCAAAAAAGGGCCATAACTGTGCCAAAATGCAACCCAGAGTTAAGTTTCATTAACATCCAATGAGTGGTTGCAAAGATATCTTAAACTTAAATGCAACTATACACAAAAGTTTAACCTGGGTGTTTTGAAGTCCAAAAAGGGCCATAACTGTACTAAAATACAATCCAGAGTTATGGTTCTTGTCTGTGTGTGTGTGTGCCATTAATGATGGGGAACACACATGCAAAGTTTCATTCACATGCAATGAGTGGTTGCATAGATATCTTAAACTGAAACGCAAAAGTTTAACCAGGGTGTCTACAGACAAAGCCAACAACGAAACCGGGGTCATGGCAATAGCTCTCCTTGGACTTCGTCCTGGTGAGCTAAAAAGCCAGTTTTCCGCAAATTACTACTTCTAATAATAATAATAAAGACTTCTATTAATGAGAGAACTCATTTGAATAAATCCAATCTTCCACGAGGCCCTCAAAACTAATGACACTTGTATTTTAATGATATTCTTGTAAGACCAGTTCGGAATCCATAATTGTACTCCAAATGTTGAACATAAAATAACAAAGCTACAACAAGGTGAAAGCAGTTTTAAGTCTTTGATATGACATATAAAAATAACATTTCAGTGATTTAGAAAAGTGTCTATAACCTGATTATGAATTCAAATTAGTCAATTGAAAGTTTATCAATTAAGTTTTGAAAAAAAAAACAACACTAAAATGCCCACAAGGGAACTTAGAACATTTTCTTAAAATGACAAGTGTTCTAACTAATCATTTCCCAATAATGTTAATTATTCTATACCTGTAAGTGTACAGCCAATCACCTACTCCAGATGTTACCATGTGACTGTACAATATGTAGAAATTTATTGGATCCAATAAATTTTATATTGTACAATTCATAATTCAAGATAGCGATTAAAAAAGACAGGAAATAAATTGAGTGGAAATTTCAATAATAAAAACAAAAGACTGGCAAAATGTTCTGGACGATAATGACGTTGAGAAAATCAGAATATCAATCACTGCAACTTTCTTCGTCTGTCGCTTTTAACACACAGTTTATTTAAAGTATCTTGGTTTTAGTTTACTTTTTTGATAAATTTCTTTTAGATTGAGGTATAGAATAAAAAAAATTCTTTTACAGTGTTTTGTACAATATGGGAATACATTGTACTTGTACATACTGTGGTGAAAACCATGTTAGACTCGGTTTAATTTATCTTTACCTTGGTTCCTTGTTTTTCCTGACAAGCTTCACAAAGGTTTCTATTTCCGAAGCAGTTATATGTTTCTCCAGAAGTTTTCTATTATTATGAAGTAAGGCTGTGATTGTGTCTTCTGCCAAAACATCATACCCAATCTGACGCTGCATGAAGGGAAAGTTCTTAGCTATGTATTCCTGAAATTACAAATAGAAATTATATTATATAGTGAGATTTTTAGTTCTTAACATGCGATATATGATATAACAAATGTCACACTGCATAACAATATATGCTTACACACCATGTGGTTCTGGTAAGAATAGAATTATTGTCCATCTCCGCAGAGGTGTAGGAATCCCAATGGTTGACTTGTTCATTTGATATTTTTTGTCATGTTCATTACTGTGGTTAAATTACCAACCCCTGTGTAGTTCCAGAGAGCCATATGAGTGATGGCAAGAATAGGATCACTGTGACTCATGCATGTCATAGGAAGCGACAATTTGAGCTATAAAATAGAATTTGCTGTATCACGGTTCCAGGTTCATTCTGCATAATTCATTTGTTGATATGGTGTGTTTTTTCATCGAGTAATTGGCAAACTTTCTCACATATTGTTTTTCTCAGAGGTGAGAGGTCTAGACCACTCAGTCGTAGAGGAGCATGAAAGTATGTGTGTCAATGTCATAAGTCTGTATTGATTTGTGTGTGTTACATTTCTCTCACTGTGAAAGCTGCTTAGGACTGTTTCCTAGGAGAATATGTCAATTTCAATAGCAGCAGACACAATCATTTAACACCAGCAGACACAACATTTAACACCAGCATGACATATTTAACACCAGCATGACATATTTTTAAGCTCTTTTTCACACTGAACAGAAAAAAAAATCTAATAACCCAAACTTTTCTCATCATATTTTAGTAGTGTAGAGGTTGACAAACAATAAAATGTAAGTTCCACTTATTTCATTTGGGTCTCTCTATGAATGACATGCCTTCAAACTTTTTTATTTACTAAAGAATAAAGAACAAAAATCAGTAGTGGGCTTAAACCTTTAACACCATTTTCTCCCCCTTATATATGGTATCAAGTTTTATTGGAGGAGAAAGACCTAATATGAATATGCCGAAGTTTAAGTAGAACCATCGTCCATCCACAAGTAGCTTGACCATCCACAAGTCACTTGACCATCCACAAGTAACTCTCAAACTTCCACATAAATGAGTAAGTCAGCTACCTGATTTTTCCTGTAGTCCTGCTGTGACAACTTGAGAATTCTGTAACACAGTCTACAGATTTGCCTGTAGGGGGCGTGTCGCTGGTCCATGATGTCCTCCATACGCAGGGCTGGACCGTCACCATGATCATTAAATGGTGCTTGCAGGATCTTGAACACCTACAATAAGGTTATCAATATAAATTTAAAACCAAAAAAAATGTAAAAAAACCTTACACAATTAGAAGTAAGATTTAAATATACAGAAGATTTAAAAACAATCCAAATACAGCAGAATCTTTCAGACAATGTTCACTGATTTAGTCTGTTTTGTGCCAGTTTGAGTATTTAGCATCATTTTTATACCACTGAGGGCTTACAGACAACCATTTCACCTTACCACACTTTCCTGGGATCCTGGAAAGGTGATCAGTACTTGAGCACACCCATCTCCGCAAGTAACTGGTAACTTTCCCATCTGAATCAGTAGTGAGATACAAATGGCATGAGACACATTATCTTACAGCATCACAGAGAATGTCACTGGGCTGGAATTTGTCACTCACAACCACTTTATTGATAGCAGACACACTAACGACTGAGCTAACATGGCTTGGCTGTTAGTCTGAACCTTCTCTGATGTTCTTGAGTCAATACAGATATGATATTAGGTCTAACCTATATTACAGTCAGAGAAGGCTGAGATTAATTAACTATATACAACATTTGACCATTTAATACAATACAATATAATCACAGACAATCTTTTCTCTTAGGTGAAATAGAAATAATTTACCCCCAGTAATATTGCAGATTTCCTTTACCCAATATGTGAGGGAAAAAAATCTTTTCCCCTCCAAGCATCCAACCTAGCACTCATATAATTACCTGTTTGACAATGTTTTGTTCGCGCAGTAATTTCTGTCTCTCTCTACAATCATTAGGGTTACCCATTTCTACATCAAGAGGATCGATGCCAGTATCTGTGGTCTCCTGATTGGTTACAAATGTAATAAGGTCTGACAGCAATTTTGTTATATACCTGCAAAAGAAACAACAAATTAATCATCAGATAAGAAAATGTGAAATCATACTTCTTAAATACTGATATTTATTTAGTTTATACTAATTTACTTTAGCTTGAGAAGTAAGCTCAGTGCCTATATGAAGAGCTCTCAAGTGTGTTGGCTTGGTAGTTTCAGTGCTGAGTGTTCTATTGGAGAAGTAAACGGATCAAGCTGGGATCAAACCCACAACATCTGGTGTAAATGGGTAATCATACTTCTTAAGTACTGTTATTTATTTAGTTTATACTATTTTACTTTAGCTTGAGAAGAAGCACAGTCCCTATATGAAGAGCCCTCAAGTCAGCTTGCTGGATAGAACCAGTGCTAAGTGTTGATTTGGAGAGGTCAACAGATCAAACTGGGATCAAACCTGCAACCTCTAGAGTGAGCGGCCAACACTCTACCCACTGCACTACCTACCGCCCTGCTTCTAAACATTTATTTACTGAAATAAAAATTTTAAAGTGTTTTATGGAAGTGTGTGCTCATTTCTTTTACTGTAATTACTACAAATGATAGAGTTTACTTTATCCGATTCATTTAGTTTTTGTTACTTGATGTATTAGTAGACGCAGACAACTTTATATAATTATTATACTTATTTCAGTTTAAATTACTTTATTTTAGCTAAATTGCAAAGAGAGCTTAAAACTTTACGAACCGCTTTTGAGTCCGCTTCCTGGGTATAAACAGACGTGAATGTTGATTTTTTGAGAGGCATGGAGTTAATTGGGATTACACACAATTTCTGGTGCAAATAACTTGTTTTAAATTTTATCATTTACCAACATTATGGACACATGAAATATTATATATGGCGTATCCAGTTTTATTGGTGGAGGAATACTTCTGAATGAATCTGAGTAGAACAACAAGTAACTGGTAAACTTGATCAAATAAATTGTATAGACACAGCTAGGCTCGAACCCAGAACCTCAACAGTGAGAGGTAAGCGATCATGAGACAGCACCTTGAACCACCCAACCATGTGGGACCTGAGTTTGAATAGATACAGCGCATATACATGTAGATGTTTGCACTTGATCCTTGTACTTTATCTCAACCTCTTCTATCAATGTTGTTTTAGCATTTTGGTCATGTCATTTTAATCATGTCCTTCCGCAAGTAACTGCTAAACTTTCTCACATAGAAGTTGTTGAACCAAGCTAGCTCAAACTTACAACCTCAGGAGTGAGAGGTAAATGATCTTGAAACGGCACCTTAAACCATTTTGCCATGGAGAACACATACACATATATAATTTACCTTTTCTCATTCTGTGTTATGGAGCCTTTCTCCAGCTTGTTGGCTATTTCTGATGCCAGCTTGCTTGCATCATTGGCAAAGTCTAGATCCCTGACCTCGCTGGGGGATACAGGAACTATGTTGAATGCCTCTTTGTCCTCTTTGATCTGTGCACAACCAACCTGGTGAGAACAAGGAGTTATACATAAAGGGTGATAATGAAACCAAATCCTCAAACCAAAAATGGTCACACAGCAATCTGAAAATCTACTTTACATATGTTCAAACAAAGTAATTGTTTTACAAATATGAAAGTACAGTCAACCTGTCTTAAGCAGCCACTCATGGGAAAAGCAAAAATGACCTCTTAAGAAAGGTGGCTGATTAATACAGGTTAGTTTTAACTTAAAGTATAAACATGTTAAATAGAAAATGTGGTTGCTTAATAGTGGTGGTCACTAACACAGGTATGACTGTATAACCATTTGGAGATCTTAAAATCCAAGTACTATTATCGGAAATCTCATACAGTAACAATTAATTTTGGTTTTATCCAATGCATTCATTACATTTTAGAAAATTTTCATTCAATTTACATAATTACACATACAATAAATCCAATAAACAGAAGTGTATGTTGTCAAAATTTAATTTTTGCCTTCTTTTAATGAGTTCAATGCCATTTTCAACACAACACTTAAAATTATATATGACAGGAAAAACTCAGAATGAATCTGAATAAAACCAATGTCCTTCCACAAGTAGCTGGCAAAGGTTTTTTTACATATGATTATTGGACCAAGCCAGGCTCAAATCCATATCCTAATCAATGAGAATGACAGCTGGGCCCAAACCTATGACCTAATCAGTGAGAAGTATGTGGACATTAGATTAGAGTGCCTTAAATCACTCAGACCCTTTGTACTATTTTATAAATATCATAACATCCCATTGGTGTAATAAGGTACCAAGTGTATATAAAATAAGGTGGCATTTTGTACCTTCTTGCACCAATGGGGCGATAAAATATTGTAAAAAACAAAATGAAAATTTCCTCTAAGGCCATCCTTAAAAAAATATTTGTTGTAGCTATTTATTTTTTTTGTCTAAATTTTGATTTTGCATAGTCATTTTAAAGAAAAATGGACAGAAATCATGAAAAATAATAATTAAACGCTTTGAAAGTCAATAAAAAGTTTGGGTAGCTGTAATTTTGAGTGAGTAGGTAGGAGCACAGCAAACAATTTATTTCTTAAGGATGGCACAATATCCATAATTTTTTAAACTGGTGTTGCTTAATTCCTCATTTCAAAACTGCACTTAAAGACTAAACTGTATGAGTCTGAAACCAAGGTTTACTGTAAATATTACAGAGATGGTGAAATGACAATACATACTTTATTCATGACTGGTCTATCATCATCCTTGTCTATAGGTAGTGATGACGTACTGTGGACCCATGTCCCTGTACACAGGTGATGTAACCTCACGTAGGAATTTCTGTAAAAATAACACACATTTTTGTTAGTTTAAACTTATCCATTTTACTTTAATTGTGAAACAAGTTCTTACAACTTACATAAATCATTGCTCGAAGTCTTCCTGGGTTGAACCAGTACTAAGCAAATGCGGAAAAAGTGTCTTGCTCAAGGACACCACACATACACGTGGCTTAGGATCGAACACATGACCCTCTGATCATGAGTTTGATGCTCTACCACTGGACCATGTGCACCCGCATTTTTTTTAGTCACAATGCAACACATGACAGGTTATATATGGAATATCCAGTTTTACAGGTAGAAGAAGACCTCACTGTCCTTCCGCAAGTAACCAGCAAACTTTCTCACATAAATTTTTTGTTCGGAGCTGGGCTCAAATCATTGACTTCATTGGTCTATAACGGGTACCAGTAACTCTTGCCTGAGGGAATAAAGACCATGCTACTTTGCGTATATCAATAAATTAAATATCATTAAAACATTCATACTGGACCAAGAACCAAACTGACCAAAAATCTATCAATCACAAGAAAGCATAAAATCCTTTTAGTTCGGGTTTCAACCAATCAGATTGAAGCATTCATGATGATATATAATAATTTATACTATTAACTTCTACAACCCATGTATACAATAAATTAATAAACTATCCACTACTATACCTTGGTACAAGAGTATCACTGCGTGTCATGGTGGTGGGATCAAGTTCAAACAGTGTTGCAATGTCGTGACCATGTGGAACTGACACGAGGCAGTACACGGCAGCACCAGGCGACCCTCGCAGCTTCTGTCTCATTGTATCGTATGTCGGATCGTTGTCAATCTGGAATAAATTATACGCCATAGACACTTTATAACATAAACAAGTCACACTAGGTACTTATGTTATATTTATATAAAGTTTAAGTTAATTTGTTTTAGGACTAGAATCATATATGCACAAACAGAAACAAAATAAACGTTGGTTTAACTTTAATTTAGCAAAGCAAATAAGACAGAAATAATCGAAGAATTATTAATGATGGAATAATATTACAGCTGCAACTTTAACCATCTCACCAGGTTATGCCACAAATAAAATATATATAGCACCAGACAATAAAAATATCTCAGAAGAACCAAGAAGTGACCATGTGCATGCCAATTAGAATGTAGCTGACCATAGCTACTTGTTATTTTTTTGTCAACAATTAGCCAAATGTCAGCAATCAGCAAAATATCAGTAATCAGCAAAATGTCAGCAATCGGCAAAATGTTTGCAATCAGAAAAATGTCTGTAATCAGAAAAATGTTAGCAATCAGAAAAATGTCAGTAATCAGCAATTGGCAAAATGTCAACAATCAGCAAAATGTCATCAATTGGCAAAATGTCAGTAATCAGCAAAAATGTCAGTTATCAGCAAATGTCAGCAATCGGCAAAATGTTTGCAATCAGAAAAATGTCAGTAATCAGCAATTGGCAAAATGTCAGCAATTTGCAAAATGTCAGTAATCAGCAAAAATGTCAGTTATCAGCAAATGTCAGCAATTGGCAAATTGTCAACAATCAGCAAAATGTCAGCAATTGGCAAAAATGTCAGTAATGATCACAATTGGCACAATTCCATCATTTTTTTATAATCATTTGATACATATTACAAGTTTTAACAAAAGATTCTCAAAAAAAAATGTTTTCAATATTTTCATCAAAATTTTGCATTGAAATTTTGACAACCAACGTCACCTTTCTCTAATAATACATGAAGTGTTCAATAAAATTTGAACAATGAAGTATTTTTATTTACCATGAAAATTGACTGTTCAACTGATACACCATTTATGTTTTTCCTTGGAAAAAATGTGTTTGCAAAGTGAAAAAAAAATCTTTAGTTGAAACAAGCACCTTCAACAATAGGAATTTATCGGTATTGCAATTTACTGCCAATTTCAAAACATTACATGTCATGATATTCAAAATAGTTGGGGTTCTAATGACTTGAAGAGTTTTTTGCAAGTAAGATTTATTATAACACACATGGCTTTGCAGCTCTCAATTAGAATACACTTGAACATATACAGGAGGTTAATTCCGTAAAGATTCACTACAACACTGGTTACCATGGTAACTGTTTTGGAGCGAACATTTTAGTAATGTCAACATTTGTTGCTGTTGTTGTTTTTTCAATGGGGTTTAACACCATTTTCAAAACATTACAGTCAGACCAAGTTAGCTCAGTTGGTAGTGCAGCTGATTATCAATACAGGAGTCAAAAGTTTGAATTCTCTCCAAGCCACAGTCTACGCGACGATTCATATATGTCACTGCCTCTCATTGTCATTCATCTTTCTCTGCTATTTCAAGTGGGAAAGTTATCAGTTACTTGTGTAGATGGGTGTGATAGATTACTGGTTAACATTCTAGGATCCCAACATTGTCTCTTATCCCCTGATGGCATAAAAATGATAACCGCAACATCAACATTGTAAAATCAACCTACCTCAGCTGCGAGATATTGTCCGGATGCCAGATGTTTGAAGCGAAATAGACTGTTCCAGTGCCCCGCACCTCCCTTACACGGATCATGCTGAACAACCTGAATATAAAAAAAAATTTAATATTGTTTACTAACCTCATCAAATAACAATTAGTTGATCAATTGTGCTATTCTTACAAGAGAAAGAAACAATGACAGGTACAGAAGGATTAATTTCTTTTGTTAATTTTTCCTACAAGGGACAGAAACAACGAATGGAATTTCTTTCTTTTGTTAATTTTTCTTACATTTCCTTGCATCTTGAAATAACCTAGGTTAGCGTTTTAAATCATTGACACATTTTTTTCATTAGCTGAAACTTTGGTGTTTTAAAAATAGAAACTTATGTGTAAATTATTAATTGAAGTTTAATCAGTCAAATCACAACAATCTCAAATGTGGCTACGACTAAATTGTCTGAAACTCATTAATAAACCTGTATCAATTAAAATTAAGAATAACTAAGTGATATTTACACAAAACCTGTATAATAATGTAGTTATATTAAAGTTTAATTGAATGCTAATTTCCATTTTTCTTAAATAAAAGGAGGGTACTTTTAACACTAAAAGGCATAAAATAAAACAAGCAAATATTTTGACAAGACAAGCAAACGCTTTGACAAAACAAGCAAATGCTTTTAACTCAGGTCCGCCACAAAAAAAGGTCAAATCTGAAAGGGAAATTACTCCTGGAAACTAATCAAATCAAAATATTGTGAGAATATCATAGACTGAAGAAGCAACCCAGCTCTCCACACTTGGGTTTGCCACATAGCAGTGAGACTGGAGCACAATGCCACAGAGCAGTGAGACTGGAGCACAATGCCACAGAGTAGTGAGACTGGAGCACAATGCCACATAGCAGTGAGACTGGTGCACAATGCCACATAGCAGTGAGACTGGAGCACAATGCCACATAGCAGTGAGACTGGGGCACAATGCCACATAGCAGTGAGACTAGAGCACAATGCCACAGAGCAGTGAGACTGGAGCACAATGCCACATAGCAGTGAAACTGGTGCACAATGCCACAAAGCAGTGAGACTGGAGCACAATGCCACACAGCAGTGAGACTGGAGCACAATGCCACATAGCAGTGAGACTGGAGCACAATGCCACATAGCAGTGAGACTGGTGCACAATGCCACATAGCAGTGAGACTGGTGCACAATGCCACATAGCAGTGAGACTGGTGCACAATGCCACATAGCAGTGAGACTGGAGCACAATGCCACATAGCAGTGAGACTAGAGCACAATGCCACAGAGCAGTGAGACTGGAGCACAATGCCACACAGCAGTGAGACTGGAGCACAATGCCACACAGCAGTGAGACTGGTGCACAATGCCACACAGCAGTGAGACTGGAGCACAATGCCACAGAGCAGTGAGACTGGAGCACAATGCCACATAGCAGTGAGACTGGTGCACAATGCCACACAGCAGTGAGACTGGGGCACAATGCCACACAGCAGTGAGACTGGTGCACAATGCCACACAGCAGTGAGACTGGAGCACAATGCCACACAGCAGTGGGGCTGGAGCACAATGCCACATAGCAGTGAGACTGGAGCACAATGCCACATAACAGTGAGACTGGTGTACAATGCCACATAGCAGTGAGACTGGAGCACAATGCCACACAGCAGTGAGACTGGAGCACAATGCCACACAGCAGTGAGACAGACTGGAGCACAATGCCACACAGCAGTGAGACTGGAGCACAATGCCACACAGCAGTGAGACTGGAGCACAATGCCACAGAGCAGTGAGACTGGAGCACAATGCCACATAGCAGTGAGATTGGAGCACAATGCCACATAGCAGTGAGACTGGTGCACAATGCCACATAGCAGTGAGACTGATGTACAATGCCACATAGCAGTGAGACTGGAGCACAATGCAACATAGCAGTGAGACTGGAGCACAATGCCACAGAACAGTGAGACTGGTGCACAATGCCACATAGCAGTGAGACTGGAGCACAATGCCACATAGCAGTGAGACTGGAGCACAATGCCACACAGCAGTGAGACTGGAGCACAATGCCACAGAGCAGTGAGACTGGTGCACAATGCCACATAGCAGTGAGACTGGAGCACAATGCCACAGAGCAGTGAGACTGGAGCACAATGCCACATAGCAGTGAGACTGGAGCACAATGCCACATAGCAGTGATACTGGAGCACAATGCCACATAGCAGTGAGACTGGAGCACAATGCCACAGAGCAGTGAGACTGGTGCACAATCCCACATAGCAGTGAGACTGGAGCACAATGCCATATAGCAGTGAGACTGGTGCACAATGCCACATAGCAGTGTGACTGGAGCACAATGCCACATAGCAGTGAGACTGGAGCACAATGCCACATAGCAGTGAGACTGGAGCACAATGCCACAGAGCAGTGAGACTGGTGCACATTGCCACAGAACAATGAGACTGGAGCACAATGCCACATAGCAGTTAGACTGGAGCACAATGCCACATAGCAGTGAGACTGGAGCAAAATGCCACAGAGCAGTGAGACTGGTGTACAATCCCACATAGCAGTGAGACTGGAGCAAAATGCCACATAGCAGTGGGACTGGTGTACAATGCCACACAGCAGTGATACTAGAGCACAATGCCACATAGCAGTGAGACTGGAGCACAATGCCACACAGCAGTGAGACTGGAGCACAATGCCACACAGCAGTGAGACTGGAGCACAATGCCACATAGCAGTGAGACTGGTGCACAATGCCACATAGCAGTGAGACTGGAGCACAATGCCACACAGCAGTGAGACTTGAGCACAATGCCACACAGCAGTGAGACTGGAGCATAATGCCACATAGCAGTGAGACTGGTGCACAATGCCACATAGCAGAGAGACTGGAGCACAATGCCACACAGCAGTGAGACTGGAGCACAATGCCACACAGCAGTGAGACTGGTGCACAATGCCACATAGCAGAGAGACTGGAGCACAATGCCACACAGCAGTGAGACTGGAGCACAATGCCACACAGCAGTGAGACTGGAGCACAATGCCACATAGCAGTGAGACTGGTGCACAATGCCACACAGCAGTGAGACTGGAGCACAATGCCACACAGCAGTGAGACTTGAGCACAATGCCACACAGCAGTGAGACTTGAGCACAATGCCACACAGCAGTGAGACTGGAGCACAATGCCACATAGCAGTGAGACTGGTGCACAATGCCACATAGCAGAGAGACTGGAGCACAATGCCACATAGCAGTGAGACTGGGGCACAATGCCAGATAGCAGTGAGACTGGAGCACAATGCCACATAGCAGTGCGACTGGAGCAAAATGCCACATAGCAGTGAGACTGGAGCACAATGCCACATAGCAGTGAGACTGGTGCACAATGCCACATAGCAGTGAGACTGGAGGACAATGCCACATAGCAGTGAGACTGGTGCACAATGCCACATAGCAGTAAGACTGGAGGACAATGCCACATAGCAGTGAGACTGGAGCACAATGCCACATAACAGTGAGACTGGTGCACAATGCCACATAGCAGTGAGACTGGTGTACAATGCCACATAGCAGTGAGACCGGAGCACAATGCCACATAGCAGTGAGACTGGGGCACAATGCCACATAGCAGTGAGACTGGAGCACAATGCCACATAGCAGTGCGACTGGAGCAAAATGCCATATAGCAGTGAGACTGGAGCACAATGCCACATAGCAGTGAGACTGGTGCACAATGCCACATAGCAGTGAGACTGGAGCACAATGCCAAATAGCAGTGAGACTAGAGGACAATGCCACATAGCAGTGAGACTGGTGCACAATGCCACATAGCAGTAAGACTGGAGGACAATGCCACATAGCAGTGAGACTGGAGCACAATGCCACATAGCAGTGAGACTGGTGCACAATGCCACATAGCAGTGAGACTGGAGGACAATGCCACATAGCAGTTAGACTGGAGGACAATGCCACATAGCAGTGAGACTGGAGCACAATGCCACATAGCAGTGAGACTTGAGGACAATGCCACATAGCAGTGAGACTGGTGCACAATGCCACATAGCAGTGAGACTGGAGCACAATAATTGGTCAGCTGCTTCAGTAAAAGTTGAATTACATCACAATTTGGTAAGTGCTGAAGTACCAAAACTTGTTGGACAGGCATAGGTTCATTGGGGATTAACATAACAAACCTAATCTGGGAATTACCATGGACTGGAATAGACTACAGAATATCCACTACACAGTGATGATGATTATTACCAATTTTCAATTGAATTGCATGTAAAGTGTAGGATGATACAGCTTGACAAACTTAAACTACGCATTCACTACGTATTTAGTACAGAGAAGGGATATAAATTTTTAAAAATTAAATAAAATTCTTCTAAAATGTGGGGGGACAGTATGACGAAAAAAATGTTTGAATATTATGGTCATGATAAATAATAAAAATTGAGACATCACTCATAAGATATGTATATTTAAGTAAATTACAATTATACCTAATTAGAAACTAAACAAAATCAACTAAGTAGGACCCTACTTCTATTAACCCTATGCCTCATAGAGACGACTTTTCACGCCTGTATCGAGAGCCTCTCAGAGACGACTTTTCACGCCTGTATCGATAGCCTCTCAGAGACGACTTTCCACGCCTCTATCGATAGCCTCATGATCACGACAATTCACGCCCGTGTATTTCAATCGCAAAAATAACACACATAAACTTCATTTTCCGCGACAGGAAGTTTACATTTGTGTAAAATAACATTTCCCCAAGTAAAATTACCCATGACATCATAGTGCTACTATTTAAAGTTTTTATAAAAATAGCGTCCAATCGAACATACGGGTCAAGCGTGATCAAGCAAGGTCATCGCCCAGTCGCATTATGTAAAGTGCTAGAATTTTCCATGATTTGAGCGGGAATCTAAAAATAAATCGGGGTCAAATACAATTTTCTGAAAACAGAAGCAGTCTATTTTCGTGTTTTTGGAAATGTGCATCCCGCGTGACCTTTGGCAGAAAATAAAACTATGTTTACACGCAGCTGACTTTCGGCACACTTTTGAAGTTGTTGTGTTTTCACAGCTGACACAAATTCATGGGTATATCGCGGTGTCATACTGACCAAACAGGGGGCAATAAATCACTGATAACGGTAAGATTTTGCCAATTAAGAAAGATCAAATAAGAATCCCGCTGTGTTTGAAAGATCGAACAATTTTTTTTCAATCGGGTATTAAATTAGAAACATACCCGCATACTCGCAAATAGATTTATAAATTATCGCTTCACAAGTTTCAAAATAAATAAAATTCTTACCGTATTAAAATGAAAATATGTTTTCTCGCTAGTATGGTAATTGATGGGATAATTTTTTAATAAAGATTCATATTATTTCTGTAGCATACGCATAAACAACAACCATAATGCATGTATTTATTAAATCCTGCACATGTTTTATACACGACGTCTACACGATTGCTATAAAATTACCCTAAATTTGGAACCGTGTGTTAAGTTTTAAATGTCACATTTCAGTGACGTCACGTCAGCGTGTACAAATAAAATATCAAAACTATGAAAGGAAATAGGTCATACATGTCAAATGATGAAACGGACATTGAAAATTGCATCAGACTTTTTTTATAGGCAACTTTGTTTCCATTGTTTATGGAATTTTACTGTCACATGAGGTCACCAATAAACACTAGATTTGTGTTGTGTTTTTATTATGTAGATCTAGTTTGCATATACATTTAAATTTTATGTTTATTTCATTTAAAAAAATATAAAACAAACGTGTAGATATAGATCTAGTTTTGATTGCTGTACATGTTTCTTTTTTTATTTCTGGAAATGAAATAAACAAAAAAAGTAAATTTTATGCATAAATTTTTATTTCCTCTTATTTTCTGTTCCTATATTTCATTTAATATTTGCCTTACAATTTTAAACTTTACACTGTGACAAAGAGAATTAATTTCTCTACAAAGTTTCCATATACCAAAAAAGCATCAAATGAAGTCTTAATGTTGGTAATATGTGTTAAAGTAGCAAGGTGTCAAATTATCAACATGTTCCTAATACCTTCATGGGGACAGTGTAATCTGGCTATCATTACCTGAGCGTGACAGATACTGAGATAAGGAGTACACAGTATTGGTTAGCATGGTTGATATGATAATACCTATATGAGGCAAAGGGTTAATAATGGAATCATACAGCAGTTCAGAAGAACTCTTAGAGATTTTCGTGTCATAACGATTTCGCAGCCCGACTAATTGATCAGGTGTATGATGCCATATTTGATTATGATCTATATTTATTACCCAAAGGGCCCTGTAATGTTAACATATTGGTAAAATAGCCAGTGGTCAGCTTGTGAATCAAATGGCACAAGCAACAACTATTGGCTTTCACTCAATAAATTATTAAGTTTCATACATCACCGACGTTACAGATATGGAGTAACAATCACCTCTATTTCCCATAGCGCTTTAGAACTGGTTGCCGTGGTAGCAGATGACCGTGCAGTTGTCCTTAGAAACACATGCTGTTGTTTCTTGTATTCGTCAGCTGTGAGGAACTTCTGCTCCTCTGCGTGGAACAATCTGACAACATCTCCCTGTAACAGATAACATGATAATATTAAAGGATGTTATAATAACCTTTGTATACTTGAACATTTATTTAATAACTATGAAGCTTACACAAGTATGTTTATCTCCATATTGAGCAAAACAATTTTTATGTATATATATCTTTTTTAATGGGGTTTAATGCCATTTTCAACACACTTCAGGTTATATATAGCATATTCAGTTTTATTGGTAAAGGAAGACCTCAGAATGAATCTGAGTAGAACCACCATCCTTCCGCAAGTAACTGGCAAACACTCTCACATAAATGTTTTTGAGCAAGTGGGACTCGGACCTTGGTGAAGAGAGGTAAGCAATCTTGAGATGCTTTACACCACTCGGTCACGGAGGACCATTTTGAACAAATAAAGGCTATGATAGATTGAATGAATATTTAGTGTCAATTTTATGCCATCGAGGGCTAAAAGATGATCAGTGAACTTAACCACTCTTTCCTGGGATCCTGGAAGGTTAACCAGTAATCAAACACACCCATCTCTGTAAGTGACTGATAACTTTCCCACTTAAATCAACGGGAAAGGATGAATGACAATGAGATGCAATGCCATATATCAATCATCACAGAGACTGTGGCTGGGTAGGAATTCGAACTAACAACCCCTTGATTTATAGTCAGGTGCGCTACCGACTAAACTAACTGAGCCCATCCCAAAATAAAGGCCACAACCAGTATCCACCTCAAAAGTTGACAAGTACAGTTAAATTGACTGGAATTACATCCAGTATCCACCTCAAAAGTTGACAAGTACATGTACAGTTAAACTGACCGGAATTTCAACCAGTATCCACCTCAAAAGTTGACAAGTACAGTTAAACTGACCGGAATTACAACCAGTATCCACCTCAAAAGTTGACAAGTACAGTTAAACTGACCGGAATTACAACCAGTATCCACCTCAAAAGTTGACAAGTACAGTTAAACTGACTGGAATTACAACCAGTATCCACATAAAAAGTTGACAAGTACAATTAATCTGACTGGAATTACAACCAGTAGTCCACCTCAAAATGTGACTTATGACTTGTAAAATCCCCTTTAGGTTGTATTATGCCTTCCCCAGAATCATCGATTTATCCCTTTTTAACTTATTGAGAACTCACTAAAAAATCCAACATTCCCAACCAACTTATAAAATCCTGAATCCAGCATTAGGGAGAGTAATGCTGCAGCGATTCCTTTGACCCACGGCCAACATTTACTCATCTAATAATGTAACTTTAGGCAAGTGATACAACATTACACTGACAATGACCAGCATATTTGGTCCAGGTTGTGAAATGGTTCATTGCAATATTGTGGTTATATTTATGAATCTAACTAACATAAGTAACAGATATTGGTACGCTGAAATGAAAGAAAACTTAAATACAACAAAGAACTAGATCGTTTCTTGCAAGCATAACTTTCTCAGAAATTATTCAGTAATGAAAAGTTTTCGAGAAAATGACCGTATAGCATTGACAGATTTAACTGCAAAATTTATAGTTGCAGACTAATCATTGTTTAAAGATTTGAATGCCTTAATGCTAAATAAGCACCCACGCTTAACGTTTGGTTCAGTAAAAAATTCAAAAATCCAATAATTATTTGTAACAATGTAACTGAGCCATTCCAATAAACTTAAACAAACATTTTGAGAAAACACTATTGACATTTATGTTTGATAGTCATGCAACTCACGTTTTCTATTATAAAAACTGTCAGTTTGTGACAAAGTTACGTTCTGCCAATCAATAATTACAGAAAAAGAAAGCGTTGCAACGAATTTCTAACAGTTATCATTTTCCACAGGTTATCATTTTTTTGTTGCAAAATTGTTCTTTTTCTTTTATAGGAATTGATATAATTTTAAATATACAAAAGTGAGAAGAATAAAATTTATCTTACATATAAAATTGTTTTTATTTCAACGGTTGTATGATTCATGTACCTGGTACATTTTTGTCAAATCATAACAGTTATTATATAAATACATAGAGGATCTTACATGAGTAATCATTTATCAAATTTATTAAACGAGTTGGCAAAAGTATATTATCCCATTACTCCATGAGCATTTTCTTTGATTCTTCCAAATTGAAAGCATTAATTCACCACTTATCAGCAAAGAGTGAATTATGTTTATATTTACTGACAGAGTGGTAAACAATGCAGGAAGTGTTCAGATTGCTCGTTACGAGCAATATGAGCTCTTCCTGCATTGTTTTCAAAGGCCTTCTGTAACTGGTGCGGGAAAATGCGTATCTATGGGGTAAAGGGTTAAACAAGGGTCTGCTGAGATTATAGTATGTTTTGGCACAAGGTAAATTAATTAAATAATAAATGAGCTCGAATGTAAGATTCATTTTATCACATAACTCAGGAAAATAGTACAGTTATCATTTATATTTCAGCTCGATTCTATAAAGAATGAGAAATATTGTGCATATTAGTTTCCATCAGTCACCATATGACATTATCTTGAATAACACCAAGTAAGCATGACAAATCAACTCCATTTATATTTTCGGGCAAATCGGAAAGCAATTTGGGGTTTTAAGTAAGAGAGCCGAGTTATATGGAAAACGCCGAGTGATTACTCAGTAGCAGTATTACACTAGGTTAATATATAAAATATGTCATAGATTTATTACACTCCTGCACTGTATATAATGTGATAAACACAAATATACTGTAAAGATGGAAATCTGATACTGAGATAAAGTTACAAATAACAGAGATGAAGACATATTCAAATGTCCAAGCAGCTTACATAAATCATACATAACCATGACAAGGCTCTGAACTTCTGTGAATGGTGTATGCATTATCCTCGTGTATTCTGATATTCTAAACTTGTAGAAAATACTCTATTGTTTTACATACAGTCAAACCTGTGTAAGCGGTCACCTCTATTAAGCAATGTTGCAATGTTGTAAATATCAAAATTTTGATAGAAAATACACTGGCATATATCAGTAATTAAAGCATTATTTCTAGAATCTAAGATAGTGGTCTGACCCGATGCCAACACCGTCCGAATCCTCATACGGACACGTATTCAGTCATTTGTCTTGTCAGCATCTACTTGAGATGAATGCTATGGTTCAGTTACACACTGCAGACACTTGACATAATACCCCACCCAGTCACATGACACTGACACAGGATTCAAGAGACCTAAAATTATCCTCCTAATGTGAAGTACCATTTTTCAAGTAGATAATTAGAAAAAAGGGTCATAACTCTTGTAAAACAGAATCAAATTTCACAATTTTTATGAGTCTGTTTAAATCATGTCCAAGTCACATGGTAAATTTGAAGGCAATAACGAGGTTCAATGCTAGCACAATTCTATCTTCATATAAACAAAAAGGGAAATATGGCAGTGTTGCATTGAGCCATCAATATCGTGAAAACTGAAAGAAAAGTTCTGAAGACACAAACTGTATGGAAATTCATATGCACAGACACACTGACAGTCAAGTTCAAAACTATATACTCCCCCAAATTTCTAATCTATATTTTTACCCCAAATTTCTAATGTATATTTTTACCCTAAATTTCTAATCTATATTTTTACCCCAAATTTCTAATCTATATTTCTATGACCCACCCTAAAAGACATGAAGTTGATAGACAGAAACTGGCTCTAGTAAGTTCACTCCACCTACCCCTTTGAGAACATCGTCAAAGTTTTCCTTGAAGTCCATGAAGAGCACCATCTTCCAGCTCGTGTTACAGCTGACCGAGTTGACTTCCTTACACCCGGGGTTGTCTGGCAGGTCATAGTTACTGGCATGTAGGGGCTGCTCCGCATTCACCGGGTTAAGTATCACCTTATCCCCTACAACCACCTGTGGGGTTATAAATAATAAATAATGACATACAAGTTTAATTACAGGAGGAAACCTCAAATAGAGTCAAACCTGTGTTAGTGGTTTCATCTCTATCAAGCCACCACTGGTCTTAAACAGCCACATTTTCTATTTATCATTTTTATAATTTAAACTTAAATTAACCTGTATTAAACAGCCACCTGCATTAAGAGGTCATTTTTCCTCTATGACTGTTTATGAATCCACAGCATGTCTAAAAATAACTGGCAATATATTCTTATAATATCCAGCCAGGGTTTGAACCCCCAACCTCAGTAGTGGAGAGAGAGAGACAAAATTGAAAAAAACAACAACAGCATAAACATTATAAAAGCTGTTTAAAACACACTTTTTTATACAATATTATAGAAACTGAACTTTCTCGATGTTTTAGATTTATTTGGTGTTTTACGGAATGGAAAAAAAGTGTTATGTACTTCGATGAACTGTCTGTAATTTTAGCTTTGGTATTTTTGTAATGTTTTAACTGAACTGTTAACAATTCTGTTTATTCTACTTTTACTATTATATTTACGGATAAATTGTTACTAGACCTTCCGTTATTATAATTAAAACTACCACTATCTTTTATTGTTATTAATTATTCATAACAATATATCTAATATGAAGTAGTTGTATTAATTATAATTAAGGTAAAAATTATTTATTGTTAGTAGTAAAGGTAGTCCTTAATTATTATTGTATATAATCTGTTTCTCCATCGAGTACCACCGGTTCAAACTGGTATGGTTGGATGCCATAATCTAGGGTTTCGTGTTATTAATCACTGCTTGAGCCTGAGAAGTCCGATAAAATGTCACTTACATCGGAATCCCAATTAAAATAACTGTCTCGTGAAATGTTTTTGTCCATTGCAACCATCTTGAGTTAGATCGCGTTATAGTATGACGTCATCTGTACCTCGTTCAGATAACTCCGTTAATTCTTTCGTGTATTTCTGTGAGAGGTGTAATGTGCGTTACTGTTTCCATGATTTACCAATGAACATGCGTGAATTTCATGAAAACAAAACCATTTTTATAAACCTCTAGTCAATTCTATTCAAATAATATAAGTAATAATTAGCATTTTGGTTACCCTTTAATGTTTTAGAATATGTCTTTTTTATACACTGTATGTACTTTTTGTTTTGTAAAGCACTTTTGAGCATATTTTCTATATAATTACAGTATAATAAAAACAATAAATAAAAATACATTAGAATTTGATAAAACTTATAATTTGGTATTCAGAATTAATATTACTTTTGGCTTTTACTGAACATGTCTGGGACACATTTCACAAACCCATGAAAGTGTAAGATAATTGTATTAACAATACAGACACTTGCAGCAGTTTCATGAATGCAAATGTGCATTAATTCTAATATAATCAAAGCACTGCAATGCTGATGGGGGCGGAGCATATATATATATATAAAATGTCACTATTGTTTTAGACAAACAGGTCAGTTTGCATACATTGAAGTAGAATAATCCAGATTGATTCCATTGATTCTTATACAGGGTACAAAATCTACATATTCTATGCTTAACGTTGACCCTTTTCTCGAATAAGTCAGAGAATGTAACTGAATGGTTTGCTTTTGAAAGTGTATTTTCTGCTATAGCAGGAATGTCAACTCTTAAATTTGGCAAATGTCCAACTTCAAGATATTAGCTCAACTCAATGATATGAGATTTGTATCTTCAACTCAACTCGTGATATTTTTCAGAAATGACAAGCATTCTTTCATATATATAATATCAAAGTGCTCTGAATCTAGCACGATGAATTCCACTTTGAGAATATTCATTTTCTATTTTCTTTATTAATTTCTCTAGCGAAACAGTGAAACAATTTATTTAAAAGACGAAAAGTAGAAATGTGTATGTTGAAATTAATAATTGATTCTTACATTTATATTTTCTGAAGCCTTATTTCACCCCATAGACGGAATCACAATAGCCAAATTGTTATGGAGGCGATTATTAAACACATCTGGATGTTTGCGTATTTTTGCTACGGAAACACAAATGCTTTACTCTTATTATATGTTTAAAGGAAATTATCTACCAGTTCCAATTATTGGAAATATATGAAATATTTACTAAATAACAAAAAAACAGCACTGACAGTATTCATAACTCGATCAATCGCAAATTCTTTTTAGGAATACAAGTCTATTTTTAAACATTTGGGAGAAACCGCAAGTCACGTGATAAACATTGGCATATCTGTATTTTTAGAACGAGTATTGATTGTTTATTGGCATAAGCAAGGAACTATAGAAGTATAGTTCTTTGGCATAAGGGACAGATCTAGAAAAGTTTGTTCTCGTATTCAATGAAATATGGTAAATATATTAAAGACTTATAGTTAACAAGAAAAGTCACTGGTAAATGTCGCATGGCCCCCAAATGGTCGTTGAAAAATAACAATATAATTATGTTATAATAGGTAGTGATGTATACATGAATATAAACAGTAATGGACTGATGTTTCAGACGAGACATGCAATTTCATGTTTTTTACATTAAAGTGTGACCTTGACCTTTGTGTAAACTTGACATCTGATGTAATAGTCTGGGTATTTCAACAGTTAAATGCTGCTGAACCAACATCATCATGACATGCTGATCACTTGTGTCAAGCTATTTTAAAATCCCTAAATGTAAAACAAAGTTACAGATCAATTGTTGATAAATTGAGCCAAGCATTTTTGATATCCATCCATGTATGATAAAGTTAATTGACGGACTTGAAATCTCATACAGATTCAAAGTGTTGTCATACATACTAAAAGTGACCTTTGAGGTATGGGTCTAAGTTTTACGTATGACACGTTGTCCTGTCATCTTGATAAATTCAGCCAAGTTAAAGGCAAAGTCACAGACCAAACACACAATATCAAACAAATTGAAAGTGTGACCTTGATCTTTGAGGAAAGGTTCTGGGTCTTACATGTGACACTTAAATATGTCATGTTGATCAACTGAGCCAAATGTTTTTAAAATTTATCCATAGATGACAGACCGACAAGAAATGTCACAATGACTGAAAGTGTTGTCAAACAAAGTTAAATTGTAACCTTGACCTTTGAAGTGGGAGTTTGGGTATTAAGTGCAACACGTTGTCATGTTATGTTGATCATTTATAACAAATATTTATAAAAATCCATCTATGCATGACAAAGTTGCAGGCCGGACATAAAATCTCACAGACTCAAAGTGTGACCTTGACCTTTGAGGTAAGGGTGTGGATCTTACTCCCGACATGGTGTCATGTTATGTTGATCATTTGTAGCAAGTATTTATAAAATCCATCTATGCATGACAAAGTTACGGGCCGGACACGAAATTTCACACAAACTCGAAGTGTTGTCGAACAAACTCAAATGGTGACCTTGACCTTTGAGGTACGAGTGGGTCTTACTCGCAACACGTCGTCATGTTATGTTGATCATTTGTAGCAAGTATCATTAAACTCGAAAAATTACAGGCCAGACACGAAATCTCACACAGATTCAAAGTGTGTTCAAACAAACTCAAATTGTGACCTTGATCTTTGAGGTACGGGTGTGGGTCTTACTCGTGACACGTCGTCATGTTATGTTGATCGTTTGTAGCAAGTATCAACAAAATCCATCTATGCATGACAAAGATACAGGCCGGAAATGAAATACCGGACGGACGGAAGGACGGAAGTTCTCACGAATGGGTATTTAAGTGGCTTCTTTGCGTCAATCGTATACTAGTGTGGCTAAATTTTAGAAAATTTTAGCCACGTAAGAGAAAAAAAGCCACATAAATGCTGTTTTTTAAGTGTCTAGAAAAAGCCACGTAATTATTTTTCAACAGCTTTTCAACTGTCCATAAAAATTACTAACCCTAAACCCTAGACACTTAACTACCCATTTGTTTGCCCGGACAGACAGACGGACAGACACTGCGATTACTATATGCCACCCCCAAAATTTTTTGGGGGGGCATAAAAACGCAGTTGTGTGTCTTGAAATGTTGTCCAAGATGGCGTCACGTGACCATAGTTCAGCGCATCTGTATTCATGCGATTTAATTTCTTTGTGCTGATTAATAGCACTGAATATAAACTGAGAATTTATACGATACACAATTGTTTATAGGTATAAATCGTCACTGTCTGTTATAATATTAATGTTTTCGTTGAAATAGGCGAATCTACTATTTATAGTGAGTTTGAATGCTTGTCAGGGGGTCGGAACTATTTGATTGGTGGTTGTCAGGTTTGCATCATAACGATACATGGTTGTAGATTTGCGGTATAGGAAAAAAATCATGTTAGCTCTGAGAGCGGCTGCTAAAGCACCGTCCCCAAAAACCAAAGGTATTTATAACCAAAAGTTTTTTGTGATGATGTCAGTGGAGCATTAAATGAACTTTATGGACATTACATCATTACGAATGGATAAAGAGAGTGCAAATATTCTAACTTTAACTTCAATCTCATTTAGAATACCTGGATACTTTACCTGTCAAGCCTTTTTTCAAATGCTCAACTTATATATAATCTAAACCAAACACTGTACCTTGTCTCCCGGTTGTCTCAGTTTGTAAAAGGGGACAATGTAGAACCAGGAACCCTCATTTCCTGACCCATCCAACGAGACACGCATGGCATTCCTCTCCAGCTGGGCTGGCAGACGCTTGTTCACTGTCAGGTACTTGTTGCTCTTAATATGTAACAGCTGAAATACAGTATGCAGTTGTTTACAAACAATTTATGGTACATAAATTATACTGTGAAACGAAACTTATAACAATCTCACTAGATGTCTTCCTGGCTGGGTAGAACCTATATCAAGCATATGCAGAAAAATTGTCTTGCTTAAATAAAGACACAACACTGTGGAGGAGTATTGAACCTAAATCCCTCCAATCATGGGTCTGAGGCCCACCTCACTCCACACTATGGTATTGTTAGTTTACGCTAATATAATTTAGCTTGACTGCAAAGTCATCTCAGGGCTTATATGAATTGATTAAGTCCACTTCCTGGGTAGAATCAGTACTGAGTAAATGTTTCTAAGAGACCAACAGGTCAAGCTGGGGATCAAACCCGCAATCTCTAATGTGAACTGCCATCACTCTATCAACTACCCTACCGCCTAACTATGGTACAGCTGACACGTGTAACAAATACTGGGTCTTCCCTGGCCAAGTGTCCAAGGTGCCACCTCAAGACACGTGTAATAAATATGGGGTCTTCCTGTGGCCGAGTGTCCAAGGTGCCACCTCAAGACACATTAACAAATACGGGGGTCTTCCTTGGCCGAGTGGTCCAAGGCCCCACCTCAAGACACGTGTATCAAATATGGGGTCTTCCGTGGCCAAGTGGTTCAGGGCCCCACCTCAAGACACATGTAACAAATACGGGGTTTTCCATGGCCGAGTGGTCCAAGGCCCCACCTCAAGACACTTGTAATAAATACGGGGTCTTCTATGGCTGAGTGGTTCAACGTGCCACCTTAACACACGTGTAACAAATACAGGGTCTTTCATGGCCCAGTGTCCAAGGTGCCACCTCAAGACACGTGTAACAAATATGGGGTCTTCCGTGGCCGAGTGTCCAAGGTGCCACCTCAAGACACATTAACAAATACGGGTGTCTTCCTTGGCCGAGTGGTCCAAGGCCCCACCTCAAGACACATGTATCAAATATGTGGTCTTCCGTGGCCTAGAGGTTCAAGGCCCTACCTCAAGACACATGTAACAAATACTGGGTTTTCCATGGCCGATTGGTCCAGGGCCCCACCTCAAGACATGTGTAACAAATACATGGTCTTCCGTGGTCAAGTGTCCAAGGTGCCACCTCAACACATGTGTAACAAAAACGGGGTCTTCCGTGGCCAAGTGGTCCATGGTGCCAACTCAAGACACTTGTAACAAATATGGGGTCTTCCGTGGACGAGTGGACAAATGTGCCATCATAAGACACTTGTAACAAATATGGGGTCTTCCGTGGCCGAGTGGTCCAAGGCCCCACCACAAGACACGTGAAAGAAATACGAGGTCTTCAATGGCTGAGTGGTCCAAGGTGCCATCTCAAGACACTTGTAACAAATGCTAGGTCTTCCATGGCCGAGTGGTCCAAGGCCCTACTACAAGACACGTGAAACAAATACGGGGTCTTCCATGGCTGAGTGGTCCAAGGCCCCACAACGAGACACGTGAAACAAATACGGGGTCTTCCATGGCTGAGTGGTCCAAGGTGCCATCTCAAGATACTTGTAACAAATACGGGGTCTTCCATGGCTAAGTGGTCCATGGTGCCATCTCAAGATACTTGTAACAAATACTGGGCCTCCGTTGCCGAGTGGTCCAAGGCACCACCTCAAGACACTTGTAACAAATACGGAGTCTTCCATGGCCGAGTGGTCCAAGGTGTCATCTCAAGACACTTGTAACAAATACGGGGTCTTTCATGGCCGAGTGGTCTAAGGCCCCACTTCAAGACACGTGTAACAAATATGGGGTCTTCCATGGCTGAGTGGTCCAAGGTGCCACCTCAAGACACTTGTAACAATTACTGGGTCTTCTGTGGCCGAGTAGTCCAAGGCCATACTTCAACACATGTGTAACAAATATGGGGTCTTCCATGGCCGAGTGGTCGAAGGTCCCACCTCAAGACACTTGAAACAAATATGGGGTCTTCCGTGGCCAAGTGGTCCATGGCCCCAACTCCAGACATGTGTAACAAATACAGTGTCTTCCGTGGCTGAGTGGTCCAAGGTGCCATCTCAAGACACGTGTTACAAATACGGGTTCTTCGTTGGCCGATGGTCCAATGCCCCACCTCAAGTCATGTGTAACAAATACAGGGTCTTCTGTGGCCTAGTGGTCCAAGGTGCCATCTCAAAACACTCGTAACAAATACAGGGTCTTCTGTGACCGAGTGGTCCATCGCCCCACCTCAAGACATGTGTAACAAATACGGGGACTTTCGTGGCCAGAGTGGTCCAAGGTGCCATATCAAGACACTTGTAACAAATAGGGGGTCTTCCGTGGCCGAGTGGTCCAAGGTGCCATCTCAAGATACTGGTAACAAATATGGGGTCTTCCGTGGCTGAGTGGTCCAAGGCGCCACCTCAAGACACTTGTAACAAATACGGGGTCTTCCATGGCCGAGTGGTCTAAGGCTCCACTTCAAGACAAGTGTAACAAATACGGGGTCTTCCATGGCCGAGTGGTCCAAGGTGCCAACTCAAGACACCTGTAACAAATACAGGATTTTCCATGGCCGAGTAGTCCAAGGCCCTACCTCAACATATGTGTAACAAATACGGGGTCTTCATGGCTGAGTGGTCGAAGGCCCACCTCAACATATGTGTAACAAATACGGGGTCTTCCATGGCTGAGTGGTCCAAGGCCCACCTCAAGACACTTGAAACAAATATGTGGTCTTCCGTGGCCGAGTGGTCCATGGCCCCAACTCAAGACATGTGTAACAAATACTGGGTCTTCCGTGGCCGAGTGGTCCAATGTGCTATCTCAAGACACGTGTTACAAATATGGGGTTTTCGTTGGCCGAGTAGTACAAGGCCCCACCTCAAGTCACGTGTAACAAATAGGGGGTCTTCCATGACTTAGTGGTCCAAGGTGCCATCTCAAAACACTCGTAATAAATACAGGGTCTTCCGTGGCCAAGTGGTCCACCGCCCCACCTCAAGACATGTGTAACAAATACGGGGACTTCCGTGGCCGGGTGGTCCAAGGTGCCATATCAAAACACTTGTAACAAATACAGGATCCTCCATGGCCAATGGTCCAAGGTGCCATCTCAAGACACGTGTAACAAATACGGGGACTTTCGTGGCCCGAGTGGTCCAAGGTGCCATATCAAGACACTTGTAACAAATATTGGGTCTTCTGTGGTCGAGTGGTCCAAGGTGCCACCTCAAGATCACTAACCTCTCACCACTATGGTCGTACGTGTCCTGCTCGCTCCAAAACCTCTTTGTGAGAAAGTTTGCAAGTTATTTGCAGAAGTAAAATCTCTTACATTATTAAATGTTTGCTCGAGCACACAACCTTAACAGTGAGAAGCAAATTATTTGGAGACAGTGCCATAGACAACTACCAGGGGTTAAGACAATAAAAGTCCGAGGTCTGGGACCATTTTTTTTTCGTTGTTGTTGGACCTTATAATTCAATTCAAACAAGAGGGCCAAGATGGCCCTATATCGCTCATCTGATTGACCTTGAGTCACCCAACTTAAGTAGATTATATAATACATGAACACTCAAAATATCAGAAAAAACGAGACAGGCAAGTAGTTAGAATTTTGATTTGTTTTGAAGATGTAACAGATGCGTAGAGGTTGACCCATGGTAAATGACAGTGAAATTACATCGAAATCAGGTCAGTAGATTCTGACAAAAAGGCTTTTGAAGTTTTTACTATAGCTGCCTATATAGTAAACTAGCACCTCAATGTGAGGTCATGTTTTTTAAAAAATCACAAGAGCTTGAACAAACTTGGTAAAGGGTCACCCAAGGAACATTTCAGCAATTTTTTTTTTAAAATTGATCAGTTGGTTTCTGACAAGAAGATTTTTTAAGTTTTTACTATAGTTTATACAGTAAACTAACCCCAGCCCCTGGCCGCCATGTTTTTTGACGAATCAACATGGCTTGAACAAACTTGGTAGAGGGTCACCCAAGGAATATTTCTGTGAAATTATTTTAAAATCGAGCCAGTAGTTTCTGACAAGAAGATTTTTTAAGTTTTTACTATAGCTTATATAGTAAACTAACCCCACCCCTTGGCCGCCATGTTTTTTGACCAATCAAGGTGGCTTGAACAAACTTGGTAGAGGGTCACCCAAGGAACATTTCTGTGAAATTATTTTAAAATCGAGCCAGCAGTTTCTGACAAGAAGATTTTTTAAGTTTTTACTAATCAAACTTGCCCCTGCCCCCTGGCGGTCATATTTTTTGACGAATCAAAATGGCTTGAACAAACTTAGTAGACAGTCACCCAAGGAACATTTCTGTGAAATTATTTTAAAATCGAGCCAGTAGTTTCTGACAAGAAGATTTTTTAAGTTTCTACTATAGCTTATATAGTAAACTAACCCCGACCCCTGGCCGCCATGTTTTTTGACGAATCAACATGGCTTCAACAAACTTGGTAGAAGGTCACCCAAGGAACATTTCTGTGAAGTTATATCAAAATTGGCCCGGTGGTTTCAGAGAAGAAGTTGTTAGAAGCTAAAAGTTAACGACGAACGACGGATGACAGACGACGGATGACAGACGAAGGACACCAGGCGATCCTGTGAGCTAAAAAAAATTATTCATAGATTAATCGTCATCCCTCCAACAACTAGAACAAGCAATGGACCCATTTCTGCATCTCTATTGATGAAATGACAGACCAAAATGAAAACTAAGCAATTTATTTAAAATGTAGTAAATGTTGTCAGAGCATGTAAACCATAATCAATAATTTATGTGCATAATGCAGTTGATAAATAAAGTAAATCTGGGTGAAAATTATATCAATGCCAATGGCTGTACTAGCTTCACTGATGTCATTTCAAAGAATAGAAATTTAAACCTTTGCTGGAAGGTCTTGGACCTGCCAGTAAAAAATCCACTATCCTAAGTCCCTGAATATGGAGGAAATAATTCTCTCTTATGTAAGTCACTAATAGGATCATAAAATTATATTGGCTTCAAGGGAAATATTCAATTTTACAATGTTTTTTTTCCTGAAGTATTTGCTAGATTTTGGAATTTAAGCTGACAAAACACATACATATAATTTGAGAATTTCTGACTCAAGGATATTCAACAGTTTGCAGAGTGTTATACCGTACTCACAAAATAGACGGCAAATCCATCAAATTGTGCAAAAAAACTTACTTGCTCACAAGCCATTTCATAGACAATTGCTTTTGAAGAAACATAATTCTCAGGTAAATACAATTATTCCAATACCCGAAACGAGAAACTGGTGTGCGTTGGTGTTAAATAGTTTTAACACTATTTATTCACTGAAATGTCAGATGCCAGATGTCGGACATAATACTAAGTATGCTAAAACACATGTAACTGTGCATACATTTTCTACAGTCTCTTCATGATATAATTTTATATATCTACTTCAGACAAGAATCACATTGAGGCCATAACAAGACGTCACAAACATATGACATCTCCAGTCATATAACACAAAGTGTTTGATTGTTGTTGTATAGTGTTTAGCTTCACTTTCAATAATCTTTTATGACGATATCTACTCGAGACCTGGTATCATCCTCTAAATGCTGAATACCAACCGAGGAAGCTTCTAGGTCCAATTTTCAAGTATTTGGTATTACTTGACCGAGGATCAAACTCACGACCTTCAGCATGTGAGACAGATGCTGTAACACTAACACTGAATGTTATAATGTAGTTACTGTGCATGCTCCTTTGTCAGAGGACGATACCCTCGCTTCCTCTACACTAAATAAGTGTCAGGTATTGCTATGTATCTGTTAAACCGCTTAACAATACAATTACAAAACACAATTTCTCATTGGTTGGAAGCATATTTTATTGTTATTGAAATCACTATAATTGTATCTGTCACCGTGAATGTCCTGCTATTGATGGGAAACCAATTTATAACCAAAAATTAAGTTGAAAAGGGGCCATAACCCCTATAAAAATTAGCCCACTATGACAAACATGAAACTTGGCTCTGTATTTTATAATTATACACATGAAACTAAATACATAGATTCCTTCAGAAATTATTAATCGGAAAATAAATTTTTGGACAAAAAGACGGACGTTTTTAACAAATCGATATTCAAGTGGCTTCTTTGCTGACCAGCTGACTACTTGTGTGGCTAATTTTAGCCACACCAAAGATTTTGGCCACATAAAAGCATTTATTAAGTATCTAGAAACAGCCACATTTTTTTAAACTGTTTTTCAATTGTCAAACAAAATTTCTAGAAAATCTAATCAGTAGATCAGTATAACATTTCTAATATTACAACTCATGTGCTCAATCCCATGAAGCTCAGCACTGGTTCTACTCAGTAGGGATACTTGACAACGACTCATATAACCACAATAAAAGCTAAAATGAATTAGTATAAACAACAACTTAAATAACACTGATGTACAGTCAAACCTGTGTAGGCTGTCACCTCTATTAAGCAGTCACTTGTCTTAAGCAGCCATATTTTCTATTTCCCTTTTCTATGCTTTCAGATCAAATTAACCAGTATTAAGCAACAACCTGTCATAAAAGGCCACTTTTGCTCCTTCCTTTGACTGGCTGCTTAAGACAGGTTTCATGGTACTTTAGAACATTCTGAGTAGATCCATCTTCAGCAAGTAACTGGAAAACTTTCTCATATAAAATTTGTGGACCAAGTTTGGTTCGAACCCAAGAACTGGTGAGATGTTAGTGGCCATTTTTAGACCATTTGGCCATAAAGGACTGGGTTTATTGGCATTATCAACATGTTAAAGGTTTTACATTAAAGGACCAGGTTCACAAAGCCACAATATTGCCAGGCACTATAAACCGCATTTCTTTTAAATACATATTTTTCAGCAAAGCTTTGTGAATTTGTATTAAATATAATTCATTCTATTAAAATATGTATACATTTCATTTAGTTTCATGTTTTTCTATTCATAGAATTACTCCAAAAGATGGTTTCGGAAAATGCTCATCCCCGCTCCCCCTCCCCCACCCCCAATTTTGTCATTTTTGAGTAGTTTTTTGCTATGAAGATATTCTTGCCACACAAAGATATTTATTGTAATCCTTGTCTAATACAATATAGTAAACAGGGCCATTTTTTGGGGGGTTCGTTTCTATTTTTTTTTTTTTTCATATTTATTCAAATGGCTTTCACACAATTTATACATTGTAGTATAATGGCAATGGCCAGTTTTATTGGCTGAGGAAGATTGCAGAATGATTCTCATTAGTACCCCAGTCCAAGGGCAAGTAACTGACAATACCGTGTAATGGACATACCTGTATAACGCTCCCATACTGTACATCTTTTCCCAATTCCTTCTGGTTTTCTTTCTCATTTTGCTTCTTCTCTTGCTCTGCTGCATGCTGAAAATATAGAAGGAAAACATCTGTCAGATATAATTTTAATTGAAGAATTGGGAAGGAATAAATACTTATTTAAACACAAAATAAACAAAAAGAGCCCCCCCCCCCCCCCCCCCCCACCCCACAAAACCTGCAATTATCTGCAGTATAAAAAAGTAATGGTTATTGTAGTGATGGTTTCCTAGTTCCCTCTCAACCAATGTGGTCCCAGATATCGAACTAAAAATGTGTGTCAACATGAATGCCCTTGCTATTGATCGGAAACCTTTTTTAAAATAAAATAAAAATTCATAAAGGTGAAAAGGGGCAATAACTCAGACAGTGACAAATATCGAATTTATCCTTCATTTTACATTAATATATAATTATACACACACAACTTAATTAAATACATAGATAGGAAACCAATTTTTTACCAGACAACCAACATGGGGAGGGGGGATCCAGGGTGCATTCTACAAGTATCAAGGTTCTACTTTTGTTCTACACATTTTTTAGACAGTGTCTGCTTGTCTGTCGAAGACACCTTATACTGACACCCCACCAAGTCACATTGTACTGACACCGTGCCAACCAGACCTAAAACTATCCTCTGAATGCTGAGCTTCTAGACCATTTTTTCAAGTCTTTGGTATGACCTAGCCAGGGATTGAACACATGGCCTTCTGCATGTGAGGTCGGCACCCTAACAACATTGTTATACATCTAGAAATATAACTTACAAATATATTTTCATACTACAGCAAAGTCACATTATTGCTTTGTCAAACTGCTAATAATTGCTTTTCAAGAAAAATATCATTTGTTTCTCCACAAAACAATTTTCAAGAAATTAGAGAATCAACATTTCAAACATTTCTACACAAAAATAGCCTACATTTAGAAACAAACCTCACATCAAAAAAGTTTTAATTTTCATTCACGGAGTTAATGACATTTATGACAACAGATTTATGCAAAGGATGAAATAATTTCCACCAGTAATGAAGTTGCCAGGACGATGACGTAAAAATAACCCTTATATAGACATTCATTTCACTCTCTTTATTCTGGTGCACATCAAGTCTAGCCATAAATAGTCAAGAGTGACAGCTGTAGTCCATCTACCCACTATCTCCCCATCACCATCAGTTACTGCTGTACCCACACAATTATCTGCTAGAAGACCTCTTTAACAATTTTAATTACTTTTACCGTAATTGATATTTCATTTCACTGCGAAGAAAGCAAAACGGTCTAAACTTCTTTAACTTCATTCTCTCGACGATTTGTCTTTGTTTATAGTTTTGTTAAAAAATAATTGAATTTGGAGAGATTTTTTTTCTCCACTTACAATCAATAAATCATTTAAGTTAATTAAGTCTGTTTTGAAATAACAGTTAACCTAATCACTCTTTCCTGGAATCCTGAAAGGTTCACCAGCACTCGAGCACACCCATTTCTGCGAATAACTGATAATTTTCCCATTTGAATCAGATGAGAGATAAACTGTGATCAAGTGAGGATTTCATGACTCATGCATTAGTTTAATTTAAACTTATTTATTCTACCTCGAATGTGAAACAATGTATTACAATTTATACATGTCACACTCAAAGTCTTCCTGGATCAAACCCGTACTACAGTAAATGGGGAAAAAGTGTCTTATTCAAGGACATAGTCATGGGTGATGATTGGACCCACAACCCTTCGATCCTGGATTTGATGCTCTACTGCGCTCTCCCGATTAATAGTCAGACACGCTACTGACTGAGCTATCCAGGCCTTTGTACAAGTCTTTATAAATTATTATTTCTATGGGGTTTTGCACCTTATTCAAATATATTTTAGTTATTCAATGGCAGTCAGCACACCTAATCATCCTTTCTGCTGGTTAGACACACTTTATCTCTGCAAGTCATTGAATACTTCCCCACATATTCAGAGGTGGGAGATTCATGGCCTTAAATAAAAGTTCATGGTCAATCATCGCAGAGACAGTGTCTCGGTGAGAATTCAAATTCACATCCTCTGGATTAATAGTCAAGATGCATAACTGACTGTGCTAGCCAAACCCAGCTTGTAATTGAACAAGACTATTAATCTGTATATGATTAGTACAGGTAGACAATGGCAGTGATTTGTTTGAGATGCAAGACTGGTTTACCAATCCATGTAAAAACATAAGTTTTCCATGCCAATGATAATCTGACATCTGCTGGTAACTCAACAGTCTCCTCCTAACTATTTGTAAATTTTCTCACATACTGACTTTAGACCAAGTAGGGCTCAAACCCAGTATGTCAGTGATGAGAGATGACTGACATTGACAGAATTGTCTGAAGCCACTTAGTCACAGAGGACCATACAACAACTCGTGCATGTTTCAAAGAAGCTTGCATTTGTCTTAGAAAAGAGTCAGGCCATTTACAGTTATAACACAAAACATAGAAAAAGTCTTGAATAAAAGTTTTAGTTTCTTAAATCTGGCTGAATTCAAACATGACCACATCCCCCCTATCTTGAAATAAGTCAACACCCAGGTTTTATCTCTCTATAAAGAGGACAAAATTATGATGATAAATACAATCCAATATTTAATGACTGATTGTATTTGTTAGATGTTTACACGGGCACAAACACACACCCACACACAGCCACCCTTTCACAGCTTTTATTTACAGGGTGGGGTGGGGTGGATCATTTATAGGTTTTTATCTACATGTGTTGTACATTTAAACATCAGACCACATGCAGATACTCATACATGGAGCCAGCTACTTTTATATAACTGAATGTGGTTTAACACCATTTTCAACACAGTTCAGTTTATATATGGCATTTCCAGTCTTACTGGTGGAGGAAGACCTCAGACTGATCAGAACCAACGTCCTTCCTCAAGTAACTGGAAATTTTCTCACATAAAGTTTTTAGGAGTAAGCGGGACTGGAACCTACGACCTTAGCGGGGAGAGGTAAGTGATCTTGAGACAGCGCCTTAGACCACTCGGCCACAGATGACTCAGATTATATAACTGAAGTTTCTATTCAAATCTTTGATGTGGGGCCCCGATTAGCTCAAGCGGTAGAGTGTCTGAGTATCAATCAAGGGGGACAGTCTCAGTGATGACTGATATACAACATTGTGTTTCATTATCATTTGTCTTTCACCACTGATTCAAGTAGAAAAGTTATCAGTTACTTGTGGAGATGGGTATACTAAAGATCCCAGGAAAGAATGGTTAGGTTAACTGATCATCTGTTAGTCCTCGATGGCATAGAAATGACACTAATAGTTCAATCAATCAAATAAAATCAAATCTTTGATTCTTGTTTCCCTATCCGATAAACTGTTCACTACCACCAGGCTTTTAATTATAAATACTTTTTGTTTACATATAACCGTGCCTGTGTACAGAGACCCGATTATAATTGTGTTTATCCAGGTAGTACTGACTTGGAACTCCTACTACTTTACACATAATGATAAACTGTTATCTTTTTGTTTTACAACCATCACTAATAAATAACAGACAAGTTTTACTACAGTGTTTGTATTGTGAAGAGGATTCCTCCTGACCTCGGAGCTTTCATATTATTTATGATACAGCCATGGACAATTTAAAGATATCATAAATAGCATAAACAAAATTTAATCTTTGCAAGTTTTGATGAAATGATTTACTGATTTACTCTACCTTAGACTGAATGTAAATTAGAAATCTCATTAAATTTAAAAGTGATAATTCCATGAAAATAAAGCATATTGGAATATTGACTTTTATTTATTTTTCTTGATTGGTACACTCGTCGTGCACGTTAGATCTACATGTCCATCTTAAAGAGACTATATCAGGAAAAAATGCTATAAATGTCATGAAAAATAAAATAAATATTAAAATGAATAAAAAGTATGTCATTATGATTAACAAATAAAATCCGAATGGTTTGGTATGTCAAATCCACCAAAATGTGACAAAAATAAATATTTAAATTGGAGTGGTAACTTTGAAACGAAATCAACATTCTAAAAATAGAACACACTTAAATACTGCTTGTCATCATTCACTCTTTCTAAGTTGATACAATTTTTACTATGTGTAAGCCTGTATCAATGGTGGATCTACTCTTTAAAATTACCAAAGTACCCCCCCCCCCCCCCACACACACCCCCCAAACCCCCCAGTGTCAGTGAGTATAATATAGGCATGATATATTGTAAAAATTTGTTTTTAGCCCATTTTAAGAATCCTGATAAATTCCCTTTTATGCCATGTTCACCACATGACATGTTTTATGGCATGTCCAGTTTTACTGGTGAAGGAAGACCTCAGAATTAACCCATGTAGAATCACCATCCTTTTTCCACAAGAACTTGGCAAACTTTCTCACCAAAAACTTTCTGCACCTAAGCTGGGCTTAAACCCCCAAATTTCACTGCCCGGGTAGTAAATATTCACAAGAGGAGACTATCAAATTACAATGCAACACTAGGCTATCTGTTGATGGTGAATTAACACAGATTCATGCATACAGAATGCATCTCCCTCGAATTTCAAATTGTTAAACTTGTTTTTTCAAACTGCATATACCAAACACTTTTTGGAAATTATATTTTTCCAATTAGATGTATTAACAATAATCTAGTAGTATGTCCCATTATAACTAAAAACAATGCATTGATGACTGAAATTTCAAAAAAAAGGTTCTCTGAATTTAATCATGTAGTGAATAAAATAAAACCTGCCCCAGAGCCAGCTTGTGGCTTTTATATGGCAGTTGGGGCTTTAAATTACCAACAACATCAGGAACGAGATGTAAGTGGTCAACAAAACAACAAACCCAAAATTAAAAACAACAACCTTCCAACCACACCTCCACCCCCTTGTTGTTTTTTTTTAAAAATGAGATGTTACAGCTGCCACCCAATTGACAGAAAACACTTTAAGAATGTCTATGATAAATAAGGCCTAAATAAAAATATTGTTTGTTTGTCCCTTACTCTACCGGATCCTTAGGTAAGTAAGTAAATTACTGTATTACATTTTACATTTTGAGTTTTGTTGGACAATATAAAATCTAATCATTGCCTTTTCCTTGCACATTATTTCTTTAAAAGCCCAATAACTAGTAACTAAAGATGTTTATTTTATAAAGAAAAGATTTTTTAAGAATGACAAACATTTTTTTTATTTTTTGTCACCTTCTGTGGATTTTTTTTTGTGGGAACCTACTTTTATGAATATATGAGAAATATATGAGAAACCATTTATAGTGTTGCCATGGAAATGAACAAAAATGTATAATCCTTATCAATGGATTCGAATTCGCAGATATAACTGAAACATGAGATATAATCAAACATTTTTGCAAAGAAAAACAAAAAAATTGTTTTTTGGGGAATGCAAAACAATTATAAGAGTAGGGGCAATATTATCCAGCAGGAAAAAAGAACAAACAAACATTATTTTATTTTAGACCTAACACCAGCACACAGAAGCTGTAACATAAACGTAAAGTTCAGCTGGAAATCAGCTATATTTGTCATTCTAATATCATGCAAATTAATTAACATACACCTTTCAGTGGAACACAATATGTTTTCATCTTCTGACATATCTGGAGCATCACATTGATTTACAGATACAGAATTTCTAGCATTCCCTGGGGTCTATGGAAAATTCAGTCTGTCACTTCAACAAAGTGTTATAAGAATCTTGATATGTAAATTCCAAGCTATGACTTCCAGACAACAGGATACAAAATCTTGCAAATCCACAATAGTTTGATGTAAATGAAATAACAATATATGCAGATTTAAGATTTTTTGGTCGGGTCTTGTGCCACCAATTGACCGACATGAGGACTATAGGCCCACAGGCCACATGACATTGTTTGACCAAGTAAATACAATGAAGTGTTTACTTAGACATAGATAACTTGTCTAAGGAAAATGGTAGACCAATATTGATCGCTGATTGGAATATCTATTTGTTTGATTGACAGTCCACGTCAGGTCATTTCAACGTGTGTTCCATGAGAGTAAAATTGAGGTTTTTTTCTGCTTGAAACGCTGCCATTTAGCAATACAGCCAAACCTGTCTTAAGCAGCCAATCAAGAGAAGGAACAAAAATGGCCTTTTAAGACAGGTTCTTGCTTAATGCAGGTTAATTTACTCTAAAGCATAGAAATGAATAAGAAAAAATATGGTTGCTTAAGAAAGGTGACTGCTTAATAGAGGTGGCCACTTATACAGGTTTGACTGTATCTCGGGAATACTAAGTAAGAGTCAGGACTGTTGTCCCCATCTCTGGATCTGCCAGTGAATAATTTACATGATGTACCTCATACTGTAGGGTGACAAGTATCCAACAATATCCCAGTTGTATCATTACTTTGTTTGGCAGAGTCAGAATTATAAATTAAGGATCAACTTATACCATAGCAGTCAAATTTGCATCCATCAAAACTAGGAACCATAAATATATCAATTACAATCATAAAAGATAAACATAAAACTTACATAATTATGAATGCAATGTATATAATTATATATTTTCGCTTTATTATTTGCGCCTGTTTTCAGAAGCTAAATCATTTGATTTGTTTACCGTTCCATTTAGAACGAACTGCCTTAGGTATTCTGATTAACCATTGTAAACTGCAATGGTGTAAATAATATTGTGTACAGATGCATAGTTTATGACTGATCAGGTGCACAGATATTGTGGGAAATGCAAAGCTATATTCAGAATGTTTATGGAGATAAATGTAAATATTGACAGTACTTCTTTGCAATCCTGCGATAAAATATTGTCAATATTTTGTTTAGCATTAATTTAAAAACTCTTAGGTTAATTATGGCATTGGATCGGTAAAGCATATTTTTTCATGTGCATAACATAATTATTATAGAGAAAGCCTCCATTTGCAGCTTTAATGTGTAGTTTGCCAATATACTCCCTTTGATATATTTTTGTTGCACAAATGATAAGATCTAAACAAAACCCTTTCATACCAGCAAATGTGCAATCTCATTAAAATCAGATCCTGATTAAAAATTCTGAATTTGCCTTTGACCAGCTAGAGACGTTAAAGTCGCCTTCAACAATTTTCAATCATATTGTGACAGTGTCTACTTGAGACAGTATTCTGAGCAGTGCCAAACTGGAGTATCATGCCACAGACACATGGAATGATACCTTACTAAGGTACATTGTACCAGTGATACTTGCCACACTGGAGTATCATGCCACAGACACATGGTATGATACACTACTAAGTCACATTGTACCAGTGCCACACTGGATTATCATGCCACAGATAATGGTAGGATACCCTACTAAGGTACATTGTACCAGTGATACTTGCCACACTGGAGTATCATGCCACAGATACATGATATGATACACTACTAAGTCACATTGTACCAGTGCCACACTGGAGTATCATGCCACAGACACATGGTATGATACCCTACTAAGGTACATTGTACCAGTGATACTTGCCACACTGGAGTATCATGCCACAGACACATGGTATGATACACTACTAAGTTACATTGTACCAGTGCCACACTGGAGTATCATGCCACAGATACATGGTATGATACACTACCAAGTCACATTGTACAAATGATACTTGCCACACTGGAGTATCATGCCACAGATACATGGTATGATACACTACCAAGTCACATTGTACCAGTGATACTTGCCACACTGGAATATCATGCGACAGATACATGGTATGATACACTACCAAGTCACATTGTACCAGTGATACTTGCCACACTGGAGTATCATGCCACAGATACATGGTATCATACACTACTAAGTCACATTGTACCAGTGATACTTGCCACACTGGAGTATCATGCCACAGATACATGGTATGATACACTACCAAGTCACATTGTACCAGTGATACTTGCCACACTGGAGTATCGTGCCACAGATACATGGTATGATACACTACCAAGTCATATTGTACCAGTGATACTTGCCACACTGGAGTATCATGCCACAGATACATGGTATGATACACTACCAAGTCACATTGTACTGGTGATACTGGCCACACTGGAGTATCATGCCACAGATACATGGTATCATACACTACTTAGTCACATTGTACCAGTGATACTTGCCACACTGAAGTATCATGCCACAGATACATGGTATGATACACTACCAAGTCACATTGTACCAGTGATACTTGCCACACTGGAGTATCATGCCACAGATACATGGTATGATACACTACTAAGTCACATTGTACTGGTGATACTTGCCACACTGGAGTATCATGCCACAGATACATGGTATGATACACTACTTAGTCACATTGTACCAGTGATACTTGCCACACTGGAGTATCATGCCACAGATACATGGTATGATACACTACCAAGTCACATTGTACCAGTGATACTTGCCACACTGGAGTATCATGCCACAGATACATGGTATGATACACTACTTAGTCACATTGTACCAGTGATACTTGCCACACTGGAGTATCCTGCCACAGATACATGGTATGATACACTACCAAGTCACATTGTACCAACAGATACATGGTATGATACACTACCAAGTCACATTGTACCAGTGATACTTGCCACACTGGAGTATTGTGCCACAGATACATGGTATCATACACTACCAAGTCACATTGTACCAGTGATACTTGCCACACTGGAGTATCGTGCCACAGATACATGGTATGATACACTACCAAGTCACATTGTACCGGTGATACTTGCCACACTGGAGTATCATGCCACAGATACATGGTATGATACACTACTAAGTCACATTGTACTGGTGATACTTGCCACACTGGAGTGTCGTGCCACAGATACATGGTATCATACACTACTAAGTCACATTGTACCAGTGATACTTGCCACACTGGAGTATCGTGCCACAGATACATGGTATGATACACTACCAAGTCACATTGTACCGGTGATACTTGCCACACTGGAGTAAAATGCCACAGATACATGGTATGATACACTACTAAGTCACATTGTACTGGTGATACTTGCCACACTGGAGTATCGTGCCACAGATACATGGTATCATACACTACTAAGTCACATTGTACCAGTGATACTTGCCACACTGGAGTATCGTGCCACAGATACATGGTATGATACACTACCAAGTCACATTGTACCGGTGATACTTGCCACACTGGAGTATCATGCCACAGATATATGGTATGATACACTACCAAGTCACATTGTACCAGTGATACTGGCCACACTGGAGTATCATGCCACAGATACATGGTATCATACACTACTTAGTCACATTGTACCAGTGATACTTGCCACACTGGAGTATCATGCCACAGATACATGGTATGATACACTACTAAGTCACATTGTACCAGTGATACTTGCCACACTGGAGTATCATGCCACAGATACATGGTATGATACACTACCAAGTCACATTGTACCAGTGATACTTGCCACACTGGAGTATCGTGCCACAGATACATGGTATGATACACTACTTAGTCACATTGTACCAGTGATACTTGCCACACTGGAGTATCATGCCACAGATACATGGTATCATACACTACTAAGTCACATTGTACCAGTGATATTTGCCACACTGGAGTATCGTGCAACAGATATATGGTATCATACACTACTAAGTCACATTGTACCAGTGATACTTGCCACACTGGAGTATCATGCCACAGATACATGGTATGATACACTACCAAGTCACATTGTACCAGTGATACTTGCCACACTGGAGTATCATGCCACAGATATATGGTATCATACACTACTAAGTCACATTGTACCAGTGATATTTGGCTGACCAGGACTCAGTTTCACTCAATATCTCAACTTGAGATTTTTCCTCAAATTAATTTTTGGAAAAGCTATAATTTCATTTACATCGATCATTTTATCATGTATTCTTTACCATTTTAGTAAAGATATGTGAATACTTCAACTCTGTGTGGTCATTTAATGTACATAATGTGTTCGTATAATGAGTTCAAACAAGCATTTAGGAAAACTGAAATTTTCATTTAAGGAAAATCTCAGTTTGAGATGTCTAGTGAAACTGGCCCCAGCAAAGAAGCTTTAAGTTCATCAGTTTCAAGTCTATGGTTACATAATGACCTGCAAGGAACCAGACCCATGACCTTCTTCTTGCAAGACCAACATTCTATCACTAGACAACTTAAATAGAAAAGTGAACATTATACATTTATTAAATTCACAAAGCACTTTACAAAGTTTGCTATGCACTCTATAATAAATTTTGTGACTGCATAAACTAGACCGATTATTTACACATTTGTCATCAAGTTCAAACAGAAAATACCCCACAACTTGTTTAAAGGGGAACTTGCCAATATTAAAATTGATTTAATTCATGATCACAAATTTCGTGATGATTGATATACGACATGTGTCTTAATTTTTATTCAGTCTCTCACTGCTGAGAAAAGTTATCAGTTTTCGTGGCAACAATAACTTGTTCACCATTCAGGATTCCATGAAAGAGTGGTTAGGTCAATCGATCGTCAATTAACCCTCGGTGGCATAAAAATGGCCCTAAATATTCAATCCACCAATTATTACCTAATGCTTAATCACATGAATGATTTCAATATTAGGTGTGCCACTTTAATAACAATGTCCTGTTTACCTGTACAAAATACCAAATATCAATTAAAGTTGCTGTAATATTTTATACAAAATGTCCTGTCACAGTCAGACAGAAGATGCATCCATCAATCAGAGAGTTTAGATGTTAAAAATAAATTAAGATAACAAACCTTCCATTGTTTGTCATATCAACAATCTACAGTGATACTATGCCATGTCAGCCATCTCTTTTACTCAGGAATACTCCTCCATTACCCAGAGTATATCTCTACCCACTAATTTTCACATCTGACTGCCAATCCAAGGATCGTTAGTTTGAATAACCAAATTTCTTTAAGTTAACCAGGGGTCATGAGTTTGATTCCTCGACCATCCAGTCACCCAGGTATACATTTTCTGAGGCATGTATAATATTTTGCAAGGATTATAAAAAAACATGAAATATTCAAATACTCAGAGGTTTTGACAAAATTCTCTGGATTTTTTTACCAATATTTCCATGTTTTTTTTCCCACCTTGTTCAAATGTCCACTGAGTTTTTTTTTCTCAAAACCTCGGAATTTGGTGTCTGACCTCAGAAAACGCATCCGCAGATTCAGTGATGATTGGTCACATTTTTTTAAGTTCTGTTTTAAAGTTATGTCAGTGACTTGCAGAAATTAGCATTCTATAAATAATGATTAGACGTGTTGACCACTGTTATATAACTACAGCTGAAACAATGCATAAAACCCCATACAAACAATCTATGAGTTACGTCAGTGGATTTTTTCATCATTTTGGGAAGATGACCCATAGCCTTGGAACTGGAAATTTTAGCGTCATTTTCATTTAAATTGGAAAAACTTTTGCATATATCTATTTGTTCAACTTAATAAAAATGTGTACACTTGCTTTGCTGACCATTTAATTGAAGAATCAATTTCATATTCAATTCAGAATGGGGGAAATTTTTTCTATTTTACCAAAGAAGTATGGCAGATTTTAATTTACAATTGTTGAAGCTTAACCTCTCAATTGGGAAAAAAGAATATAGTATTTGCCATTGGGAATATGACCCAATAACAGCTATAACAAGAATTCCGCGGAATGAGATGTCTCACTGTGTCCGCGTTAACCGTTAATACACACAAGGGAGAGAAAAAAATTAAAATACAATGACAACAAGAATTCCACGGAATGATATGTCTCGCTGTGTCCACTTTGACCGTTAATACACACATGGGAAAGAAAAAAATTTAAATATTATATTCATGCAAGAGTTATCTAACTTGGTTTATGTAGTAGGTTTAATGACTAAGAAATTTTGTAGAAAGTATTGTGTGAAAAATTTCTAAGTAAAACATATTTAAAAAAAAAAAAAAAAAAAAAATTAAAAATAAAAAAAGAATAATTTTTTTTTAAATAAATAAAAAAAAAGAAAAGTACTCAGCATCTGCATTATATAATGCAGGGTGTTAGTTGTAACTTTGATTTGATCAATGTTATGAGTGTCCTAGCACTAGTACTTATTGAGAAATAGTGTCAAAATGAAAACTTAACGTTGGAGGTAAATGCAAAATTCAGCATCAAACAATGTTAATGGACCATGAAATGTAGGTCACACTCAGCATCTGCAGTATATAATGTGATGCAGGGTGTTAGTTGCAACTATAATCTAAGTATGAGTGTCCTAGCACTTGTACTTGTTGAGAAATAGTGTAAAAAATGAAAACTTAACGTTGGAGGTAAATGCAAAATTCAGCATCAAACAAAGTCAATGGACCATGCAATGTAGGTCATACTCAGCATTTGCAGTGTTTAATGTGATGCAAGGTGTTAGTTTTAACTATGATCCAAGTATAAGTGTCTTAGCACTTGTACTTGTTGAGAAATAGTGTGAAAACGAAAACTTAACATTGGAGCTAAATATAAATGTTTGACGCTGCCGCTGTCGATGAAAGAGCAACACCTTAATCTTGCTTTGGCTCCTTCGTCGCAGCGAGACAAAAATGGCCAAATAAACATACTGTACATAAATATTTAGGTACCTGATATACTATTTATTTTAATCTATCAGCAGCCTGGGTTATCACTAATATGCTTTACACTAACATTAATGAAGCCCTCTTTGAGAGTTCTTACAGTACTATTTGATTCCTTACATATGCTTATCTAATATCTTCTATTATACATGTAATGCAATATTCTAGCTCTGGTATTGGGTATTCCAGCCATTTATACAGCAATTTATACAGGTGTAAATTTTCTGAAAACACAAAACAGTCATTCAGTTCAAAGAGTACTATTTCTGAGACAGTTAGAAAACAGCACAGAGGAACCCACTAGAAATAAACAATGGTGATTAATCAACAGTTCTTAGAAAATATGGTACATGATTATACTACAACCAAACAGATGTTGGAAGTTATAATGGGCTGCGTTCAGTTCGGTTAAACGTTTGATAACATTAGCTAACATATTTTCCTTGACACTGGCTCAACCTCAAATTAGCACACAGTATGCAACAATTTTAGGGAACCAGGCATTAAACATGTTTGCTGTTTAGCGGTGCTGAAAGCAGCCCAGTATTCCATCAACTTCTAACCCGCTTAGATGTTAATCTACTTTCTTGTTCCTGGAGCGATTTCATTGGCTGAGAAAATTGGTCAAGATTTACTGATGGTCATGACATTCTATGTAAAATGGAATGTTCTCATTTGAAAAATCCTGAACGATTGTATTGGCTGAGAAAGTAGTACAACAGCTAAGAGATTCTAGTATGAAGTCGCTGTTGAAGTCACAACGTAAGTCTCTTGCATAACTCTGAAGACCCTTCAAAATGTCACTTCACATAAGAATATCTCGCTAGTTTATCCGAGATATCTCCCGAATTAGGTCTATAAACTCCCCAAAGAAAAAGCAGGGAATTCTATGCCTGTCCAACAATTCATAGCAGTTGAATGCTAAATTATTAAACTGTGATGTCATTCAAGTTGAAGCAATTGACCAATCAACGTGCTCAAAGGTGGCTTTCCAAACATACTATTTAACAGACCCAATCAGGACAGCTGGGTTTATTCTACAGTCTAACATCTTACTATTCAGCTAAGGACACTTACAATGATGTCTGGATGGTCCAGTGAGGATTTGTTGATTTGTTTCATTTGAATATTTAGTGTCAATTTTAAACCATCATTGGCTTAAAGACAATTATTTGACTTAACCATCCTTTTCTGTGATATTGGAAAGTTAACCAGTACTCAGGCACACCCATCTCTGCAAGTAACTGATAACTTTCCCACTTGAATCAGCAGTGAGAGAGGACTAAAATTGAGATGCAATTTTTTATATCAATCATCACAGAAACTGTGTCCAGACGGGGAATGAAACTCAAGACCACTGGATTGATAAACAGACATGCTACTGACTGAGCTACCATGCCCGGCAAAGGAAGTGTGCCAATAGAATAAATCACACTCCCTTCCAGAATCACTTGCTAAATTTTTGCTATGTTCAATGTTATCATGTTTATTTACTACTTTAGCAATTCCTGTTTTATTACTTTGGGTAATCAACTTGCTGTCTGGTAAAAACGAGAAAATTAATTATGAAAGACTTACATAAAGATATGTAATTTACTGTATCAGGATGCTACAGAATTTTGTTATGACAAGAATATGACACAGTACCCTAAGTTCTGCAGGTATGAAGGTTCTAGGTTGATTCCTTAAGAACTCATTGAACACTACATTCATAACATCAGTAAAACTTTGTAACTTTGTATTAATCAGTAAAAAATATTTAGAGATGTTTTATTTTATGCATTAAAATCAGAAAGATTTACAGAAACAGTGAAAAATTATACCTATACCTTACAAGATCTTTTTTTTTCAGAATTTTTAGTGGTGAGGCATACCATTTCTAATATCAACCGCTGGAGAGGCCCTGTGCTTCAATGACTTGTTAAGAAACTTGAGCTGATTTTACGCAAAAAAATTCCCAATTTGCCTTTAGGTCGGATTTATTTTATTAACTTTGAAAATATTTCAATCCAATAGTGATGCCTGGTATGGTGAAGCAAACGACACTCTCGGGTTATCATTTGTACAAATTAGATACATTGTCACACTGTGAGGTTTTATCCTACCGAGTCGTTCACCATAACAGAATGTTTCATGAGACAAACTAAAATCAATCAAAGAAATCATATTAAATCAAGTGAAACTGAAATCATTATCCACTCATTCGTTGAAAATTTAATAATAATAAATTATTAGTCTGTATGCAACTATAATTGAAAGTTTCACTGCAACATTTTCCGAAAGCTTCCAAAAAGCTCATAAAGATTTTGTCAGGAAATTGAGCAGATTCATGAAGCTTTAAGCTCCTTTATACGTATACTGTATGGAACAGCTAACCCGCCACCTGACACTTTATATACCTGACATTTTATATACCTGACATTTTATATACCTGACATTTTATATACCTGACATTTTATGTATTTTCTCAAAAATATATCAAAGCATTTTCCTTAAAATTTGGACTTGAATAAGAAAGAGCACAGCTATGTAACATCAATACACGTACAAGTGTCTGTATAAGTGTCTGTACAAGTGTCTGTACAAGTGTCTGTGTACAAGTGTCTGTATAAGTGTCTGTATAAGTGTCTGTATAAGTGTCTGTGTAAGTGTCTGTATAAGTGTCTGTGCGAGTGTCTGTACAAGTGGCTGTGTACAAGTGTCTGTACAAGTGTCTGTACAAGTGTCTGTGTACAAGTGTCTGTATAAGTGTCTGTATAAGTGTCTGTACAAGTGTCTGTACAAGTGTCTGTATAAGTGTCTGTACAAGTGTCTGTACAAGCGTCTGTGTACAAGTGTCTGTATAAGTGTCTGTGTAAGTGTCTGTGTAAGTGTCTGTATAAGTGTCTGTGCGAGTGTCTGTACAAGTGGCTGTGTACAAGTGTCTGTACAAGTGTCTGTGTACAAGTGTCTGTATAAGTGTCTATATAAGTGTCTGTTCAAGTGTCTGTACAAGTGTCTGTACAAGTGTCTGTGTACAAGTGTCTGTATACGTGTCTGTATAAGTGTCTGTATAAGTGTATGTGTAAGTGTCTGTATAAGTGTCTGTATAAGTGTCTGTGCGAGTGTCTGTACAAGTGTCTGTGTACAAGTGTCTGTACAAGTGTCTGTACAAGTGTCTGTACAAGTGTCTGTATAAGTGTCTGTGTACAAGTATCTGTGTACAAGTGTCTGTACAAGTGTCTGTACAAGTGTCTGTACAAGTGTCTGTGTACAAGTGTCTGTACAAGTGTCTGTATAAGTGTCTGTATAAGTGTCTGTGTACAAGTGTCTGTACAAGTATCTGTGTACAAGTGTCTGTACAAGTGTCTGTACAAGTGTCTGTATAAGTGTCTGCATAAGTGTCTGTGTGCAAGTGTCTGTACAAGTGTCTGTACAAGTGTCTGTACAAGTGTCTGTACAAGTGTCTGTATAAGTGTCTGTATAAGTGTCTGTGTACAAGTGTCTGTATAAGTGTCTGTAAAAGTGTCTGTGTACAAGTGTCTGTACAAGTGTCTGTTTAAGTGTCTGTACAAGTGTCTGTATAAGTGTTTGTATAAGTGTCTGTACAAGTGTCTGTACAAGTGTCTGTACAAATGTCTGTATAAGTGTCTGTACAAGTGTCTGTACAAATGTCTGTATAAGTGTCTGTACAAATGTCTGTATAAGTGTCTGTACAAGTGTCTGTACAAATGTCTGTATAGGTGTCTGTACAAATGTCTGTATAAGTGTCTGTTTATGTCGTATAGAAATGGTGCTTATGCTAATATCAAAAATAAGAAAGTGGTGGGTTAGCTGTTCCTTTCAGTATATGAACCTTTCATAATATACTGGTGGAATGAAAATGAAAAAGAATCAGATATGCAGCATTTTATCTTAAAAGTGCATTTATTTTTTAAAGGCAGTATAAAACTTGATCATTCGGGAAATACAAAGAATTTTCTGTATAAACATTTGCACGAGTGTTTTAAAAGTGCGAAAACTGTCTTGTTACCGAACATAATTTGATATATCATATATTTTTATAAGCAACACCATCCTCAACATTATATTTTTATCCCATTCGGTCTTTTACTGGTGTAAAATAAATTTAATGACGGCTTTATGTTGAAAAATCAGCATAACGATGGGGCGGGTCATTTTAAACCCTAGGGACACCATTTGAACAAATCTAACAGTACTATAGTTGGTCATCATTACTACATAAACATTTTGAAAATCTGTTGGGCCGTTCATGAGAAGAAGATTTTTTAAGTTTTGAACTATTTTTAGTAACGGCGGCCATCTTGAATTTCAAATCGAACAAGTAATCTTCTGTATAGTCTCCTATGCAACAGAAACATGCATGTGAAGTTTCAGTTTAATTGACCTAGTGGTTTCATTTCAGAATAAATGAAAGAAAAAGAGAATTTTCTGTTTTCCCATAGTATCCCTATGTAAAATCTAAGTCCCCTTACAGGGCCCCTATAAATTTAAGCCCCTAAATTCTTATCTGCAATCAAAGCCCTACACATAGGGATAATTTCTGCCAAATATGAACAAATCTGACATACCGGTTCTCAAGAAAACGATTTTAGTAATTCTGAATTTTTACCCTTTTGGGGCCCCTCCTGACCCCTTTAGACACTGGAACCCATTCATTTTTACAAATCTGAACCTCTTTCACCAAACAATGCTTCTGTGAAGATATTGGCAAAATCATTTCAATTTAAAAAAAAATATATATATATTATAATGACATGTGTCCCCTAACTGAACCCCCAGGGCGGGGTCATATTCAACTCTAGGGACACCATTTGAACAAATCTAACAATACTGTAGTTGGTCATCATAACTACATAAACATTTTGAAAATCTGTTGGGCCGTTCATGAGAAGAAGATTTTTTAAGTTTTGTGAAGTTTCAGTTTAATTGGTCTAGTGGTTTCAGAGAAAGTGCTGCTAACAGACGACAGATGACAGACGACAGACAACGGATGACAGACAACGCGCCATCACATAAGCACTTCTGGCCTTTGGCTTAAAATCAGTACAAGTTTTGCTTAAAATATACAACAACCCCACACATCCTTTGTTTATTCTGATTGATTGATTGATTGATTGATTGATTGATTGAATATTTAGTGTCATTTTATGCCATCGAAGGCTAACAGACGATTTGTTAACCTAACCACTGTTTCCTGGGATTAACCAGTACGCGATCACACCCCATCTCTGCAAGTAACTGATAACTTTCCCACTTGAATCAGTGGTGAGAGACGAATGACAATGAGACACAATGTCATATATCAATCATCACGGAGACTCTTGTTGGGCGGGGTATTCGAACTCTAGATTGATAGTCAGACGCATAACCGACTGAGCTAATTATGCCCGGCTTGTTTATTCTGAGAAACTGAATTTAAACCAATTGCACTGTGCATCATCTGATCATGAAGCAAAAACAAGATATTGCAGTAGAGTAAACAAACAACATTATTGTGGTTTACCAGAATATTTCCAAGATGCTTATTACAAATTACCTAAGCAGATACAGACAGACAGCACAATCATGGTACTGCAAGAGTAAAAATAAATTATTGTAGGCATACGTCAGTCCGGGTGACCTGAACAAACCAAAATATTATTGCATGATCTGGCTGCATTAGCATTGTTAGGATAATTGCTGCCACAATTCATAAACACAGTCATGGTTGGCGTCCAGCTGAAGTCAAAGACAATACAAATACCTGTATACATATATATATAATCCTTTTATTTCAATGGGGTTTTATGCCATTTTCAACACATTTCAGGTTATAAATGGCATGTCCAGTTTACTGGAATGAATCTGAGTAGAACCACCGTTCTTCCGCAAGTAACTTTCAAATTTTCTCACATAAAGTTTTTCGAGTGAGTGGAGCTGGAACCTACAACCCTGGTGGTGAGAGGTCGAACCTACAACCCTGGTGGTGAGAGGTAAGTGATCTTGAGACGGTGCCTTAGATCCTACAACCCTGGTGGTGAGAACTAAGTGATCTTGAGACTGATTTGGGATTTGGGATACTTCATGACAATTATACTAAATAAATTCAACTAAAAAAAATGGTTCATGAATCTATTTTTACATATAAGAGTGATGTCTGGGTGTGCGATGATTTAATAATGTTGGGGCTTCTAGATTATAAAATAAGGTGTTTCAGCAATTCAAGATAATTAATTGCACATTTAACGCCATGTTCAACACATTTCAGGTCATATATGGCATATCCAGTTTTACTGGTGGAGGAAACCTCAGACTGTGTCAAACTGAGTAGACTGAGCAAGTATCTGGCAAACTTTCTCACATATAGTTTGTGCAGCGAACTAGACTCGAACCTACAACCATAGTGGTGAGAGGTAAGTTATCTTGAGACAGCACATTAGTTGAGACAGCACCTTAGAGGTGGACCTGCCTCAGTCTGTCTGTCTGTCTGTCTGTCTGTCTGTCTGTCTGTGCCAGTAGAATCCAGTCTTGATCTGTACATGATTTAGTCAAGTCAATACTTCTGGATCAGAAACATGTTGTTTTCAGCAGTAAATGTATTGCTGTGATTGTATAGCTGTAAAATACTGTTGTCTAAATGTTGATTAAGTAACTTGTGCAGGGACATGGGCATAACAAAACTTAAGTTTACTTCATGCTCAAGGGAATATTTCCTTGCAATTTTCTCTGTCATGCCCATAAAATTATATGCATGATTGTAAATTTACGAAATAGACCACGATTCAACCCTTTACCAAATGTATCCCATTGCCCAAAATTTCCAAGACCAAAATAAAATTAATACATGAACATGTAGTTCCTGAATATATATACATTTTTATAATTTCATTAACTTAAAGGGTAACAGTTTTATTTCAAATAACTTTTCTACATGGAAGTATTAACTGAAATAATGTTTGGTGATTTAAGATACTCCAGATACTAGTACTCCATTTTAATCCTCATCACTATATATTGCAATATGTAAAACTGTATTACATATTGCCGTAAGTTGTATTGCAACATACCGTGCAAATCATACTCAAAATATTCCTGTGTAGAACCAGTACTAAGCATATGTGGATAAAGCAACTTGCTCAAGAACACCACCACACCTAGTTGTGGTGGAGGATCAAACTTGAGAACCTCTAATTTTGGATTCTATGCTCTACCAATAGGCCACATTATGTAATACCCTACCTTTATTGTTTGTCTGAATATTCTATTATCATTAATTTAGAATATGTATTTATACAAAAATCCTTATTGAGGGCCAAAATACTGAGAATAATAGTTACTCGCAGGCTGAACTCTGTCTTACATGTGTTTTAATCACTAAAAATGTCATCCATTTATTATACCGGTACCTGTACAAACTTTATTTAAAATAAATCTATTACACCATGAGTAGGGACGTGCTCCAGTGGTAGACACTTTATCCACATATGTTTAGTACTCGGTATATCCAGGAAGACTGATTTGTCTAAGTTGTAAGAACTTGTTTCACAATCAATGTAAAATACATCCATTTTATTTACCATGCAACAGGTTTGAGCAGTTGGGGCTGGACCATCCCTGGGTCTACACTGTTGGCAAATGAATGCATGAGTCAAATATTCAAATGACCACAGTGGTGGTAAATGGTCCCTCATGTGATGAGACTATTGGTAAAGTGTCAGTCTCGCATGCGGACAGTTGTGGGTTCATATGAAAGACTTAAAAAATGGTAGTAGAAGCTTATTAGCTTGACACTCAGCATTGTGTAAGTATAATGTGACTGGGTGGGATATCATAACACTATATCTGTGGCATGATACTCCAGTGTGGCAGTACCTAGAAAACTGACTTAAGTAGACACCATCGCGTGAAAACTGATTTTTTTTACACCTGTAAAGCTCTTAGAACCAAATTATACTGAAAGATCTCACATAGGTATTATATTAATGGCAGAACATAGCATCCTCTAAATTATGTATTGCAGGACAACTTGTAAAAGCTCAAAATTACCAACATGAATATTAATACTGCAACTTGATAATGTGTATACAGAAATTCATTTAAAAGCAAAGATTGTAAAATTTCAATCGTAATTTGTCAAACAATTAATCATAAAATTTTGTAGTTCAACAGATTATTTGCTGATATACTGGCAAATAATGTTATGTATTATTGATTTCCTACAACTGATATAATATATTATACAGATATCTGTTAATACATCAGAAAGAAAGAAGAAGAGTACTCTATTATATTAATCTCTGCTCTGTTTCATCTCAGCCTTTGACAGCTATATAATGGTTCCCCACCTCGCTTCTACTTTATCAGTCAGCTCACAGATATCTCTATTGATATGTCTCACCTTTCCTTCATAATCTCATAATTGAATCCAGAAGGAGAGAGGGTTCTGTAATGGTTGGTAAATATAGTTAAATTGACAGAGAATTAAATTGGTTTATGTCCCTCCATGCCTTTGCAACTCCCCAAAAAAAAGTTATATTAAAAATGACTGAGAATAAGAATTGACTTAAAACCCACCCCTGTCCTGCTCCCCTAATAAAAGTTGGTATAGAAAATTCAGCACCAAAACTGGTGTACCTCCCACCCCTTACATCTCTTCCCCAAAATATGCATACAGCCTTGCTAAAATTCCAATCAATATCTCCAAAAGATTCAACCCCAACATTCACACACATGTGTATAGAAAATCTGTCTAAAATCTATCCCCGCTCACCCCAACCCCAAACCCCCCAACCCCCATCCCAACAATATGAACTGAATCTGCAGCTGTTTGCAGCCGGAGCCAATATCCCATGACGCAACTGTAACAACAATACCTGCAGGAAATGTGTGTTTTTCTCTCTGGTATCTTATAAACCTATAATAAATAATGCACTGCAATCACCCAGCTAAATTTTCTTTGAACTCCACAATCAAGAGATGTAATGAATATCATTATATCAATGTTCCGGTAAAACTTTAATGGGTTGTTGTAATAAGTATAGTGCCCTTTCTACAATTTTTCTGTCATATCACAATGGTGTCTACTTAAGACATTATTCTAAGCACTGGAACACATTGTAATAATAAACTATGACAACCCACCCAGACATATTCTGACACCGGGCCGACCAGACTTAAAACTTTGCTCCAAATGTTGAGCACCAAGCAAGGAAGCTTCTATTACTAATTTTCAAGTCTTTTGTAAAACCTTGCCAGGGATCGAACCCACGACCGTCTGCCTGCAAGACAGATTCTAGCTGTTATTGGACGCACAGTGATCTTGAGACAGAGTATTTATTATTATACCACTCAAACACTGAGTGCCCTACATTAGTAGCCTAATTGTCTGCGTATATAAATGCATGACACACACTGCATTCAGTTGTTAACTACTGTTACACTACTGTTAATAGAAAAGCTACTGGACTTGCATAATTCTCTCTCAAAGCATGGCTATCTTAATGATGTGATCTTGATAGACATTATCCTGAACTCTGAGCTTGCTGGCAGTGTTGTTTTTTTTTGTGTGCTTTTTTTTTTGGTGGAGGTGGAGGGGGGAGGCGTGGAGGGGGGAGGCGTGGAGGGGGGAGGCAGAGGAGGGTGGCAGGCCCTTCAAGCTGAAAACAATGTGTAAGTATAATAGTATATGTTTTAAACAGTTACAGCGCAAACACCCCTTTTTTTCCATTGTTTTAAACTGTTAAATTAGTGTTAAACCCCTTTAAAAAAATCAAGGTAACATTTTCTCACATAAGGGAATAAAACATGTTTTTTTGGGATGGGAATGGGGTCGAACTTCGGCTACAAAAAGGAAAAAAAATACTGCTCATAACAATCTCATTTACAAACAATATACACCCAGATCTTACTCACAGTTTTACAAGGTTATACACAGTTTCACTCTTGGTTTATTACAGGAAAAGTCAGCAAACTGACTGTTCAACTCTAAGGAGAAAACCTTCACAGTACGATACTATCAATCAAATAATGCCAAAGTGATTTAAAAAATTTCAAAGCCAGACCATCTGTTGAAATCAATACAGAAACCTCTACAATCCTCTACAATAGACTTGATAAATGAGATATTTTCTTCTAAGAATTTTATAATGCATTATAAGTGGATTTCTCTTTACACACTTTCCTACTATAATCTTTTTGCTTGCAGTCAACAAAACTAATTACATAATGATGTTTACTTGTAATTCATCAACACTGGCATCGCTATTCCAAGTAGTTCCAAGACATTTTATAACCTATTTTCAACAACTTCAGGCCAACGTTAGCTGTTATTACTTATTTCCACTGGTGTATCCTGTATGTGACAAGATTGAACATTCATGTTGTCAGTGGTGCTTTTCTTTTAATTAAATATATAACCCAGGGTCTTAACTAATTAAACATTTAGGTGATGCCAGTTGTACTTTTTTTCAAATTAAATATATAACACAGTCTTGGCTCGCAAAACTGTCAGTGAGAACATTATTCAAAATTTTAACATTTTAACATTTAATGTAAAATTGTGGATAGAAATGCCATTTTAAACTTTTTCTGAAGAGAATCATTAAAATAGCTTGTTTTTGCAAATATTTCTAGTAAAAGTGCTTGTTTTTGCAAAGGATCTAGTCAAACTGCTTGTTTTTGCAAATATTTCTAGTAAAAATTGCTAGTTTTTTGCAAATATTGCCAGTAAAATTGCTTGTTTTTGCAAATATTTCAGGTAAAATTACTGTTTTTTGCAAATAGTTCTAGTAAAATTGCTTGTTTTTGTAAATGTTTTGAGTAAAATTGCTCTTTTTTGGCAAATAGTTCTAGTAAAATTACTTGTTTTCGGGAATATTTAAAGTAAACTGCTTGTTATTGCAAATAATTCTAGTAAAATTGCTTGCTTTTGCAAATATTTCCAGTAAAACTGCTTGTTTTTGCAAATGTTTTGAGTAAAATTGGTTGTTTATTACAAATATTTCCAGTAAAATTGCTTGTTTTTACAAATATTTCGAGTGAAAATGCTTGTTTTTTTAAAAATTGCAAATATTTCCAGTAAAATTGCTTGTTTTTTTTGCAAATATTTCTAATAACATTTGCTCATTTAATTGCTGTTATTCAAATTGAAATCTTTTTGATATTTTGAGTAAAAAGTCTGATTCTCAGATTTAAGTATTAATAAATTTGAGTGTTGAGAACCAGCCAGCCTCATAATATGCATAAAATTATCCCCAATCAAATAAGGAATATCCTTCATATACATTGTGTAGAATATCTTTTATATATTCAGGATAGAAAAAATTGAAATAGCGTTCAAATAATGGTTAAAAATGCCATTTCATTGAACTGTTTCAAAACTTTGCATATTCCGTGTTTTAAGAGCCAGGCTCATTGTAATAAGTTCACAACTTAATTTGACATATCAACGTTAGTATTGTCAAAAATACATTTATATTGATTCATATTCTTGTAGCTTAGATCTATGAGCAGCTTCAACTACTGTTTTTTTTGTTTTTCAAGTGACTGTGTTATTAGCCCATTGATGTAAATATTGTTTAATGTATATATTTTGATGGCCTCGTGGAAGATTGACTTGTTAAAAATGAGCTCTCTCAAATCAATCCAGCTTATCACAAATAAAATAAGGTCAAATATAATTATATTCACACCATTCAGTTATTTAACGTTGGCCATTATTATAACTTTGGCCTTCATTTCCTATCTCCCAAATTGAAGATGATTAAGTTGCAATATTAAAGATACCTTACATACTTGAAGTATGTGTATATATCACCATGTGAGCATTCAGTGACCATGAAATCATTTTCATCTGACCACGAAATCTTTATAATGTATTATTCCAGCAACCTTGATATGTGTTTTCTAACTGATGCACATGTGCACTGCAGTTTCGATTTATGTAGGCTTTTTATCTCTGTTTAGACATTTGACCTTGATATCTGCTTCTATGTTCCTACCTGAAGTTTTCTGAGAAGAATTGGATCGGTGTTAGAATTAGAAGATTGTCTTGCTGCCTTCCAGTATTGCTTCTGGGCGGAGTAGCGGTTATTGGGACATATCTTAAACAAGCAGTCTGAAAATAATAGAAAAGAAACATTTAAAAAATAAAACTAGCTAAACTACCCACTTTATAGAGTGCTTGTATAATTTCTGTACATTGCGACATTTTTATTACCTCAAACAAAAATGAGAAACAGGGTTCAAAGTCATCAACACCAAATTATTTTTTTAACAGTGTGTCAAAAAGGCAATCTTTTGTCAAATTATTGATTGATCAGTGCTCTCGATAAGAACTATTTGGGGTATTTAAATATTAAAAAAGAAAGAGGTAAATTAAACATTGGATTTTGACACCTTAAGTGTTGATTGGTTTATTTTTAGTAGCCGTTTGATTATAATGTTCATTGTTACCCTTAACACTTTGAAAACAAGGATTGCATACTAACTTAAGGAGTAAAACACTCATTTAAAGAAATGCAAATATAGAGCACTGAATTGATCATTATCAAATTATGGATTCAGCACAGACCAAGATTATCATGTTCATTTCCTGTTCAAATCTTCACAATGTGACAATGCAAGACCAACAATTGCTCTGCCCACCGGCCACATGGTGTTGTTTGTCCAAGTATACAATGTAATACAATGTAGTGTTTACTTAGAGACCTGTTAGCTTGTCTTAGGAAAATGGTGTAGAAAACAATACTGTTCGATGATTGGATTATCGACTGGTTTAATTGACAGCCCATGTCAGGTCAATTCGTATATGATTTACGATTGGGTGAATAAGTTTGATTTTAACAAGCCCTTTGGGCCATAAATCTGATACATAATGTGGACAAGTTTATAATCATTATAATTACATGACATTATAGTTAGAGGTCACAATTATATTTAGATTTTAACAAGCCTTTTGTGCCATAAATCTTATACTTAATGAGGAAGAGGTTATATATTTCTCTTAACCCTTTACTTCATATAGACGACTTTGGACACCTCTAATATTGACGCCTTTGGACACCTCTAATATAGAAGGCTTTTGAATAATTGGGTGAATTATGTTTATATTAACTGACAGAGTGGAAAACAGTGCAGGAAGTGTTCAGATTGCTCGTTACGAGCAATCTGAACTCTTCCTGCACTGTTTTCAAAGGCCTTCTGTGATTGGTATCTATGGAGTAAAGGGTTAATTACGCGACAATATGGTTAGAAGCCACAATAATATTTATATGCCATGACATCAGAGTTACATCACGCCAAATCATTAAAAATATATGTAGCTGAGTGCCGCGTGGCCATGGGTTTCATGGGAGAGACATTTTGCCAGTTGCTTGTGGAAGGAAGAGTGTGAATGGTTCAACTCAGGTTCATGTACATATGCATATTGGTCTCCCTCCGCTAATACATTTGGCTGCCATTCATATCCTATACTGTGTTGAGAATGGAGTTGACACCCCAAATTAACACACATCCTCACATAAATGGTTATGGACCAAAATATCATGAGGCCAAATAAAATAAATGGTGTGTTTACCATTTTGTTTCAGAAAAAAATGGGACAGTCAGTCAATGATTTTTATATTTTCACACCTGTTTTTAACTTTCAATATCAATTCTGTGATACCAAAAGTACCATGATTTATGTACATTGTACAAATCTATGAAAAAAAATCATCGAGTCTGAGGATTTTGAAGGATCAGACAGGAAAACAGTATACATAGCATTTATTTTATATGGCCGTTGTACATATTTCACTTTCATGTAATATTTCCTATCAAGACACAGATCAATCTTTTATGCCACAGATCTGTACAAATACATATTAACAAAGAATCATAATAACTGAAAAACGAGATGAAACACAGAACACTTTTATACAATGTTAACTTAACCTAAGTTTTCATTCATGTACTACCAAAATGTTTTTAATGAAAAGGTAAAGATTTATTATAGATATTTATTAATAGATAGGAAGATTACGGCCTTCTTTATGAGGGTTATAAATAAACATCAATCCCTGCAGGTATCATAGTGTATGGTAATTTTACTCTTGAACTTTATTACACCTTGTACAAATTTAAAGACTCTGCTGTTTGTGAAGATGTTGAAGACCTTTATCTGGATTATTGTTTATCATTTCATTATATATATGCTGAATTAAACAACATGTTTTCAATGAATGGTCAGACTTGTCTTAAGCAGCCACTCAATGGAAAGAGCAAAAAATGACCCCCCCTCTAAAGGCAGGTGGCTGTTTAATACAGGTTAGTTAAATCTATAATTTTAAAAATGACAAATAGAAAATGTGGCTGTTTAAGACAAGTGGTTGCTTAATAGAGGTGAGCACTAATACAGCTTTGTAATTCAAATCTAAAACAGATATGAAAAATTGAAATCTGATCAATGTCTTAGTGTCCATGGCCCTCAAATGTTGCGTTTTCTTACACTAACAAATGACCTTTAAAATTCTCCAATCTGCCTATAAAATCTCATAAGGACCCCCAATTTTAAAGTGTGAGGGTAAACACTAGTATTTCTACAATATTTAGGAAATCTCAGCTAGGTCTGAACACTGTCCCGCACCCTAACCCCAACTCTGAAACTGATATGATGTCTGCTTGTTTTTATATCTCATCAACACTAAGGCCCTCATTGCATGCTTGAGGTTATAGGTTCGATTCCTGGCCAGGATGTAACAAAGACTTATGATATGACTTAAACTATTTAAAGTGACACTGAACACCAATCACAAAAATGTTTTCTTTCCACGACATTAAACTTTAAAATGTTGGCTCGAACGACCCTTATCACAGTGTATCTGGAAAGTTTGCTTAAAATCAAGCCTGCTGAATGCACTTACGTGTAACTTCTTGCGAAAAATGTGTGTGTCCTAAATGACACAAGAAATGTAAGAAACATGTGATATTCAATTAAAAAACCGGACAATATTAATTATATATAAATGGGTATGTACAGTCAAATCTGTGTGAGCAGTCACCTCTATTAAGCAGCCACCTATCTAAAGCAGCCACATTTACTATTTCCCATTTCTATGCCTCAGAACAAATTAACCTGTTTTAAGTAAGAACCTGTCTTAAAAGGCCAGGTTTGATTGTATCACATTTAATTATGTATTCAAGCTGAAAATTTCATCCACTTCCACAGGGTTTTCTGAGGGAAATTTCATCATTTTCTGTAAAGTTTATTTATAAGCTTTTGACAAGTCAATTGTTGACACATTGATATACGGTATCAAGTACTTCTTTCTTCATTTCATAGCATGATTTCTGTGCCACCTTCATGATCTCTGTACAAATCACACTTTCATATATTTCATTCTGTCATGCATATTTTCATTAGACAGTTTAGTCTTAATAAATAAATGTTTACATGTTGTCTCTAAACATAGAGTAAGCATAGCGGTTCAATTCGGCATTTAAACAATGGTAAAAATCGTTTGGTAAGGCTAAGTAGTGCTCTGTTTTCAAAAGTGCCTCACATCTGAACAGAAGAAAACGATTTCCAATAAAACAATACCTCCTTTGTTTGAGAGATATTGTCTACATGTTGATGCTTCAAAAATGGGTTGAATTAGGAATTCAGATTTTTAAAAATCAATGTTGATAATGAAAAAACACTATTTCTTACATTTCATGTGTTATTTTAGGACACACAAGTTTTGGTTAAGTAGTGTAAAAATTATTTTTAATATTACTGTGGCATTTAAACCAAGTAAGGAAAACCATTTTATTGAATATATGTCTGATTTTTGTGTTTTGATAGATACCCATATGGCAACAAGGGTTCAGTGTGTACATCTAGCTACGCATGATATATCGGGCGGAAATTGGGCAATGATTTACCTCTAAACTTCTTTGGTGGATTGCTAAGGTCCCCAGCATCAGGATGGACCACACATCTGTCATCCACTAAGCTGCAAATAAAAACAACAGTTACATACATAACTACATATATAACTACACTATGTAAAACTGTACATGTATGTAATAAATACATATATAGCCACATGTATAACTACATAATTATATAACTACACATGTAATAAATGCATAATTATAAAATAACTACCATAAGAAGCGAAAAAAGTTATCAACACAATTCAGGTTATATACGGCATATCCAGTTTTATTGGTGGAGGAAGATTTCAGAATGTAAAAAGTTAAATACTGACATTGACAAATATTGAACTTGACCTGTATTTTATACTTCCACAGCTACATACAAAATATTCATTAAAAACATCTATAGACCTGTTAAGAAGTTATTCACCAGAAGTTCCAATCTGATGGAACAAAAGAGGTGAAGTGACCAAAATGTCTGAATGTCCATAATTTAGCAACACAGAACAAGTGATGTGCTGATAACAAATCAATTATAAAAATTTGCTTTATCAAAAAATACTGGTAAGATTCAATTACTGATGATAAAATCGAATAATCGATTGTAATAAAAAATTTATGCTATTTTTTTTTATTTCATTTGGCTTATATGATAAAAGAAAATCTAGTATTATTAGAAGAACCATAATAAAGAACAAGAATTTTGAGAATAAATAAACAATTATTTGACAAAGGCTTACTTATCCCATCATGATGATATATTGTATTGTATTTATAGAAATGAGCCTCTTTGATTGATACATGCACTCTGACATATTTATATAATTCTATAGTCTGTTTCAATTGTTTGTGATGTGATGTTTATATACCCAGTATGTACATGTATGTAATACACGTAGTTGTAGAGCAAGTGAGAGATTGATGGAGTGAACAATTTTGTTGCATGATGGGTGAAATAACAAGTTAACGCTCAAAACCCTTCATGGTTGTGTTGTTATAAATCAATACAAAATCACCATATCACATAGAGATTGTATCAGAATAACTATAATAAACAACATGAATTTTGAGCATGAATAAGACTTTAAAGTCTATTCATGCATAAATAAACCAGCAAAGTAAAATGTAAACATAGAGACTTAAAGGGTACCGCACGTCAGAATATAAATGGCTATTTATCGTTAAATAGACATGTAAATAACACAAAAATCAACAAATTTTAATTGTACGAAATTTATCAAATGAGAAAAATGACATTAAATATCATGATTTCAAGCGTTTCCTAAATGCTATGGGCGCCGCCATTTTGTAGCTCTTTTGTGATGGAGGTATTCGGTGACGTCATAACTGCACTTCCGTTCTAGTTATCGCGCAAATTGTATTGTGTCGTTAGTGACTGCTCTCTACTGATACTCTTTTGTATATACACTAATTCACGTAAACAATTGATAGATAGATAAACAGTACATTAGTGAACATCGAAGGAAGACAATTAAACGCGAAAACTATTCTGAATTGAAGGACTTAACCATAAATATTGTTTTCTTCAGCGGAATAAGTGAGTGGAGTAATGCGATATGTTTTGTGGGCAGCGTTGTTTTTAGTTTTCCTAATATGTGATTTCACATTGCCTCAGTGTCAAGCTTCTGGTGACATCACGCGCAAAACACCTTTATACTTTGGGGTAGGACTTAAGATTGTAGAATGAAGCGTTCCAATGCCTTGGCGTACTACTACCCAAGGATACAATTTCTGATGATTTCAGTACGAAGATGACCATATGCGACATACATATAAACTTAGTGTATATTATCCAGTGGGAAGCTCTTAAAAATGTGCTAATAACATATAGCTCAGCTGATTTCTAAAATTTAATTTGTAATTTTATATACTCTTCCAAAATATTGCGAAATTGATATAGCAAACTTTCACAATATTATAATTGCAGTCTGTTTGAACAGGTGTGATAATCCAATTAACAATAAAAACAAGAGGTTAATGCCAAAACATAAGGTGTGAAAACGACATGGTATCTAAAAGTTATTATTAAAATACAAATTAAGGCCAATTAATTGTGACAGGCCCGATTAGCTCAGTCAGTTACGTGTCTAACTATCAATCCTGGTGTTTCGAGTTCGAATCCCAACCCGGCGACAGTCTCTGTGATGACTGACATACAACATTGTGTCTTAAAATCATTTGTCTCTCACGGCTGATTCGAGTGGTAAAATTATCAGTTACTTGCGGTTGTTGGGTGTGCTCGAGTACTGGTTAACCTTTGCAGGAAACAGTGGTTAGGTTAACTGAACATCTGAACAGTAAACCCTCGATGACAAAAAATGATGCTTAATATTCAGTCAACCATTAATTGTTCATAAACTCATTTTATTAATTTTATAATCAATAGGCAATTTAGTTTATTGATATATGGCTTTTTCACAGTCAACTAGGTCATTATTCTTGAATAGACATTTGAACTACCTCAACTTCGCAATGAAAAAAGATAAAGTAAAACCTTTGTTCCTTTATTTATTCATTAATACATGAAAAGTTTTTTTTACTGTTAAAATAGTGTTCTGGTATACAATTTATGAAAAATATTCATAAAATCATATAACTTAATTTTTTTACTTGTAAGTTTGCATTAATATTGAAACCCTAATTAACTGAAAATGTTTAAATTAGTAATAAGGCATAATACTGTGTGATATAACATCCTGTCATAAACCCTGGGGTCATTAAACCTGGGGTGATCACGCTTATTAGGGTACAATATGCACAATGTGGCAGGGTATTTCTCATTACCACATGGTGTGAATGTGGTGTTGGTGAATTATGAAAGCTCAGCAGGGTGCCAGTAGCTGGACAGTAACATACACTTTGTGCAATATGCCTGTAGACATTATATTCCATATGACACTCCCTATAAGGAGACACATTCATATATGTTCAGAGAACTGGTAGAATAGATAATCATCATATATCAAATTGGGTATTAACACCATTTGAATAACCAAAAGACAGTGCCAGTTATGTAAAACAACACCAAAAAAAACCCAACTCATTCATGCTTCATCTAAATTTACTAAAAAGGATATGAAATCAAAATTTTATCAGCCATTTCTCAGTACGCAACAATGGCCGCACCAGCTAAACACGATAAGAAAAGAGATATAATATTATTTCTTATTCTCTCTTAGACAGGTAAATATATGTAACAAAACATTTTCCCTTAATTCCATTCTTGGTCTAATTAGTGTTTTTTTTTGATAATGTATTGACTGAGTAGCAAACAGTATAAACCCTGATAGTACAGCATGAATGTGCAGGCTCGTCTGGATCTACATCAACACTGACGGCAATAATTACTTTTTTTTATCAAGCTAAGGGTAATTTTACTATTTTGAAAAATTCAATCATCAATGTCAGGCTACATGATAAGATGTCAGAGTTGTGATTGATGGGTTTCGGGTTTGATCTCTGGTTCATGATCGGTGTGACTGTTTAACAGTTATCATCTTTTTGGGTGAAAACTTCATAAGACATTGCTGTGACATCTCTGTATTATTTCTGTGATACATTCTAAATCTTCTGAATTTCCAATAGTGTGAAATTGCATCTGCAGCACGTATTTTCGTCAGACGAAAGCATCATTACACTGTTTTTGCAGCTGCAAAAATCTTTCACGTGTGTGAACAACTGTGCCGTCTCACTATTTCTCTCGTCTTCTAATTCATTTAACTCTGCTTCTGAAAATTCTGGTTCAAAGTTGTAGGCAAAAAGTCCTTCTCCGTTACTAAAATCCTTTTTATTAGTCTTGCGAGTACTTTTGCCGGTGACTATAATTGCACGTTTCTACATCTGCTGTAGCGTATAAATCAATTATGTTTTAAACCGGAAGTGCAGTTATGACGTCACGCAGGTATCCAATATGGCGACTTCCACCATAAAGTCGATGTGCGAAAATGACCGTTACAAAACGAGCTGATATATCTTTATGGACTCGAATTTATGCATAATAATACTATTAATAGAAAGCTGAACTCATAGCTATTCATATTATCCTGTTTTATACACAGGGTTGCGTTCCCCTTTAACAACTGGTTATACAATCTTCTAGCCATGTACAGTGTTTTTCTCTCACCATTTTTGGAAGTTGACCCATACCCTTGGTAATGTGAATTTTAGCAATGTTTTCATTAAAATTGGAAAAACATTTGGGTTAAAATATGCTCAAGTTTATAAAACCTTGTATACCTGCTTAATTGACAGTTAGACTTACTGATAACTAACGATTTTATTTATAATGATATGCATAAACTTAAATACCTACGTTAACATTTTAGTAAGCGGAATCATTTTTGTTATTCTACAAAGCAATATCTCTTTCTCTACTTCATCTTCATCGTCTGATTAAGTTGCCTTGAAGGCTGCAACAACTTCATCTAAATGATGATTGTTGAGGTTGCAACAACTTCATCTAAATGATGATTGTTGAGGTTATAATCAGGCTTAAGAAATATTCTCATTAGAGCATTTAGAATATGCTGATCCATTCTGTTCCTTAGTTGTGTTCGAAACAAATAATAACTCACACAGTTTGCAGTTATAACCAACCTTGGACGCACCGAAAAGTGTATTAATAGCCAAGTATATGAAGAGTAAAATAAGATGCTGGTCAGGCACAAGTTTATAATAATCACAATCAGTATCTGTGACCTGTGTAGGGTAGAAAAAATGTGTCTGTCTGTTGGTGGGATGATTTTTGTGCTGTTTTCAACACTCACAGGCTTCTGAACAGGTGGAGAAGGTGTCAAACTAACACTTAAAGCTGACTGTTTAAACAAATTGTCATTAAATTGTTATTTACCAGCGACAGCTTTTAATTGCTTGAGGTAATATTTCGAATTATGCAACATTGTTTTTGTTTATTTCACGATATGCATAAACGCTTGCTTACATTTCCACAAACTTAATAAGCGTCTGTGCTCAAATGAAGAAAACAGTTTCATACTCAATTCAGAATGGCAAAATCTGCGCTTATTTTTCAAGGCATTATGGCCAGTTTCACAACAGTTTTTGAAACTTTCATTGGGAATTTTTACCACTCAATTGGAAAAAAAAAGATACTTATTGCAACTGGGAATATGACTGAATAACAGATATAAAAATGGCCCAAAAAACACTGATGTATGACAATTGTTTTTAAAAAATCTTTGGTTATTTTCGAAATGTGAATCGAAAGGTCCCTGTCGATTTAAGTTGATAATCGTTTCTAATTTTCTGATGACACTACAAAGCAGAATAAAACTCCCACATCCCATGATGTTATTTTATTTTTATTTCATAAAAAACAAACTGAAATCGTAACCCATAGTATCATTTGTGTTTGACCTTTTAAGTCACTTGATTAACCCTTTACTCCATAGATACATGTTTTCCCACACCAATCACAGAAGGCCTTTGAAAACAGTGCAGGAAGAGTTCAGATTGCTCGTAACGAGCAATCTGAACACTTCCTGCACTGTTTTCCACTCTGTCAGTTAATATAAACATAATTCACCAAATAACTCGAAAGCCTCTTATATAAGGTGTCCAAAGGCGTCTATATTAGAGGCATCCAAAGGCGTCTATATGAAGTAAAGGGTTAAAGTTGCTGCCTGCTCTAGCATCATATCTGAAGTTTAATGTTAGGTTAAGGCTGCCACTATTTATATATGACTGTTATCAGACAGACTTTAAATGATCGGTTAGTGAAATTATTAATTGGAACAAATTTTTATGAGGAAGAATTTTTTGAAAACACTGTTTATTTTCTGTTTAGGACTTGATAGTGAACTTTGGTATTGCGAAGAAATATTGCGAAGAAATTGAAACAAGGGAGTGGCTAGGTATGATAAAATTGCTCAAATGCTCACCCCAATGTAGAAATAAATCCACTGACATTTCCTTCTGCAAAAAGCGATACAATATCGCCGATGTGTAAAAATGTAGCCGACATGTCTGTTCCTCAACAAACACACTTGTGCGATACTCTGCTGCAAGTTCCAGAATTGAAAAATGACATCCTCTTCGCGTTATTTGTAATTTTTCATCTTCACTTCAATGAAACTACAAAGCAAACGTAATATGGGTTTCACAGTAATCTGTAACAGTTTAATTATGCTTTTAAATACACACTTTTTATGTTTGCACGCGTCTTCTAAACGGATAAAATATATTATAAAATACCATCAACAATTTTTACAAGTGTTTTCTGACAGGAACCACAATCGGCACACTCGGTGTCAATCGTAAAGTGCTCACTGAATCTTAGTCTGGTCTCCGGTTTCATATAAAATAAGAGGCGAAGACAAGGCCGAGGCAACTAAAAACTCGGAACACAAACTAGTCTGGTACCCTGCCCAACTTCATTCCGTTACTTAACACAAACCCGGTATTTGCCATATTTTTCCCGGCACCGTAAACTAACCTGTGCAGTCCGCAGTGGTCACTAGTAGTTTATTTCAAAGCATTAATGTAAAAAAGAAATACCACTGAACACTGATAATTTCTGTTCAGGGCCATACTAGTTTTGTACACTTGTGCTCAAATGATAACGATACATTAAAAACAAGTTATAAGAGCATTCATTCTGATTTCTTCGGCCATTTCCATGGGTTTTTGACATTCATGTTAACACTAAACTGCCTATATATAAACCGCGTAGGCAAACATTTCATGATTGTCGACATATAACTGAAAATATAATTTGTCTTTTTTAATAGAAACAGATTAGATGTTTCCTTTACATATGCACTATTCAAAGTAGACATTTACCACATGTTGTTGTTGTTGTTGTGTGTGTGTGGGGGGGGGGGGGGGGGTATAGGATAGCACATGGTAGAATCATTATAGCATATCTAAGACCAGACCTTCCAAGTCAGGAGTGTCTATTAGGTTTTTTTGCATATGCCATATGGACCCATTTATTTTTTTGCATATGCCATATAGGCGATATATGCCATATCAGGTTATTGATTTTTTCCATATGCTATTCGAAAATATACGATCTTAGAATCACCGCGGTACACCAAAAACAGTGATAACTTTGTAATCTATTTTGTGACTAGCGTTCGCCAGTTCCGTATGTTCGATTTTCATACCTATTACTTGTCAATAAATTTGCAAGAATATTTTGCAACCACAAGACCAATCAGCAGTGTGATAGTTTGTCATTAGAGGATTCTATACAGAGCCTACACATGGTGGTAAACTTCTTTATGGAACATCAGCAACAAAATAGAGAGCAGACAGGAATAACAGATACTCTTTTTGGACACAATGGAGTTGTCACAGCACAAACGGAAAAAGATATGTCATTGATATTGTAAGGTTTGAGACATGCTCGGGATGTTTTTAAAGAAATCAATCCAACATATGAAGCAAAGTTTAATGTAAAAAGTATTGTCAGCTTAATATTGGAACACTTCTTTGCTGAAATGAGGAAAACAACTGAGATGCCCACTGTTCTTGATTTTGCACATAAATTCTCTAGATGTACAAAATAATTGACAAAACGTGTGACCAGTACTTGTTTCCAGTATGTTACACCAAGTAAGTCCTATTATCCTGTGCCGCAAGGATATATTCGTTTCCAACAGCTACCAAAGATGCAGTACACAGAAAGACGAGACCTATCTGCTGAACAAATCAAAGAAATGAGAAGATGGTGAGTAGAGCATGGACAAGCAGTTAGACAGCAAACCGTTCGTTCAATGACCACTTAAGACAAGCCTTGGACCTTACCCCTCCTCAACCTTTATATGACCAAGAAAGATCAGCCAAATCCAGTATTTTTTTGCATCTTGTTACTGACAAAGAAGAAGGATCAAACGGTGAACAAACAGCAACTACTAGAAGAATTAAGTATGCAAAGAACTGTGTTGTCTGTTTAAAAAGGGGTTACCAGCCAAGATACATGAAAAAAAATCAGCATTCTACTCAGTGAGATTGACAGAATGTTACCCAGAAGATGATCATGTCAGTGGAGGGGGAATGGTATGCATAGACCGTTATCCTCAATGTTTTCTCATCAATTTGTTCTGATCTGGTTAGCAGTACTATTGTGCAGTGTTCCTTGTCTAGTGACAAAATTTGTCTAACAGATGATGTGTTAGAACTTACAGAAAACATCTACAACAAGCTCTACATTGACAAGAGATCAGGGGGATAATGGAGGTGAAAGTGAAGAAGAGGAGGAACAGGCACCACCAGTAATCAAGACGAGAAGTGGTAGGGCTGTGAGAAAAAAGCGATACATCGACCACGTTTATGAAAATATATATTAACATGTATTTCAGTAGTTAATCCAGTAATTGACAAACTACTTTATATTGATGTGTTCTCAGTGTTGATCAGTCTTTTTGTTGCTGAATCATGTGCAAGTTGTATTGTAGTTCATAACGGTAGTACGATACTGAATTTACATTTGACCTTGGCTTACTGATCCTTACTGCAGTTACACTGTGATAGTTTAAGCATATCTGATTAAAACTGCAGATCATAACATGTGCACCAATACTCGTGACAAGTACAAACACATTACTTTTGATGACCATTAATGCAATTTGACCATTTTCCTACTCAAAATGAAAATTGTGAATTAAGTTTTGCTTTTAATAGATCTAACACTATTTAATTGATTTTTTTTTATAGAAAACAAATACATTTGGCCACAAATATAAGATGTAAATCTACTAATGGAAATTTTAATGACAGGTCCATATGAAGATGCAAATCTACTGATTTTTTGCCAGTTGTTAAAGCTTTCCTTACAAATAAAGACAGCATACATAAAAAAATACAATTTTATCTGTAAGTGATACACTAGTTTCTAATCAACAGGAAGTTTGCAATACGGTTACTGGATTATTATATATAAACGTTGCTAAAGATATAACAGATAACTCGAAACAGTTTGAATGACCACACAGCATAACTAGTCTGAATAGGGTATAAGATGCCTAGCTCTGAATTTATTTTACACTCGTAAGCAATACTTTTATCGGCGAATAGATAAGCAGTGTTAATCTTAAAAAAATACTGATCACGATAGAATTTCTGCAACATTAATTGAACTAGCTAAACCGATTATTCTTGAGCCTTTAACTTATTAATAAATCGAACCAAATCATTTGATACATTTTATTCACATTTATTCCATGTACGGTTGTAGTACAACTCTGCCTAAAATTATTGATGATTCGAAACTAACACTAGATGAAAATAAATGAGTTGCGACCATTTTTTGTGGTTATATCTAAGGTTTTATTTGTTTGCCTCATGCAATACTTATTTAAGCAAATGAAACATTATGAGCATTCAAATAGGCTGTCTTGACCATCTGCGATGCTTTTTTTTTTAAAGACAAACATCTTGAAAGGTTCGAACTGGAATAAAAATGTAACGGTAACCTGATAAAGTTTTCGATTGGTTAGTTCAAACAATCAGAGGATCTATGGAGCCCTCCAAGGGGGAGTCCCAGTGCCCTGGATCTCTTAAAGTAATGAATATTGTTCCCCAGATCTCCAAAAGTATTTGCCAAAGTTCCCCAAAAGTATTTTGTCCATGTTCCCCAGATCACTAAAAGTATTTCCACTGTTCTCTAGATTTCCAAAAGTTTTAAACATAGTTCCCTGAAAGTACCGAATAGTGTTTCCTTAAGTAAAACGTCTACTATAGTCTTCTCTATTATTATTTACATATCATCATAATAAGCAAAATCTATGCACTTCTTTTCCTTGTCCTTTCTGCAGGCAGATCAGGCTCACCCTCTGAATCTCTTGTCTCTGTATGCCAAACGTCTTGACAAGGGCTATTTGAATATGTATGTAATCCTCATCATCAAGTTCAGTGAAGCCGTGTTTTACTTCACTAGAGAGGACACATATGATATCTTCAGGTGAAATGCCCAAATGCCCGGGAACCAAACTTCTACAACCCTTTTAGAAAACCCCCATAGTAACAATGCTTCTGTTTGCTTCATGTAAAATATCTACGGTATATGGCTAGAACATTCAGAGAAAAGGTGGGTGTGTTTTAAGTTTCCTTAAAAATGTGCTTGTAAGCCCTGTGGCAGGGGGCATTTGTGGTTCAATCACGCTGGTTCAAGAAACTTGTCCGAGATTTTGTGGTTATATAAATGCTGTGCAAGTTTGGTCAAGATTCGTTGAAAATTGACGTGGGGATGCTATCGCATCTACAAGAAAAAGGTTAACCGACGGACACTTTACCACGACATAAGGCCTGTTGGCCTTTTTAACAGCTGAAAGGTTAATTAACAAAAGGCAATATATAAACATAAATAATTGACTTATTGTGTAAACACGATCTTATAAATAAAAAGAAATTAAATGCCGAGTGGGAAGAAAAAAAAAGTTAGATGCCGAGAGGGATTGAACACCAGTCCTTACGATTCGAAATCAACGATAATAACCACTGCACAATTCTGCCTGTTACCATCAAAACTGTAAATATATCTTTGTTAGGAATTACCATCCAAAATTTATTTCGGGTACATACGATTATGGAATGAAGCTGGGCAGGGTCCCAGACTAACACGTTGTCAGAAACCTCCAAAGCTGTCTAAAGATGTTTCAAGCAGTCAACATCTCATTTTAAAAGTAAATTATGATCAAGCATAAAAGTATACTTAAAATCATGTCTAATTACAGAGACTGGCAAATAATAGCAATTTAATGTACACGGTACTTTTAGTATTGCTTTAATAACTCTTCGAATATTTGTCTGAATTATATAACTTTGGTACCAAAGTAAAGCTGATAAAAATGATGACCAATTCATATTACCAATTATTTAATATTTTTCTTTTGAATTTAAATTATTACGGATTGAAAACGAAATATATTGAAATTTTCACGAAAAAAAGCTAGTCTTGATTTAACAAATATGTTTATTAAACAACACACAATAAAAATAGAAATATAATATGTAGAGAGATGAAGAAGTAAGTTTAAAAATGGGCTAAAAAGAGAAAATGATCACAAAAAAATAACATAGACCGTAAAAATTCCTTAATTTTTTTAGATTTAAAAAAGAAAAATTAATCTTAATAAACACATCTTAACATATTGTTGATATGAAATTTATTTTTATATTAAAAAACAAACATAGAACATATTATATACAAATATTATAGCTTCTATTTTAGATAACAAAACATACATAACTTTGATTACGTTGTCAACCTGATATATGTTTATTCTCGTATTTACATTTAGCATAATTATACGTATTGTTATTTTGAGTCACGTATATATTTTTATCAACAACATATACATGCAGTGCTGCCATGATTCTTAACTTCTGTGATATATTATTATTGTAAAGCATGTGCTTGCATGGATGCGTGATACTTGAATGTGTATTGCAATGTCATCAATCTTATCTGATTTATTTTCAAATTCCCAGAATACTTTAGAAACGGATTCGATGAAAACATCCTGTTTTTATAGATAAAACATCCTGTTTTTAGACGGGAGTTATAATTTATAATGTGAATATTTTCCATATATATACAACACTGCAGATTTAACTGATTTATTTTACTTCAAGTACTTACAATTTATACAAATTACACAGGAATTCTTCCTGTGTATAACCAGTTCTAAGCATATGCGGAAAAGGTGTCTTGCTCAAGGAAACCACACATTGCCGTGGGGAGGATCGAACCCACCACCTTCCGATCCTGGGTTCCATTTACAATCATATGAGCATTATCATTAACATTACCACAACCACTGTCACTGTCACTACTACAACCACCATCACAACAACACCAATATTAACTGTCACTACCACTACACCTACCGATACCATTACCATTATCACAAACACTATCACCACTACTTCCATCATCATATACAATATCACAGTCACAACTACCACTACCATTAAATAGACATTAAGAATTAACCCATTCATATGGCATGAAGAATGTATCATTTAGAACTAAGAAATAGAAATTATGAGTAAAGCAGTATACAAATTATATACAATGATAATAAAGTATTTAGAATCAGGCATTTGGCATGAATGTTTGAACAAATCATTAAGAATTAATAAATTGGAATAAAAAGTAAACATTAAGCATATTAAATTGAACATTTGGATTTTATCATCATAATTAATACATTTCAGAAAGATACTAAATATGACTATATAAACTATTGCTGTGTTTGTATGCCTTTGATAACATCAATAATCTAATGTTCGACTAATAATTAACAAATTGTCACAATTTGTCATCAGATAAACGTTAGTGAATGCTTAGTCTAATACTTAAATGTTTTGAATTTCAGCCTCAAAGAATTGATTTTAAGACTTATGCTACACACTTGTTCAATTTAGATTTTTGTGAATCTATATGCATGAACACACATTGCATTACATTTGCATGTATTAACTCATTTTATTTGTTAAAAAATATGTTGAGAGTATAGATTTAATCAATAAGATATCTTTGTGTTTTTTGTGTTGTCATTTGGTGATTATTTGTAAAACCCCATATTTTTTGGACTTGATATTAAAAGAAGTATCAGAAATCAATACCTCCAAATGGGCAAAATTGGTTCTGAAATGTAGGAAAACGCAAGAAATGGCATCATCGTCCAATTTTTTCTTGGCGAGCATGCCCCCAGACCCCCTCCCCAACCCCTAGAATCGACCTCCCTGTTTTTTAAGTTCTAGCTATGGGCCTGCTGTTTATATATGCTGATATATGTCTCTGATCAAATTGATCAAATTGGGTACATTTTTAAGGCCAATATCCCTAGATCTCTAAAATTAGGCCTTTAATCCCTGGATCTCCCTGGAAAGTAACGGCAATTGTTCCCCAGATCCCTGAAAATAAATGGTCATGTTCTCCAGATCTCCAAAACCCATGGGAGGGCCTCATCTATGAGATTCCAAAAGATTATTGTTAAGATGTTATTTCTATATTCATTTTTGTTTTTAGATATTTTTTGACAAACATTGTTGTACAAGATAATTGCAATGACTAACATCGTTATAAATATTTTTAAAACGTAACCGTTGCAGAGGTCTGTTTGTTTGTTTGTTTGTTTGTTTGTTTGTTTGTTTGAGCAAATCAGATCTAACTTCCAGATTCATTTGTTTCTTCTGCACAAGGTATATGCCTTTTAGAAAAGCAAGCGTCGCAATTTATGATCAAGACTATCAAATATGGCATAATCATTAATAGATAACTACCTTAACAACAGAAAACAATGTGTCAAAATTGTATTTTTCAAAAGTGATTTTCAATAAATTTATAAAGGTGTACGTCAAGGTTTTATTTTATGTACTTTGTACAGTTGTTGTACTTGTTGAATTTACCCAAAGTGAGATCACGCATTACAAGTCTGATAGAGTTTGTGTTCATGTCTTAGTCCAACTATCATATATACCCTCAATGACTTACATTCTCTATATTGTTCCTTGATACCATGTATTTGTAGAAATTACTAATCATGTCTGGTGACGTAAAATTAAATCCTGGGCCAGTTTACGATTCTGCTTATTGTCTCTCAGTTTTCACCAAAATATTCGTAGTATTAGAAAAAGCTAGACTATATAACTGACAATTTCCTAGGCTTCAATATCCTATGTTGACAGAAACCAATTTATCAGATATTACTGAACATTCTGGTGGATTATTAGTATATGTATCTCCCATTTAAGACCGAAAAGAGTGACTGAATTTGAGACTTATCTCCCAGAATCTTTATGGATTGAAGTTAAAGGTAAACATCAATCTTTCTTATTATGTACACTCTACTATCCTCCACATTATACTGTAGAATTTAGGGATAAAGTTAGTATTTGTCTTGAAAAGGCGACTTAAAAGGTAAATAGTATTATACTAACGGGAGATATAAACGAATTTCGGCTCAATTTATCAAACACTAAATTTTGCAAGATACTTGAATTAAATAATGCGACAAATTTCAGAATTATACCATGGTTTATCATTTGAATGAATAGTAATTGTAATATTGGAATACACTTAGCTAAAACGTGTATTCCATCATTTATAGTAACTATTCATCCAAATTATAAACCATGATATAATTCTGAAATTCATCGCATGGCAAGACAAAGGGTACAGGAAAAAACGTTTAGCCATTCGCACTAAAAACTGTCAGATTAAACATTTTCAAACGATTCAGAAACATGGTGAATAAATTGTTAAATTGCTGTTGAAAGATAATTCAAGAAAATGTGATAGAATACCTGTAGCAAAATGGCCAAGGGCCGACAACACACGAGGGTAGAATACAAGTATACTCAAAATAAAATGTACAATTTACAATTTTGATTTTACATGAATAAAATTACGAATATACAACTTTATAAAAATTAAAGCTAATTACTCAACAAAAAAAATACCGCTGGTTTAAAGATGTCCTATGGTGGAATTAACACTTTTTAATCACAAGTTCTTTCTCCTACACGTTCCGTAAATTTATATCGCGAAACAAACTGCTTACATTATAAAAATGTTATAACTGTTATTAAAATACACTTATATTTGTATTTGAGATACTTCTACTACCGCGTCCGGATTATCGTAGATTTAGCGTACATCGTCCCTCGTGGCGATGGCTATATAAACAGGATTATCTTCCCTAGAGCTCTATACTGAGTTATCCGGCTTTACCTCGCCTCATACCAACTATCTTTGCCTTGACTCCGACGCCAGGATCGTCAAGGTCGTCCATATAACGATTATGTGGGCTGCTGTCCTTATGACGGTACTACCACCAGCTGACTTCCTGTCACGTCTATAGATACGTCGTTAACGCAACGGGCACATGTCTCGCGTACGTCTAAAAACGGCTACAGTATATATATAAACTCAGATTTACTAGTTACTCAATACGTAATGACATCGCGTCTATTACTTACCATCTTACAGTTTCATGGTAGATTTATTAATATATGATAACAGTTCATTCACTTCGTACTATATGCAGTTTCATGGTAGTTTAAACAACATCTCATAAATGAACTTCCGTCAGTCCCAAAGTAGCAATTATATCTCTACCTAATTTCTCATCTATAATATAAACATTTACCGACCAATTCTGTATCTATTCACTTTATGAATATCAGAATAAGCATCCACAAAATTTAATTACACATAACAATCAATTCTAACATGATGAATTTCAATACTTCATCGTAAACACGATAACAACAGCTCAAAATACGTTCTCAGATTCCTATGCCTATATTCTAACAAAACAACTCTCAATACTGCGGATGTGAAATTAAATTACAGACATTCTCGTCGGAATGAATATGAACAATTTATACAACTTTACTTAGATCTGATTACGTCAAAATATATCTATCAGACATTTAAATAACTCTACCATATACAACATAATATAAAATTCACATACCTATCTGCCGTTATGTAATGGAACAGTAATATGCTGAATCCTTCTCGTCAAAACGATTCCGAAAGATGTTCTCTGCTAAACTGGACGAAGTTTTCATAGTACAGTACAGTATATATATAGCAAAACACTCCACATACCTTAGTGAATTTCGTGCAAATTATGAATCAACAACTTTCAATATATCGTACGATGCGGATTTTACGCTGTTAGGCTCAGTGTAAATTTAAATTAGTTTTATAAATAATAAACCCGTTTAATTGTTCTAACTTTCTGAATACTTAATGGGTTTTCATGAAATAAACATCAAAATGATTTATTCATTAATCAAAAAATGAATATGTTAAAAGATCTTAAAAACGTTACTCCTATCGATCTCTCGATCCGTTTAAACAAACCAACGCTACCTGCTCTAAATATAGCCTATATCATTTTAATAGACACATACTAGCTGACACTTCTAAATTAGGCCACAACAATCTAACTATTTTGTTACAATACCTCCTCTTAAAAATATTAATCAAACTTATTCCATATTAGACGTGGAAAACGCTAATACTCTGAACATTTATGTCAAGTCTATTTCTGGTGTTGACGATTCCAAAACTAGTCTACCAGATTTCAATCAGAACCAGATTTAGTTATAGATAACATTGATATAACAGAACAATATATAACCGACATCTTATCAAATTTAATGACACATAAGGCTAATGATCCTGTTAAAAATTAATCATCGTAAACATTAAAACATCTAAAACATTATGTAAACCTTTGAATATTTTATTTAATAGATCCCTTCAAGATGCTCATATCCTGTTTGTTGGAAACTTGCTCATGCATGTGACGTCAATTTTTAAAAAAAAAAATAGGAGACAAAGACATCACATCAAATTATAGATCAATTTCTTTGATTAGTTGTTGGTAAAGTAATGGAGCGTATTGTTTGTAAATATTTATATAAGTATCTACATTTAATTACCTAATTGATCAAAATCAATCTGGGTCTTTACCAGAACATTTTATTGTTTATTTAACTTATTGATATTAAAATTAAATATGTAAAGCTTTTGATGAAAAGGAGTCTACGTGCATTGTTTTTTGTGACACATTAAAAGCATTTTACAGAGTCTGGCAAAAAGGGTGAATATTCAAACTTCGTCAATATGTAATATCAGGAAATCTAATTCAGTGGATATCAAATTATCATACAAATAGACATCAACGGATATTTGTTGGATCTTCATTTTCTGATACTAAATCTTTGAGTGTTGGAATTCCACAAGGCTATGTCCTTCGTCCTAAACTATTTCTAGTATATGTCAATGATATTGCTGAGTCAATGTTAAGTACTGAAAGATAATTTACAGATGATAGTTCATTAGCTTATTAAACAAATAATATAAATTCAATGGAAAGCAAGCATACTTGATAACGACTTAAATTTAGTTTCTTAATGGTCAAAGCAATGGCAAGTTCAGTTTAACCTAAATAAACTGCAGTAATGTTTTTATCCCTTATTATTCGAAATAAACCATATTTCATTTTTAAGGTATTCACTTAAATGTTTTATTACATCACATACATCTCAGTGCAACATATAGTTAGGACGAATCCTGGCATGACCAAATAACTCAAATTCTCTCCGCTGCTTCTATAGTTTTAGGCTTGATGAGAAATTTAAACTTAAGTGACATACCCTTAAACAAATTTATATATCTTACTTCAGACCAATCTTAGAATATGTATCTCTTATTTGGGACAAGTGTACTCTTTATGCGAATGATAAAAGAGAAAAGCTTAAATACGAGGCAAGTTGAATTGTCGGTTTCAATGAAAATAATCAAAATAAATTAACCAGATTTCATTATCAGAGCTCAGGATTACCCAGCAATTAATTCTTATGAACAATTATATTCACGGAAATCAACCTTCTTCTTTAAATGGTCTATTTCCATTCACAATAAATCAAGGACTTGTATAGAAGGATAGGAAACTTGTATCTGCTGACTAAATATTGAAGAAATAGCACACAACGGATTCATAATGTCCAAACCAATCGTTCATAATTCACAGGCAACTGATTTCTTGTACATAAACTGTAAGTTGTATGTAATCTTAGATGTTTAAATATGTTTCAATCACGCAAAATGATCTTGAATTAAAGATATTGAGGTTTGAAGGAAAATTTCTCGTAATTTCTCGTTATTTTAGATGTAATATACACATTTTGTAATCACAAGTACTTCAACAATTTTAAACATAAATTTCTGAGAATGGTATTGTTTTGATGAAAATTTCATTCTGCAATGTAAGAATTTGGATTTGTGTTCATGAGATGAAAGTAAGTTAAGATAATTGAAAACGAGATATTGCGAGATTTTGCGTGATAACGCGAGCGTTCGCAAAATCTCAATCAGATTAGTATGAGACGAGTGGCAGACCTTTGGACCCTTTCTAAAGTCCCAATATCTTTCACATACTACGGGCTACAACACTGAACACAGTATTCAATAATGAGTCCCAAAACAGATCCTTGGGGGACACCACTGGTAACTTCAGCAGGTAATGGCATATGTCCAGGAACAGAAACTCTTTGAACACTGCCAAAAAAAAACACTGTATCCATTCAAGGACTTTTTCATCAAACCATACTTTTATAATTTCATAATTAGCCGTTTTTGAGCAGCAGAATCAAAAACTTTCTGATAATCCAAATAGACTATATAAACATAATCTCCTCAATCAAGAGAATCAGGGATGTACAGTGTTGCCGGTGTTGACGAATCACTTACATTTTAACCTATTGTACATAACAAAATAATTTGTTATTCAGATTTTTATTTGTGTACGTTTGAAGATGATTCCTTAAACAACAACTGACAAAAAATGCGAAAACAGAAGTCAATGTTTTTAATTAGTTTTAGTTTTATAGGGTTTAATACCTCCACCGAAAAGAATATGTTGAAAATGACGTAATCCAAATTACCACTATCGGAGAAACACAAACACTGTACACACAAGCTTAAACAAAAAGTCAAAGTTAACATCTTTAAATATTGTCATTTTGGTGTTCACGCCTCACTACAAAAAAGAAAACAATCGGATATGTATTTCTTTAAAAAAAATGGTAATTCATTTACCGTCTTTTCAGGAGTAGCGAATCAGTAGGGTAAGTAAATAGGGCAACCGGGCTACCTAGGTGATGAAGTGTATTCCAAATGTTATAGATTATTTTTTCCAAATGTTCAAATTAATCTAAAGAGTGAATTTGTTAATTTATAGCAAAATATGGGCTTATTTTATACAACTTAGGTCTAAAAATATTGCTTGATTCATATTTCATACTTTGACAATTTTCAATATAATTAAAACAGTTTGGTGTTCAGTCCCCACATGTCAGCAAAGAATAAACCGAAGAAAAACAGTCGATTTCTGCAACTGATAGTTTCTGTAAAACTGGTAGTTTGATACTGCACAGTACTTATTAAACAACACTCAGACAGTAGTATGAGCTGAAGTGACCCTCTGTCGCGCGAAAAGGTAGAGTCGATAAACAAGCGATGTAGGCATTGTAAGATTGAATTCAAAATGCAAACCTCACAGAATGTGAGATAGATAATGTCTTTATAATTTGACTGTGAACAAACCATAATTTTCAATTTGAACATTGATTTTGTGAGTATTAAATAACAAGAGTTGTCAGAAGACAACAAAGCTCGCCCCTGGGTGCTTAAGTCCAAAAAGGGCCATAACTGTGCCAAAATGCAATTCAGAGTTATGGTTCTTAACTGTATGTGTTCCATTGATGATGGTGAACACACATGCGAAGTTTCATTCACATCCAATGAGTGGTTACATAGATATCTTAAACTTAATCGCAAAAGTTTAACCTGGGTGTCTGCAGACGACGCCGATGACGACACCGGGGTCATGGCAATAGCTCTCCTTGGACTTTGTCCGGGCGAGCTGCTGGCGACGACGCCGGGGTCATGGCAATAGCTCTGCTTGGACTTCGTCCCGGCGAGCTAAAAAGTGATTCATTAACACCGGCGACACTGTATTCATGCGGCTCGACTAAACTTGTCAGACACGATTTATCTTTAACAAAACAATGCTGCCCATTATTTATCATATTGTCGTTATTTAGATGAATGAGTAACTGATCATTGATTATTGACTCGGGAATGGGTGGTTTATAGTGCATATCAATGCACGTCTTTGAACGATTTTTATATTTTTTACTTGATCGTCCTCTACTTGCGTAAAGGGGTTAGTTTCACCCCTATTACGGCGATTAAATGAGACTAGGCTGGTTTAATGAGTGGAATTTTCTTGTTTTGTTAAACAGATCAGAGACTGCGTCTATGTCTCTGAACAGATGTAGCCTTTAACTATTACATAGCTTGCATTAAAATAAATATTGTTCAGCGTTTATCTTAGAGTATGTTGATTACGTTTTGTAATATCACAGAAAGATGATATTTATCACTGAAATTTTAATGTACAAATTAAGTGACATTAAGATGCATGTAAACTACTGAAGCGACTTGTCATCATCTAAATGTGACCATAGGTTTTACTAATTTATCTTAGCTTGATTGGGAAGAAAGCTTCACTCTTATATGAATTGCTTTCGAGTCTGCTTCCAGAGTAGAACAAGTACTGGGGGTTGATTTTTGAAAGGCATCAGGTCGAGTTGGGGATCAAACCTGCAACCTCTAGCATGAGTGGCCAGCACTAGCCACTATACTACCACCTGCTTAAAATGAAACTTACCAGTAGACTGTTGAGGTTAGAGGTTAAGTCACATAATATAGAAAGTGGTATAATTGATGTCTGATCTTTAATTTTGCAATTATATGTATACCCACTGCAACAAAGTTGTAGAGGGTATTAACCCAGTACTGGTTTCATTATGATTGGGAGAACTGAGTGTTGATTTTTGAAAGGCATTGGGTCGAGTTTGAGATCAAACCTGCAACATCTGGCATGAGTGGTCAACTATCTATCTATTACACTACCGCCTACTTAAAAGGAGACCTACCGGTAGACTGTTAAGGTCACACTAAAAGGTTAAATAGCTTATATGTCACATAATAAAGAAAGTGATATTTATGGTCGTCTGTAATTTTGTCATTATACCCACTGCAACAAAGATGTCGAGGGGTATACCGGTACTGGTTTCATGACCATACATAGATAAAATTTTGTGTAGGTTGTACTTCTTTTCTTGATGCATGGATCTCTTTACAAGTTGTTGCCAATGGATATTAAATATATATATACAATATACACAATATTGTACAATTATTTAATAAAGGTTTTCCAATTGTGGGTTTATTCAAGTTTGATTTATGGCGACAGTTTAAATTTTACAAATATAATATTTAAAAGCAAACATTTCGAAGCTAGAATTACTCAAAGATTTTAAAATAAAACAGGATTGTGAACTATCATGTTTAATGTACAGTACTTAAATGTAGCTTCAAAATGCATCCTTATAGTACAATGAAGTACATCTGTCTTTAAGATGGAAGATGTTAGTTCAATCCCAACTAAGGATAACTGTTGGAGGCTTCATACTATGCATTGTAAATCAGTTTTGGATTTATGAAATGAGGGTAGTGAAAAATACTTCTATCGGTAAGTAAGTTTGTGTTTATTTCAGGAATAATAGCATAAATTTGAGTTTGATCCGGTGATGAAAAACAGGCTAGTTTAATGTCTGAAGCTTGAACTCGACTAGGGAATGTTTTTCTAAATTGTTCTTTCCATTCTTGTATAATTTAAAATATATTTTCAAACTATTTCAGACGAAAGAATATTTATGATGTTATTTTTTTATATATTAAAAAACCGAGAGTATACATGTATCTAGCTACCAATTTAATGTCATTGTTTGAACAGCAAATTTTTCCACAATCATGTTGAGTAAGCGCAGTCATGCACATTTTCATGGCTTAGGCTACAGTAAACATTAATTGCATGAAACATAATTTCCTACAAGCAAAGCAACACCATGGCGCCAATGAAATGCAAACTGGTACTTTATAGCACTACCCAACTTCAACTGATTTTCATAAATAAATGAAGTGCAGTTTCTATATAGTTGATACAGACTGAATAATTGTATGCAATTATTTACATATTTTTTAATTTTATTTGACTCTACAGCTCATTGAATGGAAATTATATGGGGTTTTGAATATTTTCAAAAAATATATTAAAATTGGCTTAAATGTTTGTCTTGTTTGTATAAATAAGCCACCACATTTATTACAAAATCTACTTTATTGCACAATTAAAAGCCTTTATATGAAAAATTAATGGAAGCCTATCAGTTTGTCAAAGGTCAGACTTGAACTGACATCTCACTCCTAGAAGGAGTTTGTACTTTCTTGTACTACAAAGACTTCTTCCCTGATAGACTTCCTGTGTCAAGCTAAAAGATATTACCTGTTTTATGTATATATAAAAACTTATTTAATATTGATACACACTGAGAAGTTACAGAACAAATGTTTTCAAACCACTCTTTAATTAATATAAACACAAACAAACAGTTACACTGTCCTTTTTTCTCAAAGAGCAAACATGTTGAGACTGCAGTGTACGTCTTTAAGACTAATGCATAAAATATACACCAATCTGAAAATTTATATGGTTAATTGAGGATGGCTATCATCACAAACCAATTATGGGGTGAATAAACAAAGATAACAAAAATATACAGTTCTTTGAGTGATCAAAATAAAAAAGAATATATGAATCTGTTTACTAAACGAATCCTACTCTGTTTGAAATAAGATATATTACCATTTGTAAAAATATCAGTTACTGTTGAACATCATAATATCAATTGGTCGATGAAAGTAAACACACAAGTATTTAAAATATTGTTTTATGATAAAAATATCTTCTTTTAGCTTTTAACTTATTTATTTTACACCAATTGTGAAACAAGTTCTTACAACTTATACAAATATTGAGGTCGTCCTAGAAAGAACCAGTACTAAGCATCAATGTGCGGATTAAACAAGGAAATCACATATATATATAGGACTGGGAATCCACGACTCTCCAATCCTGGGTTTAATGCGCTACACATTTAATATTTAGTGAAATCATAGCTTACCAGTGTTTCAGTCATGCAGTTATTCACTTGCATTTAGTAACCTTGCTGTAATTAACATACTGCAATTCTTTTGGAGCCAACTGTTCCAGTTTTCAGGCAAATTATTTGATATTTTGCATATACATATATTACTAACATCACGAATAAAGCAGGGTGGTAGTGTAATTGAAAGAGTGTGAGCCGCTCATGCCAGAGGTTGCGGGTTCGATCCCCCGCTCAACCTGAGGCCTTTCATAAAACAACCCTACTGGTTCTACCCTCGAAGCCGACTCGAGTGCAGTTCATATAAGCTCTAAGCTTAGCTTAAAGTAATTAGAATAAACTAAACTAACATCACATGTAGATGTGCTTGAAACTAATTTTGTGATGCTGACGTAATTGATATTAATCAGATTTGGTCTAATTTAAGCTGTTTTAGTCAGGTCATAATTATTTATATCATATTGGTTGTGTAAAACATTCTGGCAACTTTTACAAATCATAAAGGCCTTAGTCTTCCTTTGTAGAACAAGTAAGAACCAGTAATGTTGCGATTGAAGTATTTTGATCAAAGACAATCCACATGGCTATGGTGCAGAGGTGTGACTGAGTTTTGACTGTGAGTTTTTCTATGTAAATGTTATTATTAACTCCTTTTATTTCACATATTTGATAAATTCACCAACATATATATTATTTCGTGCGGGTGTTCTGTAGTAATGTCAAACAGTCAACAATACTGAAGTGATGTCAATTTGTCACAGTATTGCAGTTGAGTCATACAGTCACAGTATTGCAGATCAGTTATACAGACTCAATCGTGCAGTCATGTCATACAGACGCAGCAGACTAGCTATGATGTTCAAGATACAGAACAATCTTGTAGACATCCCCTCAGACAGGTATCTCAAGCGCAGCAACACCCGCACTCGAGGTCAACACAGGTTCTTCCAAGAACGCATCAACGACGCTACCTACGCCAACTCCTTCTACCAAAGGACGATAAGAGAGTGGAACTGTCTCCCCACTATCGTAGTGACAGCTACAACTCTGGAAGCCTTCAGGACTCTCCTTGCGGGGTGATCTGACAACACATCACCAAACAGGACAACATTGTACATAGTTTTATCTTTAAATTTTACCATTTTAACTTGGAGAATGCAGGCCATCATGCATACCAAGTTCCGTTGAGCTATCGACGTTCTTTGAGAGCTCAGATCAGTATAGGAAGAAGAAGAGAAGAAGAAGAGGAGTGTTAAAATTCAAATGTTCAAACGAGAAAGGGAAATAACTAATAATGTTAAGACAACGAAATATTATTAGAGTTATTTCCCTTACACAGCTATTAATGACCGAAACAAGTGGACACGTTTTAGCAGTAACACGTGTTAATTGGACTTTATGACTACAGAATAAGAAACCACTCTACATAATAAATTATTTAATACGTGGCCATTTTTACGTGTGTGTCTTCTATACTATAATTATTGTGGACACTTTTCCGCATATGCTATAGTTCTCGATGGTGTGTCTAAGTTGTTAGATATCGCAGAATATATAATGTCAGTTTCATTTTCCCGCGATTTTGTATTTAGAAAAGATGTACACCATCAGATGCTGGGCATTTTTTCAAATGTACACCATACAGAACTCAAAGATTAACATTATTTCACTCAATAAGACCACTATTATTGAAGTACAAAATGCCTTCTGTATATGGCGATGAAATACTATCACATGGTAGCAATATAGTTGTAGTCAAAGCTGTGCAATACTAAGGAAACTGAACACTTTGTATAATCTCATTTATGTCCTGTCTTGTTGTAGCTGACTGTAGTCCTGTCTTGTTGTAACTGACTGTAGTCCTGTCTTGTTGTAACTTACTGTAGTCTTGTCTTGTTGTAACTGACTGTACAGTACTACGATCTTGTGAACTTTTTAACTGTTTTTTTTTTCTCTCCATTGTACACAAAGAACAAGTTGCATAGGACACAAAAGTTATTTATTTACTAATCTGATTGTCTCACTGTGGTGCTACTGGACGACATAATGAAGAAACGCTATGCGTATTTCTTACATTTTATTTCTTTTTTTCTTTTCAGACCTTTTTTTCTGTTTTCATAATATTGATTAAGAAAAATTGTTAAAAGTAATTTTGACATTTATTGTAAACATTGTAAAAAGAAGCAGTTGTCTAGCCGAACCTAATATTGAAAGAATTTGCAGTCCAACCTTATTTCATGTTGAAATAAAGTATGTGTGGACTAACAAAATCCTCCAAAACATAATCAAATTTCTATAGCTATGTCATGTCTGTGTAATCTGATTTGTATCGATACTTATACATATTTTTAATGTTTAATTCAATAATACGCAGGACGGAATGGTCTGTACATAGAATATAATGGAATTTGAATAATATATTGTTATGTTTAATGTTGTTTATAGTGGTTCTCATAAACTTTAGAATTGCTATATGTACACGTTAGAACGTCCATGTATCTGTTATATCATATGTAATGTACACCATGGAGATTAGAGAGATAATTGAGTCGCCAGCGTGTACGTATAGAAACATAGTGCAGTCAGTGTTAATCAGTTCATTAAGAATTTGATTCGTGGTGATACTCGATATTTTAAGACATTTCTAATCAACGCCCTATTACAGTATACATACATTTTATCAAAAAAGTAATAAAACGTATCTTAATTAGATTTTATGATAAAATTGCATTGCTATTTCATAAATGACAATGTAACGTTTATTGCGGTTAACATTGGCTGAGCTAATTATAATTCTTGTTTCTATATTAATACAGCAAAAGTCTGATTGAAATGAGTTTTTTCTGTGATATTCCTAGATTTTATTTGTTAAATGTTTAAATGACGAAGTAATAATAGTAGACTAATATTAATATATTATGTATGTTTATTTTTCATGGTAACATGAAGTGATAATAATGTTTTAGTGTCTCGTAGGTCGAGAATAGAAGTTTTATTTTACATATGTTTGATTTTATTTTGTTGTAACTTTTATATGTGACACTCATATAAACTATTAAAGTCTAAAAAGTATAAAGTCCCTATATGAGACAACAATTATATATATATGGAGATAATTATTTGTGAATAACCAGGACATAAATATACAGACCAGACCACGGCGAGTGCGCTTAGCTACAATGCAAACCATAGATACAATATCAAGGCCTCTGCCATACCAATAAATTTGGTGTCGACCATGACTTATATACTATAGAATTACATGCAACACATCTGGACAGGGTGAACAAATTTACATACATGAACTGATAGCTTTATATGAGTAGGATTCAGTTAAGGATTCATGATTACTCACATGCTATATAAAGGACGGATTTATAAACCCGTTGGATCATATAGATACAGTGAATTCACATATATATATGTATATACAATTCAAGTATAGTGTTTTGTTGACAAGATAAGCAGCAATTAAAATACAATCAAACAGTTGGGTTTTATTAGGCAACACGACATCAAACGTACGACTAAAACAGAAAAGGTGCTAATTTTGAACAAGTTCTGTTTTAAGCAATCATAAAAGTCTAATTTACAAGTTATGTTCAAGTGATATTTATAACACAATTAACGAAACTTTGACGAAAATGATACCCCCATGATCACGACATAGACGTGCAGACGTTCGTCATTTACATCATTATGTTTACTTGGTCATGTACGTGCAGTTTTTGGATGTTGTTATTAGAAAAAGATCCTTATTTTGCCAGACAGTTATTCTAAATAAAGTAACTACGATTGTCGATATATAATTTTCTTCAATTTTAAGATTGTTGGGTGTTCGATTAGTTAAATGAATAGTTGGTTATATGGTTAGATTATTGATCTGTTTGATTGTTGGTTAATTAACGTCGTCGTTTAGGGCTTTTTCAATCATCCTCGCTCTTTGCTATACTGCAATATGTGAGCATGAAAAGGCGATTATTTGAACAAAACGATTAATGAAGGAATGGTTATTTCTGTAAGCAGCAGTTTCACCATTCGTAAATCAACACTGTGTGCATCCATTTTCGCTACAAATGTAAATAAGAAATGGTCTAATGCAAATATTACATCTCAATTAGCCAAAAGTCTCAAGTTGGGTATCCGACAATCTCAAACCGCATCATGTTCTGGTAGGTGAATTAACAAAATTTATAATGACTGTCCCTCTTATACGGCACACAAACTGCAATCTAGTGTAACAGAATAATGACTGTCTCTCTTATACGGCACACAAACTGCAATCTAATGTAACATAATAATGACTGTCCATCTTATACGGCTCACAAACTGCAATCTAATGTAACAGAATAATGACTGTCCCTCTTATACGGCACACAAACTGCAATCTAATGTAACATAATTATGACTGTCCCTCTTATACTGCACACAAACTGCAATCTAATGTAACATAATAATGACTGTCCATCTTATACGACACACAAACTGCAATCTAGCGTAACAGAATAATGACTGTCCCTCTTATACGGCTCACAAACTGCAATCAAGCGTAACAGAATAATGACTGTCCCTCTTATACGGCACACAAACTGCAATCTAATGTAACAGAATTATGACTGTCCCTCTTATACGGCACACAAACTGCAATCTAATGTAACATAATAATGACTGTCCATCTTATACGACACACAAACTGCAATCTAGCGTAACAGAATAATGACTGTCCCTCTTATACGGCTCACAAACTGCAATCTAGCGTAACAGAATAATGACTGTCCCTCTTATACGGCTCACAAACTGCAATCTAATGTAACAGAATAATGACTTCCGCTCTTATACGGCTCACAAACTGCAATCTAGCGTAACAGAATAATGACTGTCCCTCTTATACGACACACAAACTGCAATCTAGCGTAACAGAATAATGACTGTCCCTCTTATACGGCTCACAAACTGCAATCTAATGTAACAGAATAATGACTGTCCCATTTATACGGCTCACAAACTTTAATCTAATGTAACAGAATAATGACTGTCCCACTATTACGGCTCACAAATTTTAATCTAATGTAACAGACTAATTGAGCTAATACAGATGGCAAAGTATAAAATGGTGTGTCTACTTAAGGAGCAGTAATGTCTAAATCTTAGAAAAAACATACATTGTGTACACATTGTGAACAATTTAACTGTTACATATTTTTTAGGCCAACTTGAGTTTTTTTTTTACAAGATTGGGTCTGTTTAAAATGTCGTTTTAACCCATTAGCATTGCTGTTTACTAGTCGGTATCTGACTTCTGCGTTTTGTTTTGTTAAACCTAGTTGATGTATTATTTTAGTTGTCTAAATGGTTAGCTGGTTGTTTGGTTGGTTGGTTGGCTGCATGGTTGATTGATTGATTGCAGACTCGTCAGTTAATCGACCTCATGTGTGAGTTTGTACACAGTTAAGTTGATCGGTTGTTCTGTTAATACTTAACAAGATTAAATCAGATTTCATATTAAAACTGACCAAGAAAAAACGTATTCATACCCGCACACGTGACCAAATTATAAGATGCGTTTGATCATGAAGTCGCCATAATGGCAGAGACCAAACTATCTCTCTCATACAAGAAACAAATCCATGTTTTTTTTTAAAAAGGTGATAATTCTGTGTAAAGTAATTAGCATTTAATGAGTATCAAGTTGTAAATGTACACGAGGCGACCACGAGTGATCAACATACGGCCAACCGTGAACGCCTATGAATCCTGGAACAACAGTTTCCGCCATCTTGTGGACCATAGTAACCCTTCCTTATGGACTGCCATCTCATACTACTTAAGAAGGATGCAGCCGAAGTCGAGGCTGATATTTTCGATTCCAGGATGGTCAACCGGCGCCAAAGAAGATTTGGAAGGTGACTTGTTCATCAGAAACGTTTGTTAAAGACACTCTGTCAGCAGTTCGTTGGCGGCCAGAAACCCTTACCTGGAGTATTGTACACCATGGGCCAGTATAACAACTAGACTGCGGAATGATAGCTATTACATCAATGGCAGATCTACTCTTTAGAAACGGCCTACACCTCCCCTAAACTCTAATTAAACCCCTAAACTTTAATTTTATTAAAATCCACTATATTTCTACTGAAAAACACGTATACCCTTTCAGATTTTGTGTTGCGGCCCCTAAGTCCCCCCTAAACCGAAATCCTGGATCTACCCCTGTAAATAATATCGTCATTTTGTGTTTTTATTATAATTTTGTGAGTTCAGTGAATATACCTAACCAAACATATTTGAAAGATCAAGGAATTCTACGTTATGAGTACGCTACCTTAAGAATATTGAGAAGAAAAAAAATCAATGGGTGCTATGTATTATTTTTCAAAAGTTTCTGATGCTGATAAAATCTAAACATAATTGTTTCATTTTATGAATAATAAGTATAGTAATAATTATGTTTGTTCTATTAATAAATGTTTAGACCAAGATCGATCTAAAGATTTGATTTTGTATGATGATAAGCTGTATAAAAATTATTATGCTCGAAAAATAAAATATCTGCTCTGCTCTGCTCTGTTTTGTTCTGTTCTGTTAGTTTAGTTTAAACTTATTTATTTTGCTTCAAGTGTGAATTGTTTTTATATTTGATAGTCAACTAAATCGTAACGTTAAACGTTTTCACTATATTAAAGCATGCACATAACCAAACAATTTCACTATATTATATATTTGTTAAAAGCATGCACACACATTCACACTGTATTAAAGCACGCATGTTTGAGTTATGAAGTACTTCCATTTCTGTTGTAATATAACTTTACAATTGATCTTTATTATAAAATCAATGTTGTATTCTTGTATACTTAACTAAAAATCCGCATTTGTCATCATAGTCTGTGTAATTGTATTGTATTTAGGACAGGAATTCTACATGGTTGTCTTTCATGCCAATCCTTTTGACAAATTTGTTTGTAAAAATGTAATATTGTGAAATATTCGATTAAAATATGATTAAACCAAATATGAACAGTTAAAAACAATATTTTTTAAGAATAAAAATTCGATCTCGGCAGGACTCGAACCTGCAATCTCCTGATCCGTAGTCAGGCGCCTTATCCATTGGGCCACGAGACCGTCACTGATGACGCAGACAATTTTTAGCTTTATAAAGGTAAAACTACCACTCTAGTACACCGCTTATATTGCGCATGCGTACTGAAAGTTAAAATGTCGCCGTTCCTCAGATTATTTAAAGTTATGTATCTAGATCTGTAATGGATATGTAAATTAGTCTTTTTCTTTCATGTAAATTAATCGACATTTTAGCTATACAGAATAGTCTGACAAATATTTTAAGTCACTGAAACAAAACAAAAAATAAAACACTTAAAACCGAAAGACTACATCTTTACAAGTCCTTGGTGTCTCGCTTGTACTCATCCATCACCCTCTCCTCCTCCTCCCACCAACACACACAACTCCCCCATCCCAACTATCAGAGGAGACCGGCATATCGGCCAAATGGTCTAGGAGTTGAGAGTCCGTCACACATGCGCGCAAGTCGTGGGTTCAATCCCCAGCCGGATCATAACAAATACCTGAAAAATGTAAGGTCTAGAAGCTTCCTCGCTTGGCGCTCAGTATTTAGATGATAGTTCTAGTCGGTCCGGTGTCGGTATAACGTGACTGGGTTGGGGTATCGATCATACCATATGTGTCTGCGGCATGATATATACTAGCTCCAGTGTGACGGCGTTTGGAATACTGTCCTTAGTAGACACCGTCTATGAATAAGAAAAAAAAATTGTTGAAAGCGACACTAACATCATACAACAACAGCATCTCCCAAATGTCTGTCAGAATTATACATTAGAGAAAATGATTATCCTGAATGGGGTTAATTTGGAGAGGGCATCGTTTCACAATCGATGTAAAATAGGTATCATAAGTTTAAAAAAATGTAATTCCTTGTATACCTATACAGCAATATACCTATTACCACGAATGCCTGTATAATAACAATATCCCAGACATGCGCAAAGCTCTAAATACGGTTAGCGTGGGCATTTGTTTACATTTCGTACCGACGTGTTTATTAATCAGCACACTTAATTAAGTAACTTTATTACTGTTTATTATTGATGCCATTATTTACAGTTTTAGACTTGCGGTAATAGGTATGACCCGTATACATGATAAATATGGCATTATGGGATCTGCCACAGCTATGTGTAGTGCCGTTGAACATGACAGTTTATCCACATAATAATACTAAAGTAATGAACGACTTGGAGTTGTAAAAACTTTTTTCACTATCAATGTAAAATAAATAAGTTTAAAACAAATTTTTTTTTTCAAAAATTGTCTTAACCCTTTACTTCATATAGACGCTTTTGGACACCTGTAATATAGACGCCTTTTGACACCTAATATAGAAGGCTTTTAAATTACTGGATAAATTATGTTTGTATTAACTGACAGAGTGGAAAACAGAGCAGGAAGTGTTCAGATTGTCGTTACGAGCAATCTAAACTCTTCCTGCACTGTTTTCAAAGGCTTTCTGTGACTGGTGCGGGAAAACGTCTATCTATGGAGTAAAGGGTTAAAAGTGAAAATTTATCAAAATTGCCTTTTGTCCCTTTAAACACTATTAAAAAACGGGAAAATACAACAGCATTGGATAGTATTTCTTGAGTAAGTGAGAAAAATACAGTTAAATACTTAGACATAAAAAATCTGTAACACAGTATGGTTTGCATCCCACCCCTCAGTATGAAAATCCACATTTAGAGGACTCACACCACTATTATCTCCCTTGAGTACTCTGGACCTACAGGTGAAGGAGGTAGAAATAAAACTTTAGTTCTCTTTTTCTTCTTTTTTCAGGGCTTTGTACTGCAATGTTTTGTTTTTTGCTGGCATGAGTTAAATGGTCAGTATTTTAGAAATCACCACTGAAAATTTGATGCTGATACCAGCTTTCTGGACAATCCTGTGTCATTTCAGAATTGTTGGTTCGAACAGCATCTAGGGCGAATAGTTGACATATTATTACTCTGGAAATTGATAGGTCTCACAAAAGCATTGAATTTAAAAAAAAACAATCTGGTCAAGGTATACTTTTTTTTCTTTATAATTGTTTGTATATCTTGAACCAGTGAAGAATTTGAGCCCAGACACATGCTGCAGAATTTCATTTTTCACTCTGTTTTGGACATAAATGTTACAATGGAGCCCTATGGGAAATGTAATAGTGGTGTGAGACATAGAATCCTTTGCGGCCGAACTGTTTAGGCATGGTCTTCTAATGACCATTTTTAACTCTCACAGATGAAGTCATGGGTTCGAGCCCAGCTCGGTTCAAAACTTTTCAGTTACTTGCGATAGGACTGTGGTACAACTCGGTTTCATTCCAAGGTCTTACTCCACCAATAAAACTGGATATGCCATATGTAAACATGTCAATGACTTATTGTTTTGAAAACTTTACTTTTTATATTTATAGATTAATTATTTTAGAAAAGGTAAATGTATAAATTAATTTTAAGTTTGTATTCATATGCTGGAGAATATTAAGACATTTTTTAAGATTTATTTTTAAAATTTGTGACATCATAGAGTTAATAATTTCTTAAATTTCAGAAATTTGGATCATAACATCATTAACAGGTGTTATTTCTGGTACATACTTTTAGTCAAGGAATTATATAGAGAAGGAAAGGCGATTGATTGAGATTTTGTGAACGCTTGCAAATTCACACAAAATCTCGCAATATCTCGTTTTCAATTAACTTAACTGCCTTTCATCTCAGGAACACCGATCAAAATTCTTACACTGCAGAATAAAATTGCTATTAAAAAAATACCATTACCGGAAATTTGTATTTAAAATTGTTGAAGTACTTGTGATTACAAAATTTGTATACTGCAGCTAAAATAACGACAAATTACGATAATTACTCCTTCAAACCTCAATATCTTTAATTCAAGATAATTTTGCATGATCGAAACATGTTTAAACATCTAAGATTACATACAACTTACAGTTTATGTACAAGAAATCAGTTGCCAGTGAATTATGAATGATTATTTTGCAAATTATGAATCCTTCATGTGCTGCTTCATCAACATTTAGTTAGGAGATGCAAGTTTCCTATCCTCCTATACAAGTCCTTGCTTTTAGTATGTAATTTAAAATGTCCATTTCTTCATATATATGCGAAATTTTGGGCGTTAAACACGCATTAAAAAAGTAGAATATTTTTGTGATGAAGGCCATTATCGAAGATCTATCATTTGACTGAGGTGAATGGGAGAGAAAAAAATCCATCGTGAGTTCATCCATGTGGGAGAGAAAAATCTCACCCTCTGGGTCATGCGGAGAACTTGGCAGAGCCTTGTCCCTGCATGTAATTTTGACGCCTCGAGTGAGATATTTCTATCCCACACGGATACTCATGATTCTTATAGTCTTCCCTGTGACTAATGAATTTTTTTTTTCTTAAAAAAAATAACCTAAAGTCTGAGATTTTCCTACCTCTTGTACTTTTAATATTTTAAAAATGAAATTTAGAAAATTGCAGGTTACCTTTATGTGAGAAAGTCTGCTAGATATACTTGAGGAAGGAATTTAAGGTGGTAACTGGCAGCTCTACACATAGGCACTACAGGCCTGGACCTGCACTTTTTCCCAGAAAAAAAATCTGATTGAATTGAAATTTCTGTTAGGGTTTTACATGGAAAAAAATACACACAAAACCTCTGAGAATGGCCATTTACATTCTAAAACAAATTTCCAGGCTTGCACTTTAAAATTTAACAAGCTACACCCCTGGCATCTGATGTCTTTATTTACCAATAAAACTAGTTGCTATTTAATTATTGATTGATATTGATTGGTCAAATATTTAGTGTCATGTTAAGCAATTGAAGGTTTACAGGCAGTCAGTTAACCTAACCAGTCTTTCCTGGGATTATTGACAATCAAGTAGCGCTGAAGCACACCAATCTCCATAAGTAACTGAATCAGCTGTGAGAGACGAATGACAATGAGACGCATCATATATCAATCATCATGAAGACTGTGGCTAGACGGGGATTTGAACTTGCATTTCGTGAAATGCACTACCCACCGAGCTGTCTATTTTTAGAATGGGGATTTTGTTTCAAGTTTACCATTCCAATTTACATATTGATTATGTGACGTTTTGGAGAATATGACATATTGAACTATTCAGTTTATATTTATTAATAATAATGAGATGCTTTTATCCATTTTGAAAATAATTTTTATTTTTTAAAAACTTTCAGCGTTATATCCTAATACACTCCTTTAAAGACAAAGCTGGTGTTAAAAATGATGCCAGTACAATAGAAACAAATAAAAATACCAAAAACAAAACTCTTAACCTTTATATGTATATTTTCATTGAGAAGTATATACTTTCCCCTAATGTATTCATCTGTTCTTTACAAAGATGTATCAGGATTTTCTTTACCAACATTATGACTAAGACGACATTATGACTAAGACGGTATATATTTGTATTTTATCACGTAATATTTATAAATCTTGGCCAAAAAAAAAATCCTAACCTACTTGTGCAAGATTACTAAAATCGAAGCCATGGTTTCTATGGAAGACTCCATTTGTTTGTTTATTTTAAGGCAGCTGTTATCACATGGAGGAATAAATGTAAACAAGCATTGGAGAACACATTACTGTATAACAAACAAATATTTCAATATTTTCAGGCTCTGGAAGGGGTTGATTTATCACAACAGTGATAATGTATACTGTATAGGCATAGTGATTTCTTATAAAATTAAGTCTCATGTATGTTGAGAATATTGTGTGGGTTTTTATTGTTTGTTTTTTAATCATTTTAACCCACAAGCCTCCAATCCTGAAATCTACCACTTGAACAGGCACTCTTCACAAAATGATGTTTAATAATTACATTTCCTATTCAAATTTTAATAAAATTAAATGTAGCCACAGATTTATTCAGCATGTCACTGCCTTGCTACTCCTTAACAGCTTAAGAAAACTCGTTTTGAGAATATATTTATTAAAACTAGTGTAAATTACATATTGTAATTTTATTTCAATTTTTTTTTATATTAAATGAATTTATTTTATGCATTTAACATTATAGATCATTATAGATTCTTTTTTTTTTATTATTCTTTAATTTTCTTTTCTTTATTTCTTTCTTCTTTTTTTTAAACATTAAATTTCTAATGCATTTATCATTATAATTAAATACGTTTTGATTATTCATTATCTAGAGATTACTTCTAACAGTTTCAGTAAAATATCGTTTTTCATTTCATCGAGGGAGCACAGAAGTGGTTAATACTGGTTTGTGAGCCCTGTAAGCTAATTCGGTAGCATGTCTAATTATCAATTTAGGGGTCATGAGTTCAAATCCTCAGCCTCAGTCTCCGTGATGATTGATCTATTACATTGTGTCCAATTATCATTTATCTCCCACGTCTGATTTAAATGGGAAAGTTATCAGATACTTGCGGAGATAGGTGTACTCAAGTACTGGCTAACCTTCCAGGATCCCAGGAAAGAGTGGTTAGGTTAACTGATTGTCTGTTAGCCCTCGATGGCATAAAAAAAGACAGTAGATGGATCTACTAGTATTCAAATCAAATCATGAGTGAGTAGCCAAGAGAAAGTTTATAGAGATCTCTAATTGATATTTTACTGAAACCAGCATAATCTTTTATTTTATGATTAAAAGGATCCTATATGGCCGAGTGGTCTAAGGCGCCGTCTCATGATTCCTAACCTCTCACCGCTGAGGTCATACGTTCAAGTCCTGCTCACTCCAAAAACTTTATATAAGAAAGTTTGCCAGTTACTTGCGGAAGGATGGTCGTTCTACTCAGATTCATGCTGAGGTCTTCCTTCACCAATAAAACTGGATAAACCACAATTATATAACCTGAAATGTGTTGAAAATGGCATTAAACCCCATTCAAAAAAAAGAAAATGATGAAAATAAATTAAAAATTTTTTTTTACATGATTTGAATGCGATTTGCTGTAGAATTGTGGGTAACAAGTCCATATTGGCCTTACCACCACCACATCATTACATCAAGGGTCATCCAAGGTCTTGAGCGAATATTGATCACAAAAGAAAGTAGTTCTGGCTTGTTTACCTTTTCATCTGGGATATATTTACATGGTCTAGGAATCTTTTCTATTCTAAGGGTTGATTGTTTATACTTAGATGTGAATATCTGGCTCCTGAAAGATAGAATTCTCAAGTTTTTTAGATGTGTGGTCTCTTTAGATAAACAAAGAGGTATTCCAAATGACAGAATTAAATATTTTAAAGGCACATTACATTGAATAAAGAAAATTGTTGGATTGTCGTTACAGTAGAGATGATCAGTCATAAAAAAAAAGGTTTTTAGGTGGGAGTTTTCAACATTATTTTTCAACAATTAAAGTTCTCCAGGTGAATATCTCTTAGATACACAAAGAGGTGTTCCAAATGACATAATTAAACTTGCTCAAAGACACATTTTATTGAACAGAAAAATTTGACATTCAACTTCCATGTTTGGTATACTTAGAACATGCCATCAAGGTACCATACAATACAGAACATGACATCAAGATGTGGTACATACAGAACATGACATCAATGTATACAAAACATGACATCAAGGTATCATACATACAGTACATGACACCAAGGTGTGGTATGTACCGAACATATTATCGAAGTGTGGTACTTACAGAACATAACATCAACATATAATACATACAGTACATGACACCAAGGTGTGGTACATACAGAACATTACCTCAATGTAAAATGCATACAGAACATGACACCAAGGTGTGGTACATACAGTACATGACATCAAGATGTGGTACATACAGAACATGACTTCAATGTATAATGTATACAGAACATGACCTCAGTGTAAAATGCATACAGAACATGAAACCAAGGTGTGGTACATACAATACATGACATCAAGATGTGGTACATACAGAACATGACTTCAATGTATAATGCATACAGAACATGACACCAAGGTATCATACATACAGTACATGACATCAATGTGTGGTACATACAGAACATGACACCAAAGTGTGGTACATACAGTACACAACACCAAGGTGTGGTACAAACAGAACATGACCTCAATGTATAATACATACAGTACATGACATCAATGTGTGGTACATACAGTACATGACACCAAGGTGTGGTACATACAGAACAAAGCACCAAGGTGTGGTACATACAGTACATGACATCAATGTGTGGTACATACAGAACATGACACCAAGGTGTGGTACATACAGTACACAACTGCAAGGTGTGGTACAAACAGAACATGGCACCAATGTATCATACATACAGTACATGACATCAATGTGTGGTACATACAGTACATGACACCAAGGTGTGGTACATACAGAACATGGCACCAATGTGTGGTACATACAGAACATGACACCAAGGTCTGGTACATACAGTACACAACACCAAGGTGTGGTACATACAGAACATGACCTCAATGTATAATGCATACAGAATATGACATCGACATATAAAACATACAGTACATGACACCAAGGTGTGGTACATTCAGAACATGGTACCAAGGTGTGGTTCATACAGAACATGACATCAATGTGTGATACATACATAACATTTCATCAAGGTGTGGTACATACAGAAAATGACTTCAATGTATAATGCATACAGAACATGACATCAAGGTATCATACATACAGTACATGACATCAATGTGTGGTACATACAGTACATGACACCAAGGTGTGGTACATACAGTACATGACATCAAGGTGTGGTACATACAGAACATGACTTCAATGTATAATGCATACAGAACATGACATCAAGGTATCATACATACAGTACATGACATCAATGTGTTGTACATACAGTACATGACACCAAGGTGTGGTACATACAGAACATGGCACCAAGGTGTGGTACATACAGTACATGACATCAATGTGTGGTACATACAGAACATGACACCAAGGTGTGGTACATACAGTACACAACACCAAGGTGTGGTACAAACAAAACATGGCACCAAGGTATCATACATACAGTACATGACATCAATGTGTGGTACATACAGAACATGACACCAAGGTGTGGTACATACAGTACACAACACCAAGGTGTGGTCGAACAGAACATGACCTCAATGTATAATGCATACAGAATATGACATCAACATATAATACATACAGTACATGACACCAAGGTGTGGTACATACAGAACATGGTACCAAGGTGTGGTTCATACAGAACATGACATCAATGTGTGATACATACATAACACTTTTTATCAAGGTGTGGTACATACAGAAAATGACATCAACATATAATACATACAGTACATGACACCAAAGTGTGGTTAATATAGAACATGACACCAAGGTGTGGTACATACAGTACATGACTCCAAGGTGTGGTACATACAGAACATGACACCAAGGTGAGGTTCATACAGTACATTACATCAAGGTGTGAAACATACAGAACATGACATCAAGGTATCATACATACAGAACATGACACCAAGATGTGGTACATACAGAACATGACATCAAGGTGTGGTACATATAAAACATGACACCAAGGAATCATAAATACAGTACATGACATCAAGGTGTGGTATATACAGAACATGACATCAAAGTATCATACATACAGAACATGACATCAAGGTGTGGTACATACAGAACATGACATCAACATATAATACATACAGTACATGGCACCAAAGTGTGGTACATACAGAACATGACACCAAGGTATCAAACATACAGAAGATGACTTCAATGTGTGGTACATACAGAACATTACATCAATGTGTGGTACATACAGAACATGACACCAAGGTGTGGTACATACAGAACATGACATCAAGGTATCATACATACAGTACATGACACCAAGGTGTGGTACATACAAAACATGACATCAAGGTGTGGTACATTCAGAACATGACATCAAGGTGTGGTACATACAGAACATGACATCAATGTAACATACATACAGAACATGACATCATAATAGCATAAATACAGAACATGACATCAAGGTATACTACATACAGACATATCAAGGTATGGTACATACAGAACATAACACCATGGTATACTACATACAGAACATGATATCAAGGTATTGTACATACATAACATGACATCAAGGTATACTACAAACAGAACATGATATCACAATATCATATACACAAAACTTGACATCAAGGTATCAATACATACAAAGCATTACACCAAGATACCATGCATATAGAACATGATAGAACTAAATTTAAAGGTAAAGTCGCTTTAACGAAATATTATTCAGTTGACATCGAGGTGTCATTATATAGAACAACAAACAAATAGGGAAGGGTTGTTGGCTCTATTCCCAATCACAACCTTGTGTTGGTGTCCTTAAGCAAGACATTGTACCTGCTTGGTTTTTGTTTTACTCAGGAAGACTTGGAATGTGATTTATCCTAATTTGTAAAGACATGCTTCACAATCTGAGTGAAATAAAAACTACAAACAAGACAACAACTTGCCTGCATTATTTGTCTGATTTATAAGAATTTTTTTACAACTGTACCAAAATAATTTTTAACTAACAAACAAAATCATGTCCATCTCGTTATGGCTACATATAACTATTGTGTAAGTTTACACAGTATCCAAAGAAAATACCGATGTTTGGTCCCATAAAAAACATCTAACTAAACGATGTAACGAGATTCAATGGCTGCAGTAAGACACAAAGCAATGACAGAAGGTTAATCAAATCTAAATAAGCAATGTAACAAGACTTTATGTCCACAGACAGACACACTGCAATGAAAATAGGTTAAAAAATTTTAATGAACAACGCCAAGGTAACAAGACTTAATGGCCGCAGACAGACACACAGCAATGACAGAAGTTAAAAACTAACACAAGCCTGAGATAATGGTGGAATACTACTCTATTATTAACTAAAACATGACTGTGCCATTCAGTAAATATTGGTAGTCGGTAAACATATAAACATTGCACAAGTGCTCTTGTGAAGTTTGTGTGACCGTTCGTTCTAATCGTGCTAGCCGTCACATGTACAGGTAAGACTAGACTCAGTCAATAGAATCATTGTTTACTCTCCCATCTCACATATCCATGACAAATAATCACAACAAAAAACTCTAGTGTGCTTTTTTGGTATTTATTTAAAATAACTGTATAACGCGTTGGAAAAAATAAATATCTAAAGAATATTTCATTGGCTATTAACAACAATTAAGTGGTAATCCGTGCTGGTGGCACTCTTCATTTGTGTAATTTTATCTAACATACAGGATGGAGTATCAAATTGCTTTTTATAAATTTAATTTTAATTAATTTTTTTTTTAATTTTATAGAGGTTAAGCAACATTGTTCACTGTAGTCACTTTACTTTTACCTTAATATACACATCATGTAAGCTTATGAACTTCTTAGCCTGAAAGCTCTGAGCTTACGATTGAACTAAACTAAACAAGAGGTCCAAGTTAGCTTGATGCTCACCCTATTTCGCTTTTTTTCAAATTTTGAATTGACTAAGCTTCATAGATAAGAAAATGAGAATTGTTTGTTTTACCAAGGCATTTCCATGAAAAATCAAAGTAACCTTACTGAGCCCCACTGGACCCTAGCCCCTTTATTTGAACAAACTTAAACATCTATTCATTATTTTATACCAAATATGAACAAATTTTATTCTTTTTTTATGGCCCTGATGGCCCCTTATGGATATTAAATCCCATTTAAAGGTCTCAGTCATAACTGTTATGACTAAACAAATGTTCCTGACATAGTGATGCACATAGGGATCATTTATAGAAAAAATAACAAATTTGGCGCTATGGTTCCTGAGTCGAATTTTACTACATGTATGTAAAACCGATAAGCCCCCTGGGAGAGGCTAATTTTTACCCTATAGTAAACTTGAGAGTTAATCATTTGGTGATGCATATATTGAAGCTCCAGGCCTTACAACTATAGAAAAGAATATTTTTAAAATTTTCAAAATAAAAACTGATCTCTTATGACCAAATTTGGTGAAAATCTGCAATGCATTGTAAGAATTCAAATTGTTTTAATCGAAAGTGTATGGATGAACACTGTGTTATCAGCATAACTCACTTTGATCTTTGATCCAGGTGAGCCACATTGAATTTATTTGAACTAACCTTTGCTCAGGGTGAGCTAAAATAAACAAGATCCATGTTGGACATGGCCAATCCCCCCGCCAAAGCAAATTCTTGTACTGTCCACTTCCTGTCAATGCTCTCTGTCATGGCATGCAGTTTCAAAGCATTCACTTCAAAACATTTAAAGGTATGCTCCAAACAAAGGAAAATAACAAAGGGGAATAATTCTGCAAATACAGAAAAAAGAATTATGCTTCCAGCACACTGCACTCCTCTCAATGTCCTCTATCATTGTGTGAAATATCAACTTAATCCCTTTAACACTTTTTGAACTATGTTCTGGACTAGCATAATAAAATATAATAACAAAGGGAATAATTATGTAAACACAGAAGCAAAATAAAACATAATAAAGGTAGATAATTAAAAAATGGACATGGTAGAGCTATAGTTCTTGGACGCTGAACTTCATTTCCATGTCTTATATCATTGTGTGAAATATGAACCAAATCCCTTGAATAGTTCTTGAGTAATCTTTATGGCAAGTATACTAAAAGTGCTTAATGGGGATACTTGAAAAATAAAGCAAGTCAGAGTTATGGTTCTTAGACACTGCACTCCCTCTTAATGTCCTCTGTCTTTGAATACAGTTTGAATAAATTACATTTGCACTTTAAGAGTTATGCCCAAGACAAGTAAATTTAATAAAGGGAGATAATTAAAAAAGTAAGCAAGGTAGAGAGTTATGGTTCTTGTACACTACACTTCTCCTTAATGTCTTCAGTCATTGTGTGAAGATTCAACAAAATCCCACAAATAGTTTTGGAGGTATGCTTTTGACAAAAGCGAAAATATTATAAAGGGAGATATTTCAAATAGTAAGCAAGGTAGAGTTATGGTTCTTGTACACTGTACTTCCTCTCAGACAAAAGTGTTACAGACAGATTGACATATGGACGGACGGATGGATGGAGACCATTACCATATAATTAATTTAAACTAACCTTTGCTCTGGGTGAGTTTTATTGAATTAATTTAAACTAACCTTTACTCCAGGTGAGCTAAATTGAATTAATTTAAACTCTTTGCTTAGGGCAAGCTAGTATGAATTAATTTAAACTAACCTTTGCTCAGGCAAGGTAAAAAGAATCAATAAAACTAATCTTTACTTCGGGTGAGCTAAAATGATTTAATTTAAAGTAATCTTTGCTCAGGGTGGGCTATATTGAATTAATATAAACTAACCTTTGCTCAGGGTGAACTAAAGTGAATTAATTCAAATTAACCTTTGCTAAAGGATGAGGTATATTGAATTCATTTAAACTAACCTTTACTCAGGATGAGCTAAAATGAATTAATTTAAACTCTTTGCTCGGAGTGGCTAAAATAAATTAATTCAAATTAATCTTTGCTCAGGATGAGCTAAATTGAATTAATGTACACTCTTCGCTCAGGGCGAGATAAAATAAATCAACTAAACTAACCTTTGCTCCAGGTAAACTGAAATGAATTTTAACTAACCTTTGTTCCAGGTGAGCTAAAATTAATTGATTTAAACTGTTAAACCTTTGCTCCAATTGAGCTATATTGAAATAATTTAAACTAACCTTTGCTCAGGGCAAGCTTAAATAAATTAATTTGAACTCTTTGCTCAGTGCTAGCTAAAATAAATTAATTTATTAATTTAAACTATCCTTTATTCTGGGTGAGCTATACAGAATTAATTTTAAAATAACCTTTGCTAAGGAGTCGGGGGGGAGGGGGGGGGGGGGAGCTTAGAATAAATTAGTTTTAACTAACTAATACTCATGAAAAGATCCTTACAATCTGGCCCAGTAGAGCTGACTTTATACTTATTTATATGTATACTTTATCATTATTAGAAACTAATTATCCGCAACATTAAGCATAGTTGGGACTGTTAATTATTCATGTTGTCGAGACAAAACATTTTAGCATGTTTTATATAACTTTCTAATATTGCATAAAAGCATCATTTAATATTAAGAGTGCTGGATAAACGGAGTTGTTGTTGTTGTTGTTTAAATTATCTACGCATTTAGAATCTGTGTCATATTTCACTACTAATTACCAGATATTGATCTTTGTCTGCAATAGCAAACCACAGATCCCATTTTAGTAGGCATACTGTGTGGTCGTTACATTGAACAAATATGAAAAATATGAATGCTTCACATTGTACCACCTGAAAAAAAAATTGACAATTAGTATTGGTAATAACAATTAAGCAAACAGATACTATGATCTTGTTTCTCATTTCCCCATGAAATTTGCGGAAATATTGCTATGAGGGCAAACATTTGACTCCGAATGTCTACAGCAGCAAACAATTGCGGCTACGGTGGCAGAAAGGTTGATGCCATATAATGGGATAAATACCAGAAGCTTAATCAAAAGTCCCAATCGTTGCTATCAAGTGTAAACCTCGCGAAACTAGAACTAACATGACATCATAGCAATTACAACTTATTGTCAGTCCTTTTTCTTTGATATGAAAAATAATGGTTTGAACTTGGATCTTATCCAAGTTGGGCATGTACTCTACCAAGGTAGACATGTACTCTAACAAGTTGGGAATGTACTCTACCGAGGTGGGCATGTACTCTTCCGAGGTGGGCATGTACTCTATTGAGGTGGGCATGTACTCTTCCAAGGTGGGCATGTACTCTACCAAGGTGGACATGTACTCTACTGAGATGGACATGTACTCTACCGAGGTGGGCATGTTCTCTACCGAGGTTGGCATGTACTCTACCGAGTTGGGCATGGGCTCTACCTAGGTGAACATGTGCTCTACCTAGGTGGGCATGTACTCTTCTGAGGTGGGCATGTACTCTACCGAGGTGGGCATGTACTCTACCGAGGTGGACATGTACTCTACCGAGGTGGGCATGTACTCTAGCAAGGTGGGCATGTACTCTTCCAAGGTGGACATGAACCCTTACAAGGTGGGCAAGTACTCTACCAAGGTGGGCATGTACTCTGCCAAGTTGGGCATGTGCTCTTCCAAGGTGGACAATGTACTCTACCAATGTGGGCATGTTCTCTACCCAGGTGGGCATGTACTCTACCAAGGTGGACATGTACATTACCAAGGTGGACATATACTTTACCGAGGTGGACAAGTTCTCTACCAAGGTGGGCAATTACTCTACCAAAGTGGACATGTACACTACCACCAAATCATTGCCACAGAGGGCATTTTATTCATCTGTGATGAGAATTGCGATTTTGTCATGTTTTGATGGATTTTATATAACAAACAATTCGGATTTTATGTATTTATGATAATGAGATGCTTTTTATTGATTTTAAAAATCAATTTTATTTTTTTAAGACATTTATAATATTTTTTCCTGACATACTCCCTTAAAGGGAGACACGGTAATATTGAAATAATATTTTACTGGTACATATGTTTTATGTATCAAAACAATATATTTTAGCATATAATCATATAAAGATATTAACTACATGTATTTGGTATTGCTATCTAAAACTTCATCATATTTTAAAAAATCCTTTACTGATTTTATTGAACTGATGATGTCACGCTGGTTAATTCTTTAAAAACATAAATTGATATTCCCTTGAAATATTATAAATTTAAGATAATATATATTAACATTTTTTTGTGTCACATATGAAACATGATGCTGTTCAACCATATACAAGAGATACACCACTTCCCAAAATAGAAATGAAATTAATTGTCTGACACACGCTCTGGGTATCCTTATTTCATATTTTCCCCAAGGAATGAGGTTTAACGTCATTTTCAACACATTTGGGGTTATATATGGCATATCCAATTATATATAATTATATACAATGTTCAGAAATAGAGTTCAACGCAGTATTTATTAAAATGTCGGTTTATACTAATTTATTTCATCTGCATTGTGTAGAAAGCTTACAGCTATCGAAACGCTATCGGGTCAGTTTCCTGGGTAGAACAAGTACTGAGTGATGTTTTTTTTTTTTGAGTGGCATAAAGTCGAGCTGAGGATCAAACCCTCAACATCTAGTATAAGTGGCCAACAATCTATCCACAACAGTACCGTCCCACTTATCTAAATTGTTGTGTCCCTTTAAAACTAAACTTAATGAGGTGTGTCCCTTTAAACAATTGTTGAGAGTGTGGTCAAGTGGTAGAGCAGCGAGCTCTCCCACACAACTATGTGTGGTGTACTTGAGCAAGACTGTTTTTCCTCATATGGTTAGTACTGCTTCTACCTAGGAAGGCTTCAAGCGTGATTTGCCAAGGTGGAATTAACTTGTTTCGCAATCAAAGTAAAACAAATAAGTTTAAACTAAACAACAACCCATTTTCAGTGATACTTGGTCAAATTATCTAGATCATCTAACAAATGCATTTGTATAAAAACTAAATATTGATAATAACTATGTATAGATGGTTGTTTGCAAAAAATATAATCAATCAATCAAATGATAAAATATTAAAGGCTTAAATCATAATATAATCCCAATATGAAAATAAAAATAAACATAAAATCTATAATTGGTTGTTTTTTTTAACCCTTTACGTCATATATACGCCTTTGGACACCCCTAATATAGAAGGCTTTTGAATTATTAGGTGAATTATGTTTATATTAACTAACTGAGTGAAAAACAGTTACGAGCAATCTGAACTCTTCCTGCACTGTTTTCAAAGGCCTTCTGTGATTGGTCGGTAAAAGGTTTATATATGGAGTAAAGGGTTAAATCTGAAGCATAAATAAGTACTGCTTCAGTCAGAATAAGCTCCCTAGAGAACAATTTCCTCAACTTTCTCAAACTCTCAAACAATAAGCAACACAATTCTTCGTTAGTCGATAGCAGTCACATATTGTTACTAAAAACAGAAATAGAATTATATTATTACATTATTTTTTTCTGTTAATGCAGAGTGTTAGCAGTATTTATGACATAATTTACAGTGCAGGAGTGTATTAAACCCATAACATATTTTTGATATTAACCTAGTGTAATATCACTTCAGAGCGCTCATTTTCTGTATAACTCGACTCTCCTACGTAACTTGCCGAAGTACTTTCACACTTGCCCGAATATATAAATGACGTTGATTTGTCATAGTTAAATTACGTTATTTTGAGACGTTACGTCATGCAATGACTCGCGGAAACAAATATGCCCGATTTTTTTTCTTGTTCCTTATAGAGGTGACCTGTTAAATAAATAGTAAATTTGATAAAACAAATCATACATTCGTGCTCATTTACTGAATTTATCGGCAAAGCCTCGCATTATTTATATTTTTCCAACACCTTTTAATAAATTCAATAATAAATGAGATAAATAAAATCCTCTATATATTATATGGTGCCATTGGCAAAGTTGTGAGCACTTCTGGCTTTGACTGCTAAATAGATTATTCCATTTTCTTCTCAGCACATTTCAGGTTGTATATCGCATACTAGTATTCAGTTTTATTGTAGGAGAAAGACCTCAGAATGAACCTGAGTAGAGCTACCCTCCTTCCGCAAGTAACTCGCAAACTATCTCACATAAGTTTTTTGGAGCGAACAGCACTCTAACCTACAACCTTAGCGGTAAGAGCAATGATCTTGAGACGCCGCCCGATATCTCGCCACGGAAGCCCCTGCATGGCTAGTCCAATTATTACTGGGAATAAATGAGTGTGAAAATGTATAACAAGTTTGTTTCTGAAATGTTATCTTTAGGTGTTAAATGTGTGAAAAAAAACAACAACTTTTTCCCTCCCTTTTACATAACATTTGTAAATGACCCTTGAAATAATGAATGAAGTCATATTGTGAGATACGGGGGAGGAAAACGGAATTTTAGTTTTACCGGCATTATAATCCAAATAATTCACTTTTGGGCACTTTGATTTTTTATTGTTATGACAACTTAAAGGATCACTTTGTTTGGAAGCTGTATTTGGAAAGTTAATGCATACTGAGGTGTGCAGACTGGCGTTAAAATACAAATACATGCAGCACATGTTTAACACTGTGACTATGTATTTCAATCTTCGAGAAGGGTTCGGTTAGTTCAGTCAGTAGTGGGTCTGACTATCAATAAAGGTCATGAGTTTGAATCCCCGCCCTGCCAGGGTCTCCATGATGATATAAATATTGCATATAATTATCATTTGTCTCTCACTGCTGATTCAAGTGGGAAAATTATCATTTACTTGTGGAAATAGGTGTGCTTGAGTACTGGTTAACTGTCTAGGATTCCAAGAAAGAGAACTTTGGCATAAAAATGATGCTTAACATTCAATCACTCAATTGCAACTCAATACCAAGGTGTGCAGTCCGATGTAAAAAACAAATATATGTAGCACATGTACAGGTCAGAATGTTACCCATATTTATGACTTGTGTTACATAGAATACAGTGACGATCACACAAATGTACATTTTCTTCTCAAGTTTGTATATCTGATTTTTTATTAAATTGTTACAATGCAAAAGAATGGTGTTTTAAGACCTTTAGCAGTCATCAATGAGAGTGGAGGTGAAGACAATTCCTACAAGCAAATTACAATTCATAAATTAGCATTTATTTAACAAATTATGATTCATAAATTACCATATTTAAACAACTAAAGATATTCTGTTTAAATATCATTTCGTTGCACCTTTTGAAATACATGAAAATATAAATGGGTGAAAAATTCCGATTTGCTTCTACCTGAAATAACTGTGTAACAGTTGCCTCAGAAAGTCATAACGAACAAACAGTCTGAATATTGTAATACACTTTGCCTTTGTTAATACAACATTGTTCATGATCATTTCCAGAAGACTTCTGCAGCTAACCCACTTGATCTAAATATAGAGCTTGTCTCTCAAAATGGAAGTTTGCCCCTAGTTTAGATATACCATGATTCTGTATCAACAAGTAAAAGCTTGTATAAGATAATGTGTTTGGACACCTCTAATATAGACACCTTTGGACAACTAATATATTAACTGACAGAGTGGAAAACAGTGCAGGAAGTGTTCAGATTGCTCGTTATGAGCAATCTGAACTCTTCCTGCACTGTTTTCAAAGGTCTTCTGTGATTGGTGCGGGGAAAACACGTATCTATGGAGTAAAGGGTTAAACTTATTCCATTACAATTCCATACTGTACTATCAAAATTAATAAATAAGAATACATAAGTAACCAGTCACAGTTATTATTTTATAAGTATTTACATTAATTACCGGTAGTAAACTAAAGGAAACGTTGATGATACAGAAGTCAGGTGTAAAATTCTTTTTTAACTTAATGAGATTCTACAAGGACGTTTGTTTTTTGTACAGCCACTGTGAAATCCGGCAAACTCAAAGATGGCACTATAACACAATGAGTTATTGATCAGTTGATACATTTTCCATTTCGTCATCTTCCGAGTCTGAAGAAAGCACGGGTAATTCATGTAACGTATGATCTTTATAAAATTGCTCGTTCTCTAAAGTGTAACATGACTCTCCAAAACCAGAAAATTGTTCCGTGTCGATATTGTTAAAGTCCTGTGGTATATATATCATGTCAGGTGTTATTCCCTTTATAAAATGGTCGAGCTTGTCTTTATCGTTGATTTCTACTTTTCTGAACACCATGCAATGTAAATGTTCTTGTTTTACATATTTCCACCGTTTAAACCCTAACGACTCTATTGCAACTTTCCAACTTTTGATCATCGGGGCGTTGCGATGTTGGTGGTGGGAGTCTGGCGTGACGATCACAAGGATACCACTGTAAACCAAAAGTTCATGCGCTTTCTGACAGCAGATCCAGCGCTGGTACGGGGCGGGGAAATATTCCAATAATAGTGAAAACACGATTACGTGGAAACTTTCCTTTGGAAGCCAATCAATCGGATCTTTGAGATTGTTTACAAATGTAGTCATGGTATCCATGGCAACCTGAAGGTGGTCTGTTGTACGTAGATGAAGAAAATCACAGTGAAAGACAGTCTGAAATAAAATATTATGGGTTTTCATTTTGGTAAAGCCATGCCCTTTGTAGATCAAATTATTGGTGAAGGAAAATACTTGGGCGGCCATGACCTTCTCGTGAGTTAAAGTTGACACTTACATTTGGTAATATTCAATAATGCATGGAGTAATTATATTTGAATTTCATGCATTGATATGTTGGAAATCTATGTAACATTTTATTCACTAAAGTTCAAGGCATTTCTTAGAATAGCATATGATAAGTATAAATACATAGTAGATACATACTTAAAAAATATATTAAGAAATTCTAAATGTATTTTTTAAGTATGTATCTTCTATAAAACTACATGCTTTAAAAATTCCAGCAAGAGCCCAAAATTAACTATCTAAGTTTATACTGCATAATATAAAAAGTTACTTATTACATTGTTTGACACAAAACATGCCCGTATTACTCAATTCAATTATGTTTTGACTGTCCCAAACTCACGTTGTAATTCTTTAATAAATAGTTGTAACTATATATGTACTATGTCTCAAGAAACAATATTATGTAAGCATATGTTTTCTTGATGATTGTAACATTATTTCATGCTGTAACTTGTGTTACCTGAGATGGTTAAATAAAAGTTTTTTTATTATTGTTGATGTTGTTTTTATTGAGGCATAATCTATAGTAATTATTAGAAGCTCACATCACCATAGGTCACATCACCACAGCTCGCATCCCCACAGCTAGCATCACCACAGCTAACATCACCACAGCTCATCACAACAGCTCACATCACTACAGCTCGCATTCCCACAGCTAGCTTCACCACAGCTCATATCACTACAGCTAATGAATCCCCACAGCTCACATCACCACAGCTCTCACCACAGCTCACATCACCACAGCTCACATCCACACAACTGGCATCACCACAGCTCACATCACCACAGCTCATATTACTACAGCTAATGAATCACCACAGCTCAAATAACCACAGCTCAAGTCACCACAGCTCATATCACCACAACTCATATCACTACAGCTAATGAATCACCACAGCTCACATCACCACAGCTAATGAATCACCACAGCTCATCACCACAGCTCACATCACCACAGCTAATGAATCACCACAGCTAAATTTACCACTGCTCATATCACCACAGCTTACATCACCACAGCTAGTGAATCACCACAGCTCAAGTCACCACAGCTAATGAATCAACTTATGAGTCATCACACTTGTGAGTTGGCTATTAACATCATCTGAAGTGTCATTTTTTAATTTTAAGTTACAAGACAAACATAGAAACTCACGTCTGCAGCAGGACTGATGTCAATGCCTATGGCCTGGAATTCTGGGAAGGCCAGGAATGGGTTGTAACAACTACCTACATCTAACAACCTAATCTTCCCTTCCACTGGAAGCCGTCTGAAATTAAAAACAAATCATATTTCACTAATGCATTTTTATTACTGTCATTATTATTTACGATAGTCTGCTACTGGTAAAATGGAGGAATTAGGAACATGTTTACCCTCATACCTTTTCTTCATCATAGGCAGTGTTTTGTGTAATTCCTCTCTCCAGCCAACTTTTTTGGAAAGATCCTACCAAATTTCAAATAGATAAACATCAGTAGGATCCAACATAGAATCAGCATGATTTAATGTTGTTGTTTTTTCAAACCAGTGTCACTATAATGTGACCGATACATGCATCTGCAGCAAGATGTTTTCAACACGTTACAGGTTTGTTTTTGTTTTTTATTTGAACTAATTTATTTTACTTCACTTGTGAGACAATATTACAACTTAGATGAATCACACACGAAGCTTACCTGGGTAGAACCAATACTTAGCATGCACAGATAAAGTGTCTTGTTTAAGGACACTACACATAGCCAGGGAGGAGGATCAAACCCACAACCTTCCAGTCCTGGATTCAATACTCTACATCTGGACCAGGTGCTCCACAATACGGGTTGGTTATATATGACATACAATATTTCTGGTGGAGGAAAACATCAGAATGAATCTGAGTATAACCATTGTCCATCAACAAGTAACTGGCAAACTGTCTCAAATGAAGTTTTTGGACAGAGCTGGGCTCAACAGACTTGTAAGAGGTAAGTGACCATGAGGAAGCACTTACGACCACCAGGTTATGGTCTAGAATGTTGCGAGGTAGTAAAGAAATGTTTGTGTTTTTTGCTTGGTAAATTGCTCACCAATGTATGAAACTAGAAATTGTGAAGTAACCAGAGAGATTTTATGAATTGCTCTTAAAAAGTTAGTTTCCAGGATATAACCAGTATGGTGTTTTAGGGAGAACAGTGGGTCAAGCCTTGGATCAAGTCCACAAACTAGACAAGACCATTTTCACTGCACTACAGCCCCGCTTAAAGGGGAATGTGGGTTGCGTAGCATCATAGACAACTTTGTGACAGAGGACTTCTGGCTGGGAGCTTACCCATCACTGCAGAGGTCAATGGTTTGAGCCCAGCACAGTCCAAAAATTATGTGAGAAAGTTTACTAGTTACTTGCAAAAGGACGATGATTCTACTCAAGATTAAGATTCATTCTGAGGTGTTCCTCCCCTAATAAAACTGAATATGCCATATACTGATATAACCCGTATTATGCAGTTTGTGTTGAAAATGGCATTAAAACCTTATTAAAAATAAATAAAACTAATTTCCCCTCAATTGACAACCTTTTGAGACTTGAGTGATAAACAAGATAAAAATAAATCAAGTCTACTCTCTCCATTTACACTTATGGTTTTCAGCCTGCTTGCTTTGTTTATTTTCACATTAGCCCCATCGACTATGAATAATTAAGTTTACATCAAATACCACAATGTTTAATTGTTTTTGAACAAACAGGCCTACTTTAGCAGTACAGTGACTATTGCACTACTTTAATATTAATATTTCATAACCCACAATATCACAATAGCAAAAAAAACAAAACATCATCGATTTGTTTTCTCATTAAAAAAAATAGAATGTCCTATATTATACACTAGCTTGGATGTCTCAATAGCGGTGGATTGTTTGTTTTGATTGTTTACTTTACAAGACAAAACAACTGGATCAATATGAATACCCAATGTGATTCATCATGGTTGTTTATTCATTCTTTCCCTCCAAAATTGTGGTATTGATATAACTGGCTAGATTAAAAAAAATGCTTCTATATGTCCAGCAGTATTAGTAGAGAGAAACAAAACTGACCTCATTATCAAATACCAATATTTTGGGAAGTGTTGAAATACATATCTTTTTGGAAACTATGTTTTATGATGTGATATGATGATAATGGGCCAATATTATTGATGGGGCAAGTTCATGTATGCCAGGTAGGTAACTAGTGATAGGTGGGAGACATATTTTTTTGAAAATTCTCAATATTGAGGTGTTGGGAGTACGGTGTGGTAAATAAATGACCTTGTTATCTTAGTTCAATAGTTTTGGTTTGATGTTGGGCAGGAAGGGGGGGGGGGGGGGGGGGGGGTTGAGGGGGCATAATGTTTATATATACATGTAACTATTGTGAAAGTTTGGTGAAGATCAAATGAATACTGCGTCTGCTAGAGAACAAATGCCAAACGATGTAATTTTTGTTCGATTTGGCCAGTTAAAGAACTTGTCCAAGAAATTTTTTAATGTTTGAGTGCACAATGCCATAAGGTCAAAGTTACACACATTTTTATGACCAAGGGCCATAACTCCAATTTGGCCAGATTATCACAACTATGTAACGGCTGTGCAGATTTGGTGAAAATCCAAAACTGAGATTGCTAGAGTGTACACATCGTCAAATAACTCAATATCTGACCATTCAAGGGTCACAACTCTTAACATCAATTATCCAAATTGGTAATTTCCTTGTTCTACACATCATGGTCATATGACTACTTTATGATTTTGGTTCAAGGTAAAATAGTGCAATTTTGACAATTCCAAGGGCAATATTTCTATTATTTCTATTATTAAATATCTGACTTGGCATGTTCAAATTATTTCAAAAGAAACATTTTGCTTATACATGTAGAACTATTGTGTAATTTTGGTGGATCCAATGAAAAAAGTGAGTGCTTAAATGCATACATGGTCAAACAGTGCATGTGCTAGAGAGCACAAGATGACGTCAACCAGGCAATCAGAATAGCTCACCAGGTGAGGGAATAGCAGAATTGTTTAAATATCAAAAAGAAATACTGATCTTTCCTGACCTAGACAACTATCACAATTAATCAAAACTCCCTGAATCTTCTTTGAAAATATAGATGCTTCAAATGATTTATTTTTGTTTGAGAAATGCAAATTAGAAAATCAAAGACTTATATATCACCATCCCGCCATTCAAAAAGTTGTCAAACTGAGCAGTAATGATGTTAACAGCGGCAGTTTTCATTTTAAATCATTTTGCCGCCTCTGCAAAACATGATGACTATTGTCACATAGAATGAATAAACAACTAATTCTTTTTACAGTATTAATTGACCTGAACGTGGGGTGACAATCTAACAAGTCAATGATCTAATCAGCAATTGATATTGCTTCAAGGCTGCCATTTTCCTTAGGCAAGCTGGTGGCCAAAAAGTAAACACTACATTGTCTTTACTTGGACAAACAACGCCACAGGGTCAGTGGGTGAATCGACAGTTTTTCTCCCATCTGTTTAATTGTGGCAAGATAAGCACTCAGCATCTATTATAACCATTCTCCCATCTGTTTAATTGTGGCAAGATAAGCACTCCGCATCTATTATAACCATCGGCTTCAACAGATGGATGAGGACAACTACCAGACATACCAGTGTCAAAACTTGACATCTTTAACACGTTTGATTTTGTCAATTATCATTTATTCTCAACCCAGGACACTGAGTAGAACCTAGATTTATGCAACTGCATGGCCATAGTTACTTTGAGTATTCTGTGACCTGGTTTTTGATATCGGTAGGCAGTCTGTATACAGCTTGGATACTTTTCTGATGCTGACTGTTGAATGAGGTGATCATAATCAATCAAAGTCCTTGACATCTCTTCATTCAGATATTTTTCACCTAAATTGTAAGGCTAGTGCCACAGTTCATGTAATTATCTATAAATAATGGAATTCTGATTGGCCAGAATGATCCCTCATTGAACAAAATACTTTATGATATTGAACAGTTTTTGCTTTCGGTTTTGCGAAACTGTGCATAAAATTACAATAAATTGCGATTAATAAAAATAGCTCCAAGTCTTCTTTTAAGTTAAATATTTTTAATTTCTTTATTCAAAAAGAGATATACTATTGTTACATAAAAATTAATGTATAATCTTAATTTGGAAACTTTTTATCATTTCCTGTATGAAAAATCTAGTCTAGTAAAGACTCAGAATTCATTTATCTATATTTTATATAATAAAACAGTTATGGAGTTTTCAGCTGTACAATATGATGTGCTATTCACCAGAAAAACATAAATATAGACCTCAATATTAATTTTTCTGGTGCATAGAACATCATATTGTTTAGCTGAAAAGTCCATAATTGTATAATATCCCGTGCCATTTACCATACTTCAATGTGTTTAAGGTTCGATTAGCTCAATCGGTAACGTGTCTGACTATCAATCCAGGGGTCATGAGTTCCAATTCCCCGCTCGGCAACAGTCTCCGTGATGATTGATATACGACATTGTGTCTCATTATCATTCGTCTCTCACCACTGATTCAAGTGGGAAAGTTATCAGTTACTTGCGGAGATGGGGTGTGCTCGAGTACTGGTTAATCCCAGGAAACAGTGGTTAGGTTAACTGATTGTCTGTTAGCCCTCAATGGCATAAAAATGACGCTAAATATTCAATCAATCAATCAATTAAATTTTATTAATTGATTTGGGTTGTAAATGTTTTTTTCTTACATTTCATTGTATTCTCACATTTTCTCCTTGTGCAAACAAAAAAAATGCTCCAAAATTGGAATATTATAAAAATTTTACTATGAAAATGTCCAGGGGCATTGATAGCATTGATAAACAAACATGCTGTTGGTAAGTTGCTTCAAAGAGCATGTCACAATATGTTAAAACACATTAAAGGAGGACAGGCAGGGCATTCAATGGAGTATACCAGACCTGGGTTGCATTTCACAAAAAAAACCTCTGATAAAAATATGTCAAAAATTAATGTAAAGTAAGAAACATTCACAATGTTTTTCGTGATCATCTACATGAAGTTAAGATTGTATTTTTAGGAAACTTTTTTATGAAATATTCAACCAAAGGTTGAATTAATCTGGATTATAATTTAAAATATTATAAATAATATTTACTTTACATTTACACCCTATTTTTATTTAAGTTTTTTTGTGAAATGCAAATTTGAATTGGAATATGTCAAGCACTGGGATACAGAATGATGTATCCCTTGTATACCTAATACTGCGAATGCCCATATAATAACAATATCCCAGACATGCGCAAAGCTCCAACTTCTGTTAGCATTGGCATTTGTTTACCTTTGAATACTGACAACTGTTTATTACTCAGCACACTTAAGTCACTTTATCACTGTTTATCATTGATGCCTTTATTTCCGAGGTTGATAAAGTTTTAGACTTGTGGTAATAGGTATGACTAGTATACTATATGAAAACAGAAAAATATAGCAAAACCTGTTTTAATGAGCCAGCCAATGAATGAGCAAGAGTGACCTTTTATGACAGGTACAGATTAATTTTCTCTGAAAGCACTGAACAGGGTAAAAGCAAATTTGGGTACTTAAAGACAGGTGGCTGCTCAATAGAGGTGACAGCCAACACAGGGATGACTGTTGCACTCCTTCTATACTGATAAAATAAATACAGGGTACTATTTTTGAGCCAAGGGTTAATAACTCAAAACTCAATAACAATTTTTTCCCCAGATCTTATCTTGAACTAAGATATTGTCCCACACAACATTCTATTATTCTATTATATATCTATAAAAATTTCTTATTTATATCATATTATTTGCCAGTTTTTTTCTTATTTTTTTATATTGGCAAGAAAACACAGTGGGTACATATATATTTTTTTCAATAAGTTCAACGCCATTTTCAACACATTTCAGTTTATATATTGCATATCCAGTTTATTGGTGGAGGAAGACCTCAGAATGAATCTGAGTAGAACCACTGTCTTTCTCGAAGTAACTGGCAAACATTCTCACAACAAATTTTTGGAGCATCTAGTCTCGAACCTATGACCTTAGCAGTGAGAGGCAAGTCATCTTGAGACGGCGCCTTGGACCACTCGGCCACGAAGACTTTCAGTGGATATTTTACACAGGCAGTGTTAAAGGTACAAATAAACAAAAAAAACTCTTTCTTATTTTATTCACAATGCAGATAACCTATACTACCTTTAAATCAAAACTATCAATTTTTTTAATTACTTTTTCAACAATTCATTTTTTTTTTCTTTCTCTTTATACTTAACTTCAGTGATCAGTCAAGATCTCAATATAGAAAACATGCATTACAGTTTCCAGGGTAACCGAGAAATGTAAACAAGGCAATTATCTGAAAATACAAAATGTAAACAATCCAGGAGTGGTGGATAAACAAAAACATGAATGGCTGGGCTAGTATTTCACTGTTAGATGAAAAATTAAACCCCTTTCATGACAGCTCGTTGCTTTCAAGATTAAGGCCGAATCAATAGGAACTGTCAGTTTAATAAAGATATTTTATAAACAAAATTTTACTGACAAATATAGAAGATTATGTGTAGACAGTTATTTAGAGATATTGTTGTTTAGTTTATGCAACGGTTTCATAACTGCTCATCTGTGTTTGAAGATTGTATATTATCGTACCAGTGGGGATATTATCGTACCAGTGGGGATATTAGTACCAGTGGGGATATTATCGTACCAGTGGGGATATTATCATTCCAGCAGGGTCAGTCAGAGAAAATCTCCTTTCACTGTGAATAAAGGTAATAGCATTGGCTGAAATTTATCATAATTGTTTCATAATTACTATTTGCTTATTTTTCATTTGTTTCTTTATTATTTGTTGATTTGTTTTGTATATAAAAGAAAGATTTATTCATCTGAGACAGAATAAAAATAACAGTTGTCATTTTTTAATGTTTACTGAAATCTACAATAGACTCTTCCATCCTTGGTTATGGACTGTTCCATTACACTATTAAAGGGGCATTATTTGAAATAGGATTTTACTGGCTGAGAAGCAAACAATTTGTATGCGTCATCAGACAGGAGTCATCAGAAGCAAATGGACTGTAAGCTGATTGAAGTAGACTGTAAGCTGATATAAGCAGACTGAATTTATCTAAGCAGACTGTAAGCTGATCTAGACAGACTGTCAGCTGATCTAGACAGGCTGTAAGCTGATCTAAATTTAAGCAAACTGTCAGCTGATCTAAGCAGACTGTAAGCTGATCTAGACAGAAAGTAAGCTGATCTAGACAGACTGTAAGCTGATCTAGACAGGCTGTAAGGTGATCTAGACAGACTGTAAGCTGATCTAGACTGACTGTATGCTGATCTAAATCTAAGCAAACTGTCAGCTGATCTAGACAGGCTGTAAGGTGATCTAAGCAGACCGTAAGCTGATCTAGACAGAATGTAAGCTGATCTAGACAGAATGTATGTTGATATAAATCTAAGCAAATTGTAAGCTGATCTAGACAGACTGTAAGGTGATCTAAGCAGACCGTAAGCTGATCTAGACAGAATGTAAGCTGATCTAGACAGAATGTATGTTGATAGAAATCTAAGCAAATTGTAAGCTGATCTAGACAGACTGTAAGATGATCAAAGCAGACTGTACGCTGATTTAGACAGAATGTAAGCTGATCTAAACAAACTGTATGCTGATCTAGACAGACTGTAAGCTGATCTAGACAGAATGTAAGCTGATCTAGACAGGCTGTAAGCTGATCTAGACAGACTGTAAGTTGATATAGACAGAATGTTTGCTGATCTAAATCTAAGCAAACTGTCAGCTGATCTAGACAGACTGTAAGATGATCTAAGCAGACTGTACGCTGATCTAGACAGAATGTATGCTGATCTAAACAAACAGTACGCTGATCTAGACAGACTGTAAGCTGATCTAGACAGAATGTAAGCTGATCTAGACAGGCTGTAAGCTGATCTAGACAGACTGTAAGCTGATCTAGACAGAATGTATGCTGATATAAAACTAAGCAAACTGTCAGCTGATCTAAACAGGCTGTAAGGTGATCTAAGCTGACTGTAGGCTGATCTAGACAGAATGTAAGATGATCTAAGCAGACTGTAAGCTGATCTAGACAGAATGTAAGCTGATCTAGACAGAATGAATGTTGATCTAAATCTAAGCAAATTGTAAGCTGATCTAGACAGACTGTAAGCTGATCTAGACAGAATGTATGCTGATCTAAATCTAAGCAAACTGTCAGCTGATCTAAACAGGCTGTAAGGTGATCTAAGCTGACTATAAGCTGATCTAGACGGACTGTATGATTATTTAAATCTAAGCAAATTGTAAGCTGATCTAGACAGGCTGTAAGCTAATCTAAGCAGACTGTAAGCTGATCTAGACAGACTGTAAGCTGATCTTAATTGAAGTTTACTGACAGCTGATCTAAGCAGACTGTAAGCAGATCTAGACAGGCTGTAAGCTGAACTAAGCAAACTATAAGCAGATCTAAGCAGACTGTTAGCTGATCTATACAGACTGTAAGCTAATGTAAGCAGACTGTAAGCTGACTTAGACAGGCTGTAAGCTTATCTACGCAGACTGTAAGCTGATCTAGACAGAACGTCAACTGGTCTAAGCCGAATGTCAGCTGATCTATGCAGATTGCAAGATGATTTTATCATATTGTTAGCTGTTCTAAACTGACTGTAAGCTGAGCTTAGCAGTATGAAAACTGCTCTAAGCAGAATGTAAGCTGATCTAAACAGAATGTAATCTTATCTAAACAGACTGTAAGTGTATCTAAACATATTGTAAGCTGATCTAAGTAAACTGTAATCTGATCTTAGCAAACTGTAATCTGATCTTAGCAAACTGTAAGATGATCTATTCAGACTGTAAGCTGTTTTAAGCAGACCATAAGCTGATCTAAGCAGACTTAAAGCTGATCTAGACAGGCTGCAAGATTATCTAAACATATTGTTAGCTGTTCTAAACTGACTGTAAGCTGAGATTAGCAGACTTTAAAGCTGATCTAAGCAGACTGTAAGCTGATCTAAGCAGACTTTATGCTGATCTAAACAGACTGTAAGTTTATCCAAACAGACTGTAAGATAGTCTTTTCAGAATGTAGGCTGTTTTAAACAGACTGTAAGCTGATCAAGCAGACTGTTGGCAGATCTAAACTGAATGTTAGTTGATCTAAGCAAACTGTAAAATGATCTTTTCAGAATGTAAGCTGATCTAAGCAGACTGTAAGTTGATCTTAGCAGACTGTTAGCTGATCTAAGCAGAATGTAAGTTAATCTAAGCAGACTGTAAACTAACCTAAGCATAATGTAAGCTCATCTAAGCAGACTGTAAGCTGATCTAGACAAACTGCAAGATGATCTAAACAAATTGTAAGCTACTCACTGGCAGATCTGAATCTACATTGTAAATAGAATCATTAATAAGAACAGCAAAGTTAAATATGATGTTCGTAATTATGACTCTCCTAAGTTAAATAAGTATACATGTGTGAATAAGACAATAGGTGCCAGTAGGTTATATGCTGGACTTCATTGTCTATAAACAAAACACCCAGTGAAGGGTCTACCCAGGAATCTGAACAGTTTGTAAAACCTAGCTCTCCACTTACAGATAGTACTAACCAAATATACTTAATGTATCAATACTCCAAGGAACAAAGTTACCATCTATAGAATAACCACATCAGTACAGGGTGTCCAGTGATACACATAAACATAGAAGAAGATATGCTAATCAGCATTCAACCCTGCTTAAATTTAACCCAAAAGGATTAACTTCACTTTCAACATATTTTAGGACCTTTAAAGACATTTTGGCCTTTAAAGACAGATTGGTGTTTAATACAGGTTAATTTGCTCTTAAAACTTAGAAACGGAAAATACCAAATGTGGCTGCTTAAGACAAGTGGCTGCTCAATAGAGATGGCCACTTACACAAGTTTGACAGTTTATACATGTAGATGCATTTATAATCTGCTGATGTGGGTAATGATAAACATGCTAATGTAATAGACATTTTACTTACATGTAGAAATAATACACAAGTTAATAACAACTGGGGTTGGGTTAGGGGTGCAAATCCAACATTGCCGATTGTTCTAAAGTGCTGTCTCGTCTCCAGCTCATTGACCTCTCACTCCTGAGGTCATGGATCCAAGCCCAACTGCAGTTTTCATACTCAGATTCACATACATGTATCTGAGGTCTTCCTCCATCAATAAAATATGTTGCAATAATATTATATAGCCTGTAATTTGTTGAATTTGTTAACGCCGTTTTAGAACACATTTCTGGTTATATATGGCATACCCTGTTTAATTGGTAGTGGAAGACCTCACAATGAATCTGAGTAGAACCACCGTCCTTCCACAAGTAACTGACAGACTTTCTCGCATAAATTTTTTATACAGCAATTTTTAAAAAAAAATTACTTACTTTCTTATTATTAAATTATATATCTGTGTGATGCAAATATGAAATTAGAACACCCTGGTAGATATACGAGGGGTTACCCAGAAGTTTGTGGACAAATCTTGTAGTATAAACATGACATGTCGGATTTATTTTTAGGTTTACATGTATTATATTTAATCTAACTGCAACTTGTATGCAAAGTATTAAAACTATATATATTAAAATAAAACAGTAACATGTATTTCAAACATGCCATGTACGCCTATCTGCCACAGGCCAGATTTATGTTACATCATTGCCACACCAATTTATTTTACAAGTAATTATCCTACTCTTGCTCATCGCTCAATCATACTCTTTTAGCAATTGGGAACCCTGCAAGCACTAAAATGCATGCTATTTATTCTTTATTATCGTGTGCACTGTATTGTTATCTATACTTATTTCGCAGTATAGTTCATGAATTGTATTACAGCAATCCTTATTGAGGCACGTTTTGCCACGTTGACTTGACTTTGCTTGATCTTGACACCATATATGTGACCTGTTAGCATCTTTTATTGTTTCTCTTTCTCACTGTACTGTTTGTGTCATTTGTTGACTACAAAATGCAACATATATAACTTTCTCTGAGCTTTATTATGCTTATCTAATGTCTGAATCAGTGTTCTGTTAATATTGACACAAACTGTATTGCTGCTTGTTGTTTCACCTTTTCATCAGATGCACTATTTGCATATGAATGAGTCTACCTTTTCAATATAAGTTTATTTAAACTCCTTACACCTGCATACAGTGCTGGGATGACACTTTCATGCAGACTTGGTGATGTGTTCTCAATAATATATGTTTATTGTGAGTTTTACAAGAGAATTTTTTTTTTTCACATATTTATCTGTCGAATTGTTCAACATTTTGAGCTGCGGCACTCATCGTATATGTATGTTGCAATGGATGCTATAACATTTTTACTGACATAAGAAATATACTAAAACACCGTACATGGATGGAAAATACACCAATACTTAAGTTGTGAAAAATATAGCGATGTACTTGCATATATATTAATTTTATTAAATTTGTGCACAAACTTCTGGATAAACCCTCGTACATACCCATAGTTTTGTTTGTATTTTGGAAAGGGGCATAACTCTTGTAAATGGTTGAAAGGCAAAGGGGCATAACTCTTGTAAATGGTTGAAAGGCAAAGGGGCATAGCTCTTGTAATCATATTCCCCATATTTGTGGTCATACAAGACAAAAATCATAACACAAAATTTATTTCTATCCACTTTTATCAGTATATATATTCAGTGTGTATGATAAATTTCCAAAGAAAGATCAATTCGTATTTTTGGAGAATTTCTACTCATATTTTCAAAACTATCGTACAAGTTTTACCAAAAGTTTAATTATTTCTTGAATATGAAGTTCCAGACAGTAATACTTGGAGACTAATATCTTTATATGTTCATTCAGAAGTGATTGATTTGATGTGTAAACAAGAGTTAACTTTGATTTTAAAATTCCCCCTGCTACCCACCCCTCCCCCTCTCTCTCCCCCTCTAGAGCAGGATCTCTGCATGGATACGCAAGTCAACAAAATTTGTGTTAAACATATTCATACTTGATGTTCATCATGTATGCAAAGTTTAGTCAATTACTCAAAAACTGTGGAAGCAGTTCTCTCCACAAGTTGCTGCCAGATCGACTGACTGATACAATTTTAATGTTTTTGGACTAAACTGGTCTGAACCTCATCGGCAAGAATTTAATTTGGCAAATTCATTTAGTTTCAAGATCAATGTCTTGACACTTGAAAGAATGTGTAAAAACTAAAATTTAATTTACTGTGAAATCATTAATTGTCATGGGGGGACTAATTTTAGTTGATTTGTGGACAGGCCTCGACAACGAAATCAAATCCCAATGAAATGGTCATGGGTACAATTGTATTACATCCATAGGCCTCCTGTATTTACCTGTACCTAAAACGTAGACCTACCTTTCTCAGCTAGATCTAAGTGGTTTATATCAGATTGTTTCTATTTAGTGTGTGCATTTTGCTATTGGATCTATTGAAAGTTAAATTTAAATTTTAAATCTTTAAAATGTGCACTGATTAAGTTAAAATATGGTAACTGTTTTAATGTTCCATATGTACATTGCATAAAATATGCATGTCAATATGACAGGTCACTTGTTTACTTGCGTATATTTTATTTTGACCGCTGTGGAAAGCACTAAAAATAAACCATTTCCTGGAAGAATATGTCAATAACAATAACAGACAACACATTTTATGTCAGCGTGACATATTTTTCCAGCATTCTTTTAAGTAGCTATTTTTAAAAGAGAAAATAGGCATGCGAATAAATACAATACAGATTTCTAGTATTTAATTGAAAAGTAGCCTATTATTCTTTGGTTGTTTTTATTTCCTGTTCTTGATGAGAAAAAAATATTTGTGACGAGTGAATTTGTGCTGGTCTCAACCTATTAATACCTTTAACTTGTGACACGTCCACTCCAATTGTTGTTTTCATAACAGTTAGATTAAAATTCGTAACACCAAAGCCCAGACTTATTGATGACTCTTCCCACGATTACCCATTGTTTAGAGGAGCTTTATTACTGCGTGTGTAAGTACAGGCAGTGACTTATATATAATAATGGTTCCGGTCAGTAATTAAATAAAGGATCTTACACGAGTGCTTATTTATTATTAAATTTATTAAACAAATTGGAAAACATTATACTATGCGAGGCTTTGTCGAGCATCATATCATTTTTCCCAACAAGTTTGATAAATAAGCACAAATGTAAGATTCATTTTTATCACCTAACTCAGAAAAGTTTACATTTACGATTTATTTAACAGATCTTCTCTGTAAGGAACGAGTAAAAAATTGGACATTTATTTCTGTGAGTCATCGTATGACGTAACATCTCAAAAATTATAATGTCATTTAGCCGAGACAAACCGATTTCATTTATATATTCAGGCCAGTCCAAAAGTATTTCGGCAGTTCAGCGATTTACGTACAAGATCCAAGTTACACAGAAAACACCGAGCCATGAATCGGAAGATATATTGCACTAGGTTAATATCAACAATATGTCATGGGTTTATTACACTCCTGCACCGTAAATTATGTGATAAAGTGGTTATGTAATAGAAATACTCGAATTCAAAGATCGCACAAAAAAAATGTTTTTTGTAAAATTCGTTTTCAACGATATCAAGTCCCCACTAATATTGAACCAAAAACAATGAAAATAAATACCAACGAACATTAATGATTTCACAGTAAGTCAATATTTCTATGATATTACCAGTCCTGGTTAACCCAGTACATGTATTATTATAACGTGACTGGGTTTTGTATCAAGTTATTTATATCCGGCATTATACATCAGTAAGGCAGAAATGGGTTAAATGCAATTTTCAAAACATTACAAGTTGTATACATGTCTGTAATATCCAGTTTTATTGGTGGACAAAGATCTCAAAATGAATCAGAATGGACCAACAGCCATTCCTTGACTGACAAACTTTCTCTCTTAACGTTTTATGGAACAAGCTGATCTCAAACACAGTGGTGAGAGGTAGTTGGCCGTAACAGAACATTCTGCCACAGAAATTTCAGTGTGGAAGAAGCTCATGTACATATACAGCCAGTTGTTCCAGTAGGAGCAGTATAAATACAGGGTCTTGATAAAGCAAACAGCAGCGCTCGAGTGTCGGCTGCCAACACTCATAATGACAGTAATGTCACATTATTAATTATGTCTCAATGCCGGTGGAATTTTTACTACTGCATTACAGTTTTCAATACCTATCTCTGCATTGTAATCAGGAAGGTAACTAGTAACTAGGTCCAAAGGGAGGCACCCCTACACCTACAACTGATTATTTAATATGTCCCACCAGGGGATTGTACCTGATTGCAATAAGGCTTCTTCAGTATTATATTTCCTATGGTAAGTGGGAGGGTAGCTAGCAACTAGGTCCAAAGGGAGACACCCCCAAGGCCTACAATTAATTATTTAATATGTCTATATGACACAACAGGGGACTGTACCAGTAACTTGACCCTAAGGGAGATTTAAAATAGGCTTACACAGTATTATATTCCCTATGGCAAGTTGGAGGGTAACTAGCAACTAGGTCCAAAGGAAGACACCCTCAAGGCCTACAATTGATTATTAAATATGTCTATTTGACCAAACAGGAGACTGTACCAGTAACTTGGCCCTAAGGGAGACTTATAATAGACATACACAGTATTATATTCCCTATGGTAAGTGGGAGGGTAACTAGCAACTAGGTCCAAAGGAAGACATCCCCAAGGTCTACAATTGATTATTTAATATTTCTATATGACACAACAGGAGACTGTACCAGTAACTTGGCCCTAAGGGAGACTTATAATAGATTTCCACAGTATTATATTCCCTATGGCAAGTTGGAGGGTAACTAGCAACTAGGTCCAAAGGAAGACATCCCCAAGGTCTACAATTGATTATTTAATATGTCTATATGACCCAACAGGAGACTGTACCAGTAACTTGGCCCTAAGGGAGACTTATAATAGATTTCCACAGTATTATATTCCCTATGGCAAGTTGGAGGGTAACTAGCAACTAGGTCCAAAGGAAGACATCCCCAAGGCCTATAAATGATTATTTAATATGTCTTTATGACCTAACAGGGACTGTACCAGTAACTTGGCCCTAAGGGAGACTTATAATAGATTTCCACAGTATTATATTCCCTATGGTCAGTGGGAGGGTAACTAGCAACTAGGTCCAAAGGGAGACACCCCAAGGCCTACAATTCAATGTCTGTATGGCCAAACAGGGGATTGTACCAGTAACTAGCCCCAAAAGGAGACACTCCAAGGCCTACAATTCAATATCTCTATAGGACCTAACAGGGGATTGTACCTGTTACATGGCCCTAAGGGAAACTTTGACTAGGCCACCACTACTGAAGTTATAATAATACTTACACAGTATTGTATTCCCCTAACTTTGTTGGAGGTTCCGGTGGGGGATCTGCTAGGGGCTGATCATAAGGTTCACCAGCAGATGTATTCATCTCTGCTTGTTTAAGATGTTGGTGGTGTTTTCTGCGTAGTTCTTTCTCCAGAACATTCCTCAGCCCGTCTCTATGAAAATACTCATTGATGACATCACGGCACCAATCTATCCTTGTCTCTGAAGAAAAACAGTTGAAATGTCAGTATGGTGGATAGGATATCAAGATTGGGACCAAAGACATTTAATCGAACAAGAAGACTACTAAGCAAAAATTGAGCTTTTTTAACAATTTACTAACTTATGGCCAGTGCTCCAATAAAACTATGTAATTTTTATTAGACTTTGCATATAAAATTAGTGTTTCAAAATGTTCAGTGTTCTGAAAAAGTTGGTATCAAAAAAGAGTAAATCATTAACTTTTCTACGCTTTCTTGACCCGTTCATTCGATAGTACACATATTTTCGAACAAAAAAAGCATAACATATAAAAAAAGTTCCTAACCACAACATGTTTGACAAAAATAAATTAGCCAATGACAACCAGGTATCAGTCAAAACATTGTTGGAATTATCCCTATTATATTCTAGCTGTCAATGAGTCATTCATAAGTTGGTGCTAATAATTATATTCTAGCTGTCAATGAGTCATTCATTAATTTGTGCTAATATATTCTAGCTGTCAATGAGACATTCATTAGTTGATGCTAATATATTCTAGCTGTCAATGAGACATTCATTAGTTGGTACATGTACTAATATAATTATTCTAGCTGTCAATGAGTCATTCATTAGTTGGTACATGTACTAATATAATTATTCAAGCTGTCAATGAGTCATTCATTAGTTGGTGCTAATATATTCTAGCTGTCAACAAGTCATTCATTAGTTGGTGCTAATATATTCTAGCTGTCAATGAGTTATTCATTAGTTGGTGCTAATATATTCTAGCTGTCAATAAGACATTCATTAGTTGGTGCTAATATATTCTAGCTGTCAATGAGTCATTCATTAGTTGGTGCTAATATATTCTAGCTGTCAATGAGTCATTCATTAGTTGGTACTAATATATTCTAGCTGTCAATAAGACATTCATTAGTAAGTGCTAATATATTTAGCTGTCAATGAGTCATTCATTAGTTGGTACTAATATATTCTAGCTGTCAATGAGCCATTCATTAGTTGGCGCTAATATATTCTAGCTGTCAATGAGTCATTCATTAGGTGGTACTAATATATTCTAGCTGTCAATGAGTCATACATTAGTTGGTACTAATATATTCTAGCTGTCAATGAGTCATTCATAAGTTGGTACTAATATATTCTAGCTGTCAATGAGTCATTCATTAGTTGGTGCTAATATATTCTAGCTGTCAATGAGTCATTCATAAGTTGGTACTAATATATTCTAGCTGTCAATGAGACATGCATTAGTCAGTGCTAATATATTAAGCTGTCAATGAGTCATTCATTAGTCAATGAGTCATTCATTAGTTGGTGCTAATATATTTTAGCTGTCAATGAGTCATTCATAAGTTGGTACTAATATATTCTAGCTGTCAATGAGACATGCATTAGTCAGTGCTAATATATTAAGCTGTCAATGAGTCATTCATTAGTCAATGAGTCATTCATTAGTTGGTGCTAATATATTCTAGCTGTCAATGAGTCATTCATTAGTTGGTGCTAATATATTCTAGCTGTCAATGAGTCATTCATTAGTTGGTACTAATATATTCTAGCTGTCAATGAAACATTCATTAGTCAGTGCTAATATATTAAACTGTCAATGAGTCATTCATTAGTTGGTACTTATATATTCTAGCTGTCAATGAGCCATTCATAAGTTGGCTCTAATATATTCTAGCTGTCAATGAGTCATTCATTAGGTGGTACTAATATATTCTAGCTGTCAATGAGCCATTCATTAGTTGGTGCTAATATATTATAGCTGTCAATGAGCCATTCATTAGTTTGTTCTAATATATTCTAGCTGTCAATGAGCCATTCATTAGTTGGTACTAATATATTCTAGCTGTCAATGAGTCATTCATAAGTTGGTATTAATATATTCTAGCTGTCAATGAGTCATTCATTAGTTGGTGCTAATATATTCTAGCTGTCAATGAGTCATTCATAAGTTGGTACTGATATATTCTAGCTGTCAATGAGACATGCATTAGTCAGTGCTTATATATTAAGCTGTCAATGAGTCATTCATTAGTCAATGAGTCATTCATTAATTGGTGCTAATATATTTTAGCTGTCAATGAGTCATTCATAAGTTGGTACTAATATATTCTAGCTGTCAATGAGACATGCATTAGTCAGTGCTAATATATTAAGCTGTCAATGAGTCATTCATTAGTCAATGAGTCATTCATTAGTTGGTGCTAATATATTCTAGCTGTCAATGAGTCATTCATTAGTTGGTGCTATTATATTCTAGCTGTCAATGAGTCATTCATTAGTTGGTACTAATATATTCTAGATGTCAATGAGACATTCATTAGTCAGTGCTTATATATTAAACTGTCAATGAGTCATTCATTAGTTGGTACTTATATATTCTAGCTGTCAATGAGCCATTCATAAGTTGGCTCTAATATATTCTAGCTGTCAATGAGTCATTCATTAGGTGGTACTAATATATTCTAGCTGTCAATGAGCCATTCATTAGTTGGTGCTAATATATTCTAGCTGTCAATGAGCCATTCATTAGTTTGTTCTAATATATTCTAGCTGTCAATGAGCCATTCATTAGTTGGTACTAATATATTCTAGCTGTCAATGAGTCATTCATTAGTTGGTGCTAATATATTTAAGCTGTCAATGAGTCATTCATTAGTTGGTGCTAATATATTTTAGCTGTCAATGAGCCATTCATTAGTTAAGGCTAATATATTTAAGCTGTCAATGAGTCATTCATTAGTTGGTGCTAATATATTTAAGCTGTCAATGAGCCATTCATTAGTTGGTACTTATATATTTAAGCTCAGAATAAGCCCAGAGTTAATATGAATCCCTCCAAAGTCTGTTTTCTGGGTAGAACTGTGTTGCCTTTTTAAATGTCATCAGAGAGAGCCTTCGATCAAACACGCTTCATCTGGCGTGAGAAGCCAAATTTCTATTCACTACTGCCCAGCTCCGTCACTGAAATCAGTTTTTAATGATGAACATATTTTGACAAAGACCGCTCCACGAAAGACAACATGAAAACATAATCTACATAAGACTTTCCTAGACCCTTAAAATCATACCTTGGTTTTTCGACCAATGGTCAGTTGCCAAATGGTGCATGGCCTCTGCATACTGTGATAGTACCGGCTTGTTCTGACAATGTTCATACCATACACGCTCCAAGTCTGACGTGTCTGGAATAAATACATGTACATGTAGTTATTATATCTGATATAACAGGATTCTTCACCAGGCATAATGTTTGATTTAAAATATAACTGAACTTTAGCTTACAAGAAAGAATTACATTTATGTATCATACATTTCTCCACAGGGACTATATGCGTGGTTGTGTTGCCACTATTGTAAATATGTGAATAAAAGACACACACCTCAGAACATTGTTTTTTTATTTCTACAACACAATCATATAACCATGCAATGGCCATCAAAAGAAACTACCCCTCCCCCACTCCCCCCCGCCAAAAAATGTCTATATCTGTGCTATGATTATTAAAAAGATTTGTTTTGATGGCTAATGTATGGTTATGTTGGAGAAATAAAATAACAATGTTCTGAGATGGTTTTTTTTACATAGACTTCTAGTATTACAAGATTTTAAAGTAGCAACAAAGCAATGCATATACTCTCTGTGCATTCGTTTCTCAATATTAAAGATTTGGCATCCCTGGGTTAGCCAATGTGGACATTATATAGGAAAAACACATCTTTACATATTTACCCAACAAACGCTCACGCAAAAGACGGCTGATCAGCACTGTTTGTATAAGTGGTCGCGGTGAATAATTTTTAAATTTTCCACTTCTTTATTCTTCCATATGAATAAACTGTTGGCTACAGAGAATAGCTCTGATTAAAACTATATACCTTGCAATAATTTATATTTTCAAACCCTAAATAAACGTCCCTTTTTCAATTTTTTTTTTAGTGTGTTTGATAGTAGTTTCATAAACAAATAAACATTACAGTTAGGTTTCTATTACTGATAATACTTCACACAAAAAAATTGGACCAAAATTGGTGGAGAAATTAGGGAGGGGCATTAATTTTGGGGAATATGATTTTAATGGTAATCATGACCCTGTATAACCCAACAGCAATACATTTTTTATGGACATAAATAAATGTGTGTGCATTGAAAATGTTTTTATTCCTGTAAAAAAGAAGCATACCAGCATTATAAAAAGGATTTTATGGTTTAACATTTTAAAGCTTTGCTTCTCTGATTTTTTATCTATTTTTCAAACACATACTACTTCTAAACTGCTTTCGTAGATCTGCATGTACGCCTTTCACCACCCCTGCAAGTCGCAAATGTTCATCGTGTAAACCAAAATCATTTTTTGGATTGTCGTTGTTGTCCTGCTCCTGTGAACTGGTATCACTCCAACTCCCTACGATCAGTGAGTCTGTCATTTGATGGTATAAGTTAGATTCCTTTGTACCAGAGACAATCAGTTCACCTGAAAATAAAGAGGGTACTCTGTTTTTAAATATTAGCAAAAATCAAAGTGAACCCATGTCATCAGCGCATGAGTCACACAGAATAATGAAATTGAATACAATTAGGAAATATGCAAACAGTCATGTTTAAACTTCACTCAATTATCAGGTTAATTGGATACTTTTTTGATGTGCCATAGTCAGGGGCGTAGCTCACTTTGTACGCTGGGACTGGGATTCCAAGGGACCGTTCCCCTTTGTAGTGGGGAGTGGGGGGGGGGGGGGGGGGGGGGGTCATAACAAAGGCCCCCCTGAAACCCTAGACAAGTTGAGATTTAAAAAGATAAAAATGCTCATTTAATGATTCATTTTTTTACATTTTCCAGAACTGATAATCTGTAGGCCCAGGCTATAAAATATATAAAATATAAACATATATAAAAGCAGCTACACAACTTATAGTTCACCTGTTGCTCTGAGAACCAGTATATATGGGGACACTCATGTCATGTTTCCAATATACAGCTTTCAATTTTATATTACTAGGACACATATGTATATCAATAACTTAAAAAGAAGGATAGGAATCCTGCATCACCTGATTTAGTGTTGATAAAATATGACACATAGGCCTATGCACTAACTTCACCTCATATGGCAATGTATCGCTACCAGTTCATGAAAATGAAAAAAAAGAGATAAAAATTTACCCCTCAGGGAGGCCTTTCTATGAGTTTCCTAGAGGATGTTGAACTCACATGTGAAGTTTCATAAAGTGTTCAATGATAGGATGATGAAATAAGTACCAAATCAAAATCTTTAACCTCTAAAAATCTCTAACCAAATTTTCTAAGTCCAAAAGGGCCATAACTCCGTAAAAATGCAACCAGAGTTATGGTTCTTATCTCTGAGCATTCCATTGATGATACTGAACACACATGTGAAGTTTCATTCATATCAAATGAGTTGTTGTATAGATATCTTACCAGATAAAACACTTTAACCTGAAAAACCAATGCCAAGACACAAATACAATAGCCCCCCTATTCTAGGAATAGTCGAGCTAAAAATTATAAACAAAAATTTTTTTTGGGAGGGGATTGCTTTTGTTATACTGTATAGATCTACAAATTTTGTGAAATTTGCTGGAAATGATCTCGTTTAATCAGGGGTCAAAATGTTGAGGGGTCGAGATGTCCTGATAGCGGAAACAACTTTTTACTGGAAACAACTTAGATTACTGAAAATAATGACAGTCATAAAACTTTATTTTTAAGACAAAAAATAAAATAAAATGCTTTCTATAGTCAGATATTAGTATTTATTTACTAATGAATACATATAAACTCAATATTACGAGAAAGTGGTTTTCGCAGGAAACTGATTCATTATAAATACATAAAATGTAAACTGTATGTAATCTTAGATGTGTTACAATGTTTCAAACATGCAAAATGATCTTCAATTAAAAACATTCAGTCTGAAGTAAAATTTGAAGTACTTTCCTTGTTTTTCTAGTTGCAGTCAAGGAATTATATAGAGAAGGAAAGAAAACTGATTGAGATTGTGTGATATCTCGCGTATTCACGCAAAATCTCGCAATACTTCAGTTTTAATTATCTTAACTTCCACTTGTCACATACAAATCAAAGTTCTTACACTGCAGAATGAAATTGTTATCAAATCATTCCGAGAAATTTGTGTTTAAAATGATTGAAGTATTTGTGATTACAAAATCTGTATACTGCAGCTAAAATAATGATAAATTTTACTTCAAACCTCAATATCTTGAATTCAAGATCATTTTGCACGATCGAAACATGTTTAACATCTAAGATTACATATAACTTACAGTTTATGTACAAGAAATCAATTGCCTGTGAATTATGAATGATTAATTTGTAAATTATGAATCCTCGGTACGCCGTTTCATCAACATTAGGTCAGGAGATGCAACTTATCTATCTTTCTATACAAGTCCTTGTTGCAGTATATAACTTTTGTAAATTGCAAATTTCAAACACACTTTGATCGGATCGGTCTTATTTTGTTGAGAATTTCATTTTGTATGGAAGCTAAGACAACTTAAAATGAGCTTTTGCAATATAGTCATATACTGCTGAATTCATAAAACTCCAATCAGTTTCTTTTCCTTCTCTATATACGTCCTTGATAAAAAGCATTTAACATAGATCTCTCAAGAAACTAGAAATAATATTACTACCATTGACTCAATAGCATCTCGTCACGTTAAATGGGAATGAAACGGTAATGTGCGTTAAACCGTTTCTGTATTGAAACTAGCACAAAACCGGCACGTAACAAGAAACACTTACAAGTTATTTCGATTAAAGGTTGTTATGTGTATGCAAAGTAAAGATGTCTGCATCATTATAAATGAGTAAATTCTAACAAAAAAACAATATATTTGTATTTTATGCTAGATATTCAGTAACAACTCCCGAATTAGTGTAAATTGGGTTAAAACCGGAAATGAAAAACCAAAACATAGCCGTGCACTATGTTAAACGCACTGTCGTGATAAACACTAAATATACTTTTTTAACACTACAGTATGGGTTAAATTTTCAAACAATGCTTCAATAAGGCATCTAATACCTTGCTCGTTTATAAGTTGATTGATTGATTTCTTAATGAATTGATTGACGGATGCTTTAGGACTGCATGTTTGTTATTGGTTGGTAAGTTAATTATTTTGCGGGTTAATGGGTTAGTTAATTAGTTAGAAGGTGGATTTTTCTAAGTTGGCATTATATTAGTTTTTTGTCGTTTGATTGAAATGTTAATAGGTTGTTAATCAGGTTTTTATACGTTTTTTGTTTGTTTGGTGTGAGTATGTGTGTAATTTCTCAAGATCGACATTTGCGTATGAAGTAGAGTTCGAATTCCCACCCGATCAAAATTCTCTGACAACTGGCCATCAACTTTGTTCTTAGACCACGAGTCACCCACCTCTAAATTGGTGTAGAAGTAAGCAGAAATAAGGTGTGTTTAGTACTTGTTAACCTTCTAGCACATCACAGGAACGACTTTTATGAGCGCTGATAACTGATGAATGACTGAAATACTGTTGACAAAAAAGGTGGGGAAAAAAGAACAGTATGAAAACAACCAGGAAACGTCAATATAGTAATAGCTAGAATACAGCATACACACATATACATGTATAGATAATTGAAATCACAACCATAGCGGAATTTCCAATGTTTGGGATCGTTTTAGATGCACATTCACAATGTGTGATATATTTATGGAGATAATTATTTGTGAATAACCAGACATAAATGTACAGACCAGACTACCACGAGTGCGCCTAGCTACAATGCAAACCATTGACACAATAGCAAGGCATCTATCAACCTGATAGAATTGGTGCAAACCATTACTTATATAGTATGTTTTTCATACAGAAACAATGACAGCAGTGGCCATTGCCTTAGAACAACAGTCAGTAATGCTTCTATCAATGAAAACACATCCGGGGAATTAAAAAAAAGAAATCCCGATACGCAGAAAGCATACAAATGACCTTGCGGACGACACCAGGATGGGGCAACAGACGGAGGAAGTTAACCGCCGTAAAATTATTTGATATTTTAACAGATTACCACCCTGAAAATGATAATTAGAAAACCAGTTTGAAAAAAAGTCAATTCCCAAAGCTGTGCTTTACAGTGTCAACCCCAACCCCTACTCACAGCCGTCACCCTTACTTGATAGAAGCATAAAAACTAGGAATTTTAACCGTTCGGTTTATTGGTGCTCTCAACCTAGCTCTTGCCTACGTCGTCATATTATGAACGGGTCCAGTGCAAATAACTTGAACTTTGTATTTTTTTATTTGTCTCTATGTTATTTGTAGATAGCTAATTACCTATGACGTCATTACACGCTGAATGTTTTCTCTTTGGGATGTAATTGAAGTTTTTAATCAAGCCGTTGTGCAGTGACACTCCCGGCAATACAATCTGACGCCTATAATATAGAACTATATTAATATGACATACGTTCACATATTTATTTTTGATTTTCAGAGTATTAGTTTTTTTCTATAGTACGATCGCAGCAGTTTTCTTTATTATGTATTATTACTGCAATTATCTCAATGTCTATTACATTCATTTCCTACATTTTTGTATTTTATATCACTATTTTCATAATAAACACATTCGCAGATCTGAAGGAAAGACCGGGGATCTGGACATTCACCATCTGCTGAGTATTAAAGAAAACAACATATTGGTTACTGTGAAGAAAAAAAATATACTAATAGACCTACCCCACTCCCCAAGTCACCCACATCATCCCGATATTTACAAAAAACGCATTGGACCCCACCAAGTCCATCACTGGAAATCATGGTTTTGTCTATCAAAAAATATGTACTTACAAATAGGGTTAAAAAATATCAAAGGCGTTATAATTAAGTTATTAGGTCATTAGCATATCATGGCAGTATTGCGAAAAAATGCCATTACTTAACTAGTAATAAAGAAGTACGATAAAGAACAAATCATACAATAATACAGCACACATTTGCTATTAACACAAATATCTCTTTGATAAAAAGCAATATTTTGAATTACTAATGCGAGTACAAACAAAAAAAACAACATCTATTACTGAAGGTGATTAATGTCCCCGCATTTATTAAATCAACGCAACAGAGTTCCAGGAGTTTGCGTCAAGCACATTTACACTTGATGTCGATCATGTACAGTCAGGAACGTAAAGTTCAAAGTCAATTGCTTGAAAACTATAGAAGTATTTCGATCCACAATAATTGTAATATATTAAATGCAGCCGCAGTATTACACAGTTCAAGGACAAGAACTCTGCATTAAGTCAATGTCACACGCATCTTTACTTGATGTTTATCATGTGTGCAAAGTTCCGTGTCAATCGCCTGAAAATTATAGAAGTATTTCGATCCACAAGAATTGTAATATATTAAATACAGCCGCTGTATTTCACAGTTCAAAGGCAAGAACTCTGCATTAAGTCAATGTCACACGCATCTATACCTGATGTTGGTCATTTGTGCAAAGTTCCTAGTCAATCGTAAGAGAACTGTGGAATTAGTTCTCTTCAAATGAATTGCAATATCACAAATGCAGCAGATTTACTTAAGTGCAAGGCCAATAACTCTTCATTATGGATAGCCATTAAGTCAAGGTAACACAACATCTACACTTTATGTTAGTCTACTTATGTTGATCTTGTATGCAACGTTTCGAGTCAATTGCCTTAAAACATGTGAAAATAGCTCACTTCTGAGAAATTGATATACAGCAACTTTACTAACTACAGGAGCAATTCCTTTGCATTTAATTAAGTCAGCGTCACAAAAAAATGCACCACGCTCGCCTAGACCATCTTTAAAAACATATTTGTTTGCTGTGCCCTGATCCAGTATTTTTATGTGGGTAGGCAGGTATATAATTTTTTGTGTGCTAAATTAAGATTTTGCATTGTCATTTAAAAGAAAATGGACAGAAATCACGAAAAAAATAATCAAACGCTTTGAAAGGCAAAGTTTGGGTAGCTACAATTTTGAGTAGGTAGGAGCAAGGCGCATGGCAAACAATTT